>OX457088.1:21411236-22011236 GCA_949752835.1 Empis stercorea
CCTTAAAAGAACATCTCTAATTTCCGGAATGACTCTACCACCCCCCCATGATTTGTATACTAGAAAATGCTGCCATTGAAATTTATAATTTATTTATTTATGTTAGCTTTATAGCTGATTCACAATGTAATTTCTTCAACGCAAATCAAAGCAAGCGCAAAGCAAAGCGACGGTACATAATTTTTCAATTCACAATGTGTTGGTATTTCCAGCGTTAAATGACTTTTGATTTTCATTTATGTCAGTCAATTATCCATTTGTCCATTTTTCCACAAAAAATAATAAAATAAAAAAAAACATATTAATAGTATTAAATACTACTAGAATTGATATATTTAATATACAAATCGTCACCTCAGTTCTTAAGTGTTCTATGTCCAAAAATAAAAATGTTGAGAAATTGAAATTTATGATTTAGCATAAAAGTTTTAATACTTTTTGCAACATTTCAACAATTGTAATTATTTTTTATAAATATTTCATTTCTTTTTTTTATATAAAAGTGATAACAAAAATATTTATAAATAGTTATACTTTATATTTTTTTTAAAAAAACTAGTGATCGATCTCGAATTGGATATTAACAGTATATTATATGTAGACCGGTAAATTATAAATAACTTTTCAAGAATATCTTGGAAACGATTTGTGATAGAACAAAACGTTTTACGCCAATCGCAAGATCGTAGTCAAATTATTAAAACTGCATATTTAACTCATTTTGTCAAAAAATTGTCTATTGAACACTTAAGAACTGAGGTGACGAATTAATCATTTTTTAAACTATTATTTTTAAATTAAATTCCTTCGATCTAGTTTTCCACAAATACTTTTGAGAATGAGAAATATTTTTATTATTATCTGTCAATTACTCGCGTTGATTATCGTAAAAGTTGAAAGTTGGCCAACTTTTGCTTTGTTACGCGTCGCGTCGGCTCTCTCTCTCTTCATTGTGAACAGAAGTATTGATTTCATATAGTTCAACTTTTTAACTTTGATTTGCGTTCCATTGCTTTGCGCATCGTTTCTCATTGTGAATCAGCAGTTACGTGGCAATATTTTTTTTTTAATTTTTGATAAATTACTTTCTAAAGAAAGGAAAAATATCATAAAAGAAGCGGATATTGATAATTGATCATTTAATTTCATTCGATTAATAAAAAAAAGTTTAAAAAAAATCCAAATAGAAATTCAGTAAAAAAAGTTGTAAATTGTGATTGACAATATTATTGATTTCCGAAAAATATCTAATTTTTTAAGATTGTTCATTGGTTAAAATTAACGAAAATATTATGTAGCGAATTAAAAATTATCCTTAAATGCCAACATTTTACATTTTTTTTATTATATTTTTTTTTTTTTATATAATATAAATATTTGGAGTTATTAAAAATTGAAATAAAAATATAGAAAATCCATTTTACAATTTATATAAATTTATAACAGAAATAATATTTTCTTTTTTCTCAATTTTTTATTTATTGAAACAATAAAAACTTTAATAAATTTTAAGTACTGATTTAATTTTATAAATTAAATTTAAACTTTCTTAATATGAAAACTTTCACAAAAACTAAAGTTATAGCTACTCAAAACAAAAAAAAAATATTACAAACTAAAGTTTTATTTTTCTATAGTAATTAATCATAATTAAGCTTACATATTTCATAAACTTTTAATATTTTGTAAACAACAACAAAAATGGTTAAAAATTTATATTTTAGAAAGTTGAGAAAAAGGATATATAATATTTTTCGTCAATTATCCTTAATGTCAAATTTTTTTTTTGGTCAAATATAAGTTTTAGTTTTAAACTCAACTTATAATTACAAAATTATAAATGGTCAGCTGAAATTGACATTAAATTAAAAATTGAGAATAAAACTACTAACAAAATATAAATGCTATATACATTTATACATTCAATTTATAATTAAAGTATGTACCTAATTATAAATGATTTAATACAAAAATATTAATTACTTTTTTGTCACCTTGTCTAGAAAATTAATTGATAAATCTGAATTAGTTAATCTAAGTATATGTAATATATATCCAAACAACTAGACTACTTTATTTCGAACGATTAACTAATTTGTTCATTATTATATTTTATAAAATTGACATAAAATTGTATATATAAATATTTTCTCTGTTTTATTATAATCTAATTATTATATTTCTCGAGTGTATTGTATTACATTCTTTAAATTTAAATTACTTCGAAATTTAGATCAAAAATTAATTAACCAGAAAATTATTATTTCAATTCTTATTTAAGTAAATTTCGTAAGATATACAAAATATTTATATAATTTTGACATCTTCATTATTTTCGGATTTATAAAAATCTATTAAATTTATTAAAAAACACATACTTTTAATTTGTAAATAAAACAGAATGGGAATATAATTTTTAAATGCCAAAGCTAAAAATGTCTACAAGAAAAACTCTAGTCTACTAAGTAATTATCTGCTGAAATATGAAATATATTTTTAATTAAAAAAATAGTTCAAAGTTTAATTATAAATTCAATAACAAATTATCATTTGGAAACAAAAATTATGGTTATGTTATGTTAAATTTTAAGTTAATATATGTACATATATTTTTGTAAATACAAAAATACTAAAATTGGAATAATCAGAAAATATTCACTTTTCATAAATTCATGCAACTTATAGGTACCACAATATCATTGCATTTAAAAATATTATTTTGATTGTTGAGTAAAAATAATCTTATATAAACTTTCTTATAAAACTACTTCAAATATATGTATTTAATTATTATTAAATACATAAATATGTATGTGTATTTATTTATTATTCGTATTTAATTATCCCAATAACATATATATATATATATATATATATATATATATATATATATATAGGTATGTAGATATTCTTTCACAATAATTTATATAATTATCCTTTTAGCTTGTAAACATTTATAATACTTACATTGGATTTAAAATTTATTTACATTAAATTCTAGATTTTAGTAAATCAATAAATAAATTTTGAGTAAAATTACATAATATGAAAATTTAAATTTGCTCATTTGTGCATAAATAAAGTTACATGCAATCAATTAATTATATAATGTTATAAAAATGTGATAAATTTTTATGTGATGGAAATGGAACTAATAATGGTGTTTCTACACAAAGTAAATAAATTTACAACATTTTATTTTAGCTTCAAATTAAAATTTTATTAAAAAATTTAAAAATCTTAGATTTAAATTTAAAATTTATGTGAATAAATTCAAAAAATACGCGTGTCCTTTTACTTTTATATGTAACCAGTATAATTTCTCTTGATTATTTATGTAAATACTTACATGTGATGGCAAATTTCGACTTTTTAAATATACACTCGAAATTATTTAATAAAAATTTCATATTTTTTTAAAGACTATAATAAAGATTACATTAAAAAGTAAATATTAACTAAAAGACTTTATTTAAATTATGTATAATACTTTTATATATTCCAGTACATATATGATGTAGTGTACGATATAACAGTCAAGGATACGTATAAAAAACATTAAAATAATTTCCAACAAGTGAAAATAAAACAGATCAAACCAACCAAAAAAATGAAAAAAAAAAACATTATTTTGTATTTTCATCCCCTTAACCAAAAATCATCCTTATTTAAATCGTATAATATTTTGGTTTTTTTTTGGCATGTTTTTTCTTCCAGGTTAATTTAAGAAGTTAGCGAAATGCCGAAGGAAATGAAAATATTTTCCAATCTAATATAAAAAAAAATTCAGTTTAAATTAAAATTCATTTAGATGGCGAAACAAAAGCGTACAAAAATATGTATAAATAAATATTTACATTTTCTTTTATGTGGTTTGGAAAGTACGTATAGTATGAAATTGGTCTTGGATAATTTTTCGCCCACCAAGAAAGAAAAAAAAAATTATTACAATTTATTTTCACACGAAAAAGAAAGTATTTAAAAGTTAATTAAGTTTTACTTTTTATGTTTTTGTAAAAACTTATTTAAAAAGACTAATGAAAATATTTTTATGGTGTTAATTTTATTTGGCAAATAAAAATTTAGGAATGGGATTTTATGTAAGTATAAATTAGATTTTTAAAGTGTTTTATTAAAAAAAGATAAGAAACAAATAAGAAAAATATCAAAGTACTACATATTTAATTCACTTTGAATATTTTGAAATTTCTCAATTAAATTTTGATAAAAATTTGAAACAAATAATAAATCCTTTCGTACCAAAAATGCTATATGTTAGCAGAATTATGCTAAATAATTTACCAACGATTTGAAAAACAAAACCATAATAAAGACAAAACCATAATAACAATGTGCATCCAAAAAACAATTTCACAAATTATTGAAAAGACGAAAAATTGTTGAATGAACAAGTAAAGAAAATAATATCGGAATGAAATTTAAATACATTTTTAGAAAAATTCTGTATTTAAAAATTCGGTTTCGTATTTACAATTAAATAAAATTAATAAGATTTATTGAAAACCAACAAACATAAGTAAATATATAAAAATTTCATGTAAAATGCGAATGCCGTCGTATAGATAAATTGTTCAATAAATGCTCCAAACATTTTTAACAATTTTTTGTAAATTTTATTTTCAGAATTTCACTATTAAAAATTGGTTATAATTTTTTAATTGTAGATATTTTTATTTGATTTTTCTATTATTTTAAATTCGAGATTTAATAGTTTTATCGAAATTTAGAGGTAAAATATTTAAATAACTTTAAATATTTCCAAAAAATTTTAGATTTCTACAATACAGCCAAATACCATTTGTTAAAATTGAAAATTAACTAAATTTTAGACAAAGATAATGAAATAGTTTCACTCCATTTTTGTAACAAGCACAAGCATTCGATATCGATTATTAAAATTTAATAATTTAAACATATAGTTGTTCAAATGCTGATAATGAAGGTCACTATTATATTTGTTAAGCGACATTGTACGAGAATCAAAATTGTCCTTTTTCTCAGTTGCTAAACATTAAAAAGGTAATAATTCTCTCTGAAAAGGGTGCCAGTCACCGTGGTGGTGGGACGATAGATATAAGTCGGTCGATTCTAAACTACTAAAGGGTGCAGTGGCTGGTTCATTCGAGGCAGCTAATTAAATTTTGTTAAGTTTAGTAGATCGCTTAATATATTTTACAATTATATTTTAATAATAGTCATAAAATATAAAATTGTGTAATTAATTAAAATCTCATCGGCATAAGTTCGTCTAAATAATGATACATTTATATTAAAACTATGTCATTAAAAATGTTAAATGTCAGTAACAGAAAATTTATATTCCATTATCAAGGAAAGCATTAACATTCTTTGTTTTTACGAAAACGCAAAAAGGATAAATAAAATTTAACACATTACAGAAATAAATTATAGTTCATTTTTGTATATAAAAAGGCCATTGATAAGCAATAATTTCTTTCAGTCACAGTGGAACAAAATTAATTATTTTGTATGAATATTTTGTGATGCTCTATAAATCGCGCCCAGATTCCAAAATACTTTTTTTTTCTTTGTAATGGGAAATAACAAAATTTGCATTAAATTTCAAAATGATGACCTTTAATTTTTGTAAATTTTCTTTTTTTTTCTTAATTTTCCATTTCCTCATATTGCTCAAATAAAAAAAAATATATCTAGTTAAATCAAATTAGAAAATTCAATGCACAACAAATAAAAATTAATCGTAATATTTGACAAGAATTTTGTTATTCGTTCGATACAAAAAACCAAATTTTTTAGACGTAACTTTCATTATAGAAAATACTACGAAAATTTTAGTCTTTTAAATATGCAATCAAAAAATATTTTTTATTTTGTTTCACTATAAAACAAGAAACGAAATGAAATTTGTTTTTTAGTCCAATCGATTAAACATGAAATCGATGGAAATTGTTCTTTAGAAAAAATTTCGATTTTATTTTGTAAATGAATCAAAGGAAAAGTAAAATTTCCGAATGAAAAAATATTTTTGAAACAGAATTTCAGAAAGAAAAACTTGAGTTAAAAAGCTAGTTTTTTGTGGTTTTTTTTTTTAAATTAACTTTTCATATATAAAAGAAAATTCATTTTGTAGTTAATTAATTTTAGATTAAACATTGACATAGAATAAGTCAATGCTTAATCTAAAATTAATTAACTCTAGAAACACTTTAAAATTTTATCGAAAATATTCAAAATTATATGAGTTTTGAAAAAATTATTCTCCTTTTGTAATTCAAATCAAAGCTTTATGTACTAACTAAGGGTATGTGGACATAATTTATATAGTTTGGAATCAAATTTTCAACAAAATGATATTAGAGTTTGTTCTAAGATTGTATAACTTAAGCCTGATATTAGTGTCAAAGTTTTCCTACATAGATTTCTTCAAAAATCTTTCTCTATCATGTAAATCAAGAAAAATTTGAATCGATTTCAATCTGAAAATGTTATTTGAACATTTCTTGTAACAAAACATCAACAATATTACAAAAAAAAATATCATAAATAATTTATATGTATATAAATATGCGTCGAACCAGAGATACTAATTATAGTAACATATTCAGCTATTAATCAAACATCCATGTCAAAGCAGATTAATTAAAATTGACAACAACAAAAATTAATTAAATTTCATTCAAAAAGTTTAAAAAACTTTTAAAAAAATTTATAATCAAAATAGCTTCAGAGAAAAAATGTTAACAATCCAAAAATTAAATTTATTTCATTTTTTTTAAGGATATATCAACAAATGTTTAATTACTTTATGTATTATGTAAACATATGCGTATCACTTGGAAAAAAAAAATAATGTCCTTTATGTTCCAGAAAAAGGATTATTTAATTGAATTATTTTTTTTTTGTCGTTCCTTTGAAAATTATCCTTTTCAGTAAAGGATATTTTTTAATGATAAAAGTTAGCAATAAATTTTTTTTTGTAATCATTAAAATAAAATATGCGATAAATCATGAAAAATTAAAATTATTTTGATAAAAAATTTTTAGTAAGAATAATTTAAAGGCTTTCAAATAATCTTAATTAGATGTTAAGAAAAAAAATTGAATTTTAGAATTTAAATTAAATTCCCTCTGATAGTATTAACAAAGCTATAAAACTTCTGATAGAACAATATCATTATTTCACTTCGTGAACTAAAGTAAGAAAAAATTGATTTGATTTTTTACTATTGTAAAAATAATCAATCATTTTATGGAATCGAAAATTATTATAAATATGACAGAAAAAGGAAATTGTTTATTTTTATATCATATTATGAATGAAAACTGTTTTCTTTTCTCTTTTTACGTAGTTATACTTACTAAAATTTTGTTTTAGTATTGTAAAATTCCATTTATAAAATATTTCAAAATCTCAATTGTCTTCAAGAAGTTTCAAAGTCTCAAGGTACAGCAAAAATAATTAATTTTGAATTATTTCCATTATTTTTTTAATGCTAATATTCGATGAGATTTTTTCCAAAGTGTCATCTGATTTTCAGTTTTAGTCATTAATAATATACATACATAGTTTAAAACTAATTTTATTACACCCATTCAAAAATATTTAACTTATTAATTTAAATTATTTGTAAGTAATATTCAAGTATAAATTTTTGGATAAAATTACAAAATCATTTTCAGAAATAAAATTTGTTAATCAAATTATATTCCTTCATAAGAACAGTAAAAATAAATTAATTTTTTGGCATATAACTTTTAAGTTACTTAATAAAGTAAATTGAAAACTTAGCAATAAGTTAATAGGTTTTTTTTAAATAGAAATTGAACTAATTTGTGTAGTTCACCAGAGTTAATAAGTTTTAAAAATGACAGAGAAAATGTAAATTATAAAGTAATTATTTCTCCTTTTTCCTTTAAATACAATTATCAGCAAAATTGTACATAATATTAAACAGAGACAAAAGCTAAAAATTAAACAAATCATTTTTTATCAAAATTTACCCAAGGCATTTATTTATATTATAAAATGCAGAATCATATAATTTCTGTGAATAAGTACTGAAAGTATTTGGTATTATATAACGAAGAAAATATATATTTTCATTTTTATATATACACTATAAAGTGATTCACAAATAAAATTTCCTGTTGCACTTTATTAAGTCAATTTTATTTTGTCCAAAAGTGGGAACACTAAAAGTTCTTCTGCATGAATTACAGAAACAAGAGAATTTTTGGAACCTGAGGATATATTATTTATGTATCAGACGGAAATCCTCAAATATATTCTAAAATCTTGGTTTGTTATTTTGCGAGAAATTTAGTTTGTAAGCAAATAAATTCAAGTAGACGTATTCTCCTAAAAGAGACATAGTTTCCCTATTCACATAATCAAATAATTAAAGGAATTATAATTACTGAATATTAATTAGTAATTATTATAAAATTTCTATAATTCATAATTATGAAAATCATTTTTATTTCTATAAATCACCCAGTATTGTTAATGCTTCAATTCTAAAATAAATTCTTAAAAATATAAAAACTGCATTTTATTGTTTTTAATGTTATTTTATACGATTAAAATGTTTACTCAATTTTTTTTTTCTTTTACCTTAATTTTCATTAAACCCACCATCACCAAACCACATAACCTGTATTCACCATTAACCATGATTATATCCTTTCGCAAGAGTATACTTTAAAATACTAAACATGCATTCTGTATCTACATATATAACAAAATTTTCTTAATATAACTTTTAGGAAAACAAAGTATCACAAGAAAATTGCATAAAAAGATACCAAAAAATTTTTATGATTTTATCTATATATGTATAACTTTTTATTATTCAAAAATTATGGTTTCTCTTTGCTCGTTTAATAATTTGATACAGAAATATTTTTATTTATGTATTTATATTTTCCTCGTCTTTTTTTTTTTTTTTGTAAATATTTATTTTGCACTTCGTTGTTGGTGTCACATTTACTACGTTCATTTAAATTTTACCTTTTATTATATATTTTTTTGCTGGTATGGTTTAATTTTTATATACCCTAAAGGATCTTTTGTTGAATCCTTTTTTGCCTGTTTGTTTGCCATTCATAAAGTTATAGTTATTCTTTTGTTTATTTTTTGGTTTGAAGAAATGAAAATTATCTTTATGGTTATAATATAGTTTATTTTTGTATATGTTAAAGGACATTTTTTTTTAACAATTCAAGATTTAATTATAATAATTTTTATTTTTAATGGAATGGTGAAACATTATTTATTCTTTAAGAAAATGTATATATATATCCTCTTTCGGTTAAAATTTTATGCACCAGAAAAGTAAAATTTGAACTTGAATTTTGATAAAGTTAAAAAATTACATTATAGATCCTTTTTAGCTAATAGATTTCCTAATTCATTTACATTTTATTTCTATTCTGTTTTTTTTTTTTTTTGTTAGATCCTTTTCTATAAGTAATTTATTAATTTTCGTTGCTCCTTTTTGTTTTAAAGAGAAAACCGTCACGTTTCGGTATATATAAAAAAAAGGAACTTAAATTTTTCTTGAAATTTTATTTTTATGAAAATTAAACTGTGTGTTATTATATAATTTTTTGCACCCTCATCAAGCTTAATTTGTTACGTGATATTTAAAGTTCGCTAATCAAGGATAAATTTCTGATACGAAAAAGGAGAAAAATATATCAAAAAATGAATTTTGTTTGAAAATGAGTAAATTTGTTGAAATAGAAAGAAAGTTAAGTGAAAATTATGAATAATTTTGTTCTTTAATAAATAATTGAGATGAACTGTTTAAAGTGACGGAGTTGAAAGGAATTTTAAAAGAAAATATCAAATATTTTTTACTTTGAAAATTGTGAATGAACAAAGAATATTGAATGAAAGTCTATTTGCTTTTAGTGTTACTCATATTGCCAGTCTTGAACTTTTCTACTTGTTATTGGTGCAAAATCCTAGGTGTTCCATTTTACAACTCTCAACCTTTGTTAAATTATTAATAATTCTAGTTAATTTTTAATACATGTCGATTTTATAGACATAGGCTGGATGTAAGTATAAGTGTAATTTTTTTTAGTCTCTCAAATTCATTGCATTATCAAATTATAACTCACTTCGTATTTTTCATTTTATCGGCAATAAAATAAAAATATTAAACCAAAATATGTTTTATTCTCATCTTATTGCGGTAAATTACCATAGAATCGCTATTAAATGCAAGGATATTAAAGATTAGTTTTTATTATTATGGTTAACTTTTTATTATTAAAAAAAACATCGATTTCGGTTTAATATAAATCAAATAAAAAACACTTTATTGATAAAAAAAATTATATATAATATTTCTTAAATATAAAAATATTGGAATAAATTAATACAAAAAAAATATGTTGTTGTTTTTGCTGAACTATAAACTAACATAAATTAATATTATGGGGCATTTATTTCTCAACCATAAAAAGCAATAACAGAATAACATATAAATTTATATATACCATTTTTTTTTTATAATAGTCAGCAACAATAAATGTTTTTATTTTCTCTAAATCATTTTAGTATAAAAAGCGCGTGAAAAATCATAAACTATTTTGTAATTTTTCAAGTTTAGAAAAATATGAAAATGATATTTTTATGATAAATTACATGCCCATATTTTTTGATAATACCAAAATAATATAAAGAATAATAGTTAAACTAAAGTAGAGAAGAAGTTATAGTTAAATAAACTATTAATATTAATTTTTTTTTAAATGTACAAATAAAAAAACACCCATGAATTATAAAAGATTTAAGTTTTCGTATAAAAATATGTATATATATTTTTGATATTTATCTTTTAAATATGAATGTAATTTTTAAGGATATAAAATAATAATAAAAAAATTTATGGTGTACAAATTTATATAAGAATATAGGGTAAATGTTTGATTGAACAGGCCTATTAAAGAAGGTTTACATCCTTTTCAATCAACACAAAATTCTTGGAAAACCAAAATTTAGTTATAAAATAACAATACTTTAAATTATGTTTATATAAGTACTTATTATGGATTTTGGACTACTTGTTTTGGAATATAATTGGTGGGTTTATATAATTATAATATTAAATTGACAATTATTCCTAAATTAAATTATTTTCTTACAAATCTTACATATTTAAAATTAATACTTTGGTCTCCTACTTGAGTAAAGTACTGAAAATATTCTGATCAATGTCGAGCAACAACACTTTAAGAAAAGACCAATTTTTAAATTACTAAATTATATTACATATATGTACATATATATTTTGAATAATTAATTATTAATAAAAAAATATCTAATTTGACCAACAATTGGTCTATTTACCCTATATGAGACAATTTAATTACTTTAGTATATTTTTCTCTTATTTATTATTATACATTTTTGTATTGAGATATTGTAAAAAAGTTTATGATATATTTGCACTTTTCTCATATTACCATCAATTATAACAATAAAACTATATAAGTTAATAATAATTTATAAGTTTAAAAAAAAAATATGTTATCAAACAATAAAATATTATGGCGCCTTACAAACTATTTTATTTAAAATTAATTTTTTTCTATAATTTTAGATCAATTTATTAATAAAATGGTAAATTATATATATATATATATATATATTTGTTAAAAAAAAACTTAATATTTCGGAAATTAATTTTTAAGGCACGTTTCTTTATCCTTAATTTTTCTAAATTTAATAACTTTTAAATTAAAGACTTTTACTTTTATAAAATTCATTTTTATGCAAAATTCAAAAAGAAGAAATTTTCCAATTACTAAACTTTTAAAAGTTATGGAAAACAATAATTTAAGTAAACAAAAACGATGTTGAAGAAAAAGGAAATTAACAAATTTCCTATTTTTTAGCATAGTTTACACAAATTTAAAAATTTAAAAATTGACATAAAACATTTATTTATTTTGTTAGAGAATATTTCATTCTTTATTTTAAAAAGTAGAGAAAGTTTCTGATGTACTTTTCCAACATGACAGTAGCATATGCAATAAGCATAAAAAATTTCTAAATTTCCTGTAGTGAAGAAATATACAAATACACAGTCTGTGATAAAAGTTATAAGTCATTTAAAATATTCAAATTTATATAAAAAATTAATAAAATTTATATATAAATTTTTGACTAGAAAAAAAAATGCTATGACTTATTGAATAAATGTAAGAATGCGCCTTCCGCCTCTATGTATACAATTATAGGATTTCGAGAAGTTTGAAATATATTTCAAATTTGCGCGTATACTATAAATGTGATATAATAGCAATGTGATACTCTTCTATACTATGTCCTTTTAACATTTAATTACTTGCATACCATTTAATTTTTTATTTTTATTTACCATAAAATATGTAAAGTCCGCTAAGAAAAGGTTATTTTTACAAAATTATAAATTTAAATCCAATTTTCGTACATTATTATTATTCATAATAACAGTCAATAGAGTAGCACCTTAGAAATTAATTAACTATTCAAAAATTATTTGTATATTTATGATTGATACTTTTAAGTTTTTCATTAAGACCGATCTCCAATGTGGGCGTCGGCGCAAAACTTCGGCCTCAAAAAAAGTTCATCATATGGGAATCAATGTAAGTATCTCCAATGTGAGCGCTGGCGTCTGGCTTCAAAAAACGCCAACGCTGAGATTGCTCAATGTTCAAAAAATGAAGCTGAAGTTTCAGTTGTGCCAACATATTTTTTAAATTTTTTTTTCTGATTTTTTTTCATGATGGCTGCACTGAGTTTTTCAAAGTTATTTTAAAATTTCGGTGGGCGTTTTAAAAAAATTACTAATTGTTAATTCGGTAGTAAAAATGAATCTGGAAAAATTAATTGAACAAGTTAGAAAACGCGATTGTTTGTAAAATTTAAAAAGTGCTGGATATGGGAGAGTCGATAGAAAAGAAGCTATTTGGAAAGAAATTTCTGAAAAATTGGGTATAGATGGTAAGTAATTATGAGAAGTTAAAAAAAAATCCGTGTAAATAAATTTGAATTTCAGTAAAAGTTTTGAAATCAAAATGGAAGTCTTCGGGACCGATACCGAAAGGAAGTTGCAAAAAAAAATTTGCCATCAGGAAGTGGAACAAATTTGATAATTCAGCATTGTCATTTTTGAAAAGTATAGATTTCTATACAATTTCGAACGTCCAAATTCAGTGTAAGAATGATGTTGAAACGGGTTTTGAACAATATATTGAAGAAAATGTGGAGGACATTGCAGATGACATTGAAGAGGACATAGATTTTGGACATTCATCAAATTTTTCTGAATTTGAATTATATATATGTATAATTATATAGAAATTCTTAATTAAATTTTCCTAGAAATTTCACAAGATTAATAAAATTATAATTTTCTTTTTGGTATTTTTTTTATTTTTTTTATACTTCCTTCACAAAATTTGTAAATTTTAAATTAAAATTTTTAATTTTTAATTTAAATTTAAATACTTTTTAATTCCCTTAGAAGCGTACACAAAATTAATAAAATTATAATTTTTATTTTTGGAATTTTTTATTTTTATTTGTTCTTTCAAAAAATTTATAAATTTTAATTTTTTGAAATTACAAATTTCAAAATATAATTAAATTTACAGTAGTTCCGCTTCCGTCAAAGTTTTGAATTGTATCAACGCTCACATTGGAGATTGTTTGGCTTTTACGCTGGCGTTCAACTTTTTTCAACGCCGAAGTTTTGCGCTGAAGCCTACATTGGAGATCGGTCTTTAAGAAAAATCATTTTTATTACAATTATTTTCTATTTTTTTTTATTTTTTTTTCTAGGCAATAATCCAAACCACGTTTCATGTTCAATCTCTCAATGATGACAAAAGCATATAATATAACAATAATAGAATGAATCCCCAATAATCTGTCATACAATATATTTGATGGCGATTCTAAAAAAATTTGCCATCTGAATTTTAAAATTTATTTAAAAAAAACAAAAAGAAAAGAAAATGCACACTATGTAAAAAAATCTGATTCCCTATTTTATGAAATCATATTCTAATAAACAATATATAGAAAGGATATCATCATCTATATGATTCTTTACCATATCCTTTTCACCATATAAAAAAGAAAATTTTCGTGAAAAATATGAAGTTGAATTTTTCTGTATAATAATTTATATTTTTATGAAATGATATTTTCTCTTATTTTCTTTTACTTTTATGTATTCTAAAGTTGTGTAGTTTCTGACAAGGATACGTGACAAAAATTTAATATTTAATTCTTTTTTTTTTGTTTTTCATTGAACTACTCTCTAAGCGCAATGGTATATAGATCAACACAGTAGCGCATAGTAAACAAAAGTTCATCGTTTTAAATTTTTCTCGAATTTTATTTTAGTTTTTATGTTGTGAAATTAAAAAAAATAAAACTAAGTGAAATTCTTGATGTACTATGATAACTCTAAGTTTAGAGTTAATTTATTGTTCCAAGTTATATTTTATTTTTAAAGTAAAGTAATTATGTACATATTTGGATTTTGGAAAATGATATTAATTTCACTATTATTTTTGTAGCTAATAAGAAGTAGGAAGGATTTAAAAATAGCTAAATAACTTAAAACATTTAATTCTTAGGTAGTTCAAAAGTAATTGCGAAGTTTTGATACAATTTATATATATAATATTTACTATTTTTTTTACAGTAAGGCTTTCACGAGGGAAAAATTAACTTTAAGCATGCTTAAAAAAAAAATTAACTCTACGCACTGTCATCTCGTGAACGCTATAAAATTTCATATATGTATATTTAGCTATGTATTATTAATAATATCTGTTGATTTTGATAGTTTATTAAACTAAAACTAAATTAAAATTTAAATCGATCAAAATAATGACATCCAAATAATTAATTACATATCTAAATAAGTTACTCAAAACGTTAATTATTTAGCACGTCTTGGGGCATGTATATTTGCTTAACTTTTTGACATTTATTCTTATATTTTGCTACAAATACAACAACAAATACCCAACAATAACTAGAAGAGATGTATAGCAAAATTTAAATTTTAGATGTATTATGCAGATAATTTTGCTTAAAGTTAATTTTTCTCTCGTGAAGGGCCTTTATTATTATTATATCTTAAATTTAAAATTTAAAACTAATCAAAAAATTATTTAAATAAAATATGTTTCGAATTCATGAGGCCAAACACTTCAAATCAGTAGAATAAATTCTTACTGATCTTGATTTTGAGGAAAATGTAAAAGTTTTATTGATTAATTTTTCTGCACGACGAAATATTATATTTAATTTTCACAATAAATTCTTCTAGCTAACTAAACACATAATAATATTTATTTTAAACAAATTTAATAGAAAAAATTATATTAAATAAAATAAATATTATTTAATATTATGTATATTTAACTAAAAAAAACTTACAACACAAAAAACAGGTGGTAATAAAAACAATATAGAAAAATTAAAAGATTTGCAATAGATATCAATAATATAATAATTTTTCAATCAGAAATATTTCAGACGACTATATTTTTGTGTCCCTGAAGGTAAATACAGAAAAGAAGATAACGGGAATATTCTTATGAAAAAAATTATAGACTTTTCTGTTCTGAATTAATAATATGTATAATTTTTTTTCGTTATTATTACCACGAGGAAAAATAATTTGCAAATTTAGCCAAAAATATTACTTTATTTTTATATATAATGTATGTTTTGTTGGTGTGTCGTGCACGTGCTAATTTCATAAACTAGAAATGAAAAATTTATATGAGCGGAATGTTTTTTTCTTCGTTATGGCTAATGAATTCTTCGTTTAAGGAATATTAAATTAATTGCATTAAATTTTATTTATTTTAACCAGAGAAAATAAATAAAACATTTTTGTTTTTACTTGATATCACAAAGAAAGAAAAAAAATTAAATAATTTAGCGATAAGAAAATGTTGAAATATAAAAAATATATAAATTTATAAAACACAAATATACACTATAGTAAATTATAACAAAGTATAGTATTATTTGTTTTAGAATATAACAATAAGGTGAAGCAATTAAAGACATTTTACATTAGCTTATTCAAACTTAAGTTTCACAAAAAATTGGAAAGCTAACCAGCCTTAATATGGTCCCGAATTCAAATAAATTTTTATCGACCCAAAATTGTAAAAGATTGTCTGGCCTGGTAATACGCTAACAGTCTGTTGTATTAGTAATTTGGTACCAGTCAGTTGATAAGATAATTTCAATAAAATAAAATTATATGAATATAATTATAATTTTCAATTTGCAAAATGTTTATTTTCATTTTGCCTACCATTTAGAAATCTTAGCAATTATCTTAAATTTTTAGGACATTTAATATTATTTTTTTAGATGTGCTAATGCTAAGGAAAAATATAAAACAGAACATTAAATTTTGTGTCGACCAGATGATACAATACAATTCAGACAAAAGTAATAAAAGATAATAATGTCACCTAACAAGTACATATATACGAGTATAGTATATATTACTAAAATTATTGTTGAAAGAATATTTTCAATAAATTTTGGATAATTATTATATATTTTTGTGTTTTCTTAGTATTTCTTTTAATTTAATAAAATTTGGATTTAATTTTTTGCAGCAAAATATATTTTGGAGCTAAAAATGATGCTACTTACTTAATTTGGAATGCATAGCTAACTTATACACCAAGTATATTAATATGTTTTAATATTTTTTATTTTTGCATTATTGCTTTCTTTAGCTATTATAAAAATGATTTTTTTTTTCGCTCTTGATTTGTCAACATCAGCACAGCTTTACCAATTTTATGATACATAAAATGACAATTTTATTTCTATAAGTATCTTTAAGGTTTATATATTTGAAAAAGCATCAATGATCGCATATATATGTATATGTAGTACATATATTATTTATAAATAATTCTGTATAGTTTTATAAAATTCTAAATGGCAAAGCTTATGTTTTAGATTTCTCGTTTTTAGGACAAACCTGCATAAAAAATAAATACCCTCTTAGCACACACATGTTGTAGCCGCCCAAAGGTAAACCATAAATATAAAAGTTTATGTTATTGATATTTTTTTTTTTGTTATTTTCATGGAAAAAGGCATACAAAAAAAAATTATTCTTGATGATTATTTTGCAACTATATTTTCCCTTTTTTTGCAGTTGTTGTTATTATTCGTACCAGAATTTTACCTTTTTCTTGTAACTTTTTTCAAAAACGAAAGAAATGAAAAATAATTGAATTTTTTTTTATTTTTCATGAATTGAAAATAAGCTTTAGTATTTATGTATAGTCTGTTGGCAAATTGGCAAAGGATTTAAACACAAATTGAATATCTATAAACTAATTTTATAATAATAACATAAAACTCATATCAAAGCCGTATATATTATTTTGCTTTGCTCATATCTCTCAGACTTACTAAATTTTTAAAAAACATTTTATGGCCTTTTTTTGAATAGATCACAAACTTTTAACTATGATTTAATTTTTTCACACTAATCCTCAAATCACATATTTCCAAAAAAAAGTGTTTATTGTGTTTACATTTTTAATATCATTTCTCAATATATATTATAATTTCTTCAATTAAATGGTGTCATATACAAATCCTAAATATAACCATTATTCTTAATTTGAAAAATAAAAGAAAAATATAAAGCTATTTTTAATTTTGAGAAAATTTTAGTATTAATCAGCTATAATAATCATTTATCATTAATAAAAAATTCATTAAGTCAATTACGAGTACATTATATATATAAAATATTTCAAATTTTTCACAAATTTCTCTATCTACAATATAAATTAATGAAATTTTTGTTTATATCTATAATAAAAACTTTAAATTAATATCATCAAACCAATTGAAATTTTATGTTAAGTTATAATTTATTCATTAAATTTCAATTAGTCGCGATATTACAACATTCTATAAAAAAAAACCATAATTCGAAAAAAAAAAACAAAATTTTTTTTTTTATTAAATATTTACAAAATGATAAACAGCTTTAAATTAAAAGTAATAAAAGTAATAAAAATCGTCCAAACAAAAGCTGTTAATGTTCATTTAATGGTCATTCATAAATAATTCAGCTAATTTTCTATTTAATTTGATATTTTTATCATTTTTATAGTTACCTGGGGATAAAATTTTGTTTCTATATGTATATGTATATGAAAAATGTTTTAAAAGAAAAGTTTTTTGTGTTTTTGGAAGAAAAATATTTTTTATTTTGTAAAATATTTGAACTGAAAAAAAAAAAAAATATCCTTAAGGACACAATTGCCACCACCTGAAATAAATTTTATTTCACAAGTGTCTTATGATAATTCGTAGATTGTGTAAAAAAAATGTCATTGTCATACAATCAATTTATTTCCATTGCTAAAGGACATCAATTTTAGCAAAATGGTTTATTTTATATATAATATATTTTGTTTATTTGTTTGTTATCTTAATTAAATTAAGTAATTGTTGTTGGTAACGAACGAAAATTGTGAAATAGAGACACAAAAAAATTACTATCATTATTCCTATCAAAATTTAATACATTTTTGTTATTATATTTAATTAAATTAAGATAGAAAATAAAATATATTAAAATTAATTTGAAATTTAAAAAAAAAAAAACGTAATAAAAATATATGTAATGAAACTATAAATTTTGATATTTCGAATTGTCAGCAAAGTAAAAATTTTAAAATATAAATTATAAGAATTCAAAAATAAGGGAAAAGATATTATATAATATTATAAGTATAATTACTTTAAAATCAATACCAGCTAAATATGACCATATAATATGGTTCAATCCTAAGAACTAATAGTATTAAATTCATTTAATTAATTAATATCAAATTGTCATTAAAAATAATTATTTTTCAAATGAATTATTCTGTAAAAATGAAATGGTGGATCTACTTTTTTATAAAATTGTATTCAGCTATACTAGTTAGTTAATTTCTAATATATTTCTATAGATTTGTAAGTTTTGCTTCAGTTCTAAAAATTTAATATTTTTTTGACAATAATTCTGAACTAATTTGTAATAAATCACCAAAACTAGTGGAATCACATAGGTGATTTGTGACTATCCACTATCACATCCTACTATTTTGCATAGCAATTCTACACAGCATTTCTCTTTTTCATCCTTTGGACCATACTCTTAGTTGTATGGCTTTTTTCGGCCACATCTCGTACTGATCTGCAATTTTTTTCTTATTAAGGACCCCCTTATTTTTTCTTCTAAATTTCTGTCCACGGGATCGTTTGGACGACCATTTCTTGGTTTATCTTTGATGTTTTGGGTCTCCTTAAACTTTTTTTAATGGTTCACCAAGCAACGAAATATGAAGTTCCATCTAATTTGGCTAACTTTTTTATAGGAAAATTGGAATTTTTTTGATTCGTCTTTACATAAGTAATAATTTCACAAAACTAATTTATAAGGTAATTAAATTTACATACTATACAGAGAAAAGTTACAGGCCTGGTAGACGTTTCTCATAAAAAAAAGAGCAAAAAAAACTGCGTTTTTCAATTTTGAGCACTTTTCGGTACACACCTTAATTCAAAATGTACAATTTCTTCTATTTTTAACTTAAAACGACAGACAGACTGACGACTATTTATAATACTTTTACATATATATTTTTTAGGCTGAACATAAAAATAAAATAAAAATATTTACATACCCGTTTATGTATTTACATAGCCATAATATGTAAGTATGTAAATTTACATAATTAAGTATGTATTATGATATATTTAAGAATTCTGAAGATTTTCTCTAATTATTTTCCAGGATATGAAAAAGGCAAGATTTTTTCTTTATATATTTATTATGCAAACAAGAATTGACGAAAAATATTTTACTTTAAATTATTTAATATATTTTTCGTGGTCTATACATAAATCATGAAATATTTTTACAGTTTTGTGTAATAGTTTTATGAATTGAAAGTTTTTATGATATAAAATTCAATTTTCCTTTAATTCTATTCATGCAAAATTTCTATTTGAATAATTAAAAAGGATTTATTGTTGGTAAAAATAAATAAAAGAAGAAAATTATTAGAAGAAAAAATCTTCCTTTTTTTTCAATTTCGATTTTAAATTTTTAAACAGTTTTTAATTATTCAAAACTTTGTTTCTTTCTTTTTGAGCAAAAAAAAAGCTTATGCAAATATAATTTATACTTTGTCGTCGTAAACTTTTTTGATTCAGTTAAACAAGGAATGAAAATTAATTCCTTTATTTCTTTATTAACAAAATTTCTAATGTTTTTTTTTTTCTTAACTTAAAAGTCAATTTGATCTTTTGAAAATTTTTTCTTTATTTTTATTATCTGGTTGGAAAATATTCCAATAAAAATACTTTTACTAGCATCTTCAATGAAAAAAGTGAAAATCGTACAAATAAGATTTTATTTTATTTTTTAAATTTGTAACTTGTAAAAGGAAAAAGAAAATGTTTTTTTTTTTTTTTTGTGAAATGTTGAAACTTTCTTATTACAAGGAAAATACCTTTGGCAGGAATTGAAACTTTTCCAATTTCAAAAAAAAATTTTTGATCAAGAAAAAAAATTCGTTTTAACTTAGAGAATGTTAAAATTAAAACATTTTGTCCTCTTTTACAAGAAAATTTTCCAAATCAAAATGAAAACCTAATATTTTTATAATTTTTTTTTTTACTCTGTTCAAAAGAATTTTCTTTTTGTGGTTTAAAAAAATTATAAAAGTTTTCTTTACTGGGAGAATTATATAGTCACTCGTTTATTTATTTCTTAAAAGTTTAGTGATTCCTTTATAAATTACATATTGCAGTAGAATTATGTCTTGTATCTTGTTATATTCTATTTTTAAATTTAAGCATCAATTTTAGAATAAAACTAAAATATGGTTAACTACTTATTTTATACATTAATATTTAAATAAACTTTATGAAATTTAAGACAAGTATCATTGGCATTGTCAGTTTTATGTTTATTTTAAGAACAAAGATCTTCTTCAATGTAATTATTATATTGTTTCTTCAATATTTTTTTTGAATTTTTCTTAATTTTTGTATAAACTATTTCCTTTAATCGTCAACGAATTATTTAAGAATTATATATACATATTTAATTCTTAAATAATTTCTACCAGATATACGTTATAAACTCTTTTCAAATTTAGCAAACCAAAACTATTAAATATTATTTAAAATTTGAATTCTTATTTAGGGACATCTTCATAAAATTTTATCTAAAAAAAATACGAATCTTGTTTAAATGAAATATTTATCAATTTAATAATAATAAAGTATATTTTGCTGAAGAAAATGAATTATTTACTCTTCCTAAAAAAATGTCTTTTATTAAGCTAAGAATGCTTTTCGTACGCACTTAAAAAAAATGCGATTTTCCATTACCAGCGGCAAAAATTTTGCTTTTTGTGGTATGCTCTTAGTACGCATTTCAAAAAAAAATTTGAGAATGTAGTTGTTTTTATCTGACAAACAGATGGCGTTGCTAGAAAAAAATGTCAAATTTTTACTGCAAATTTTTATATACTAGGGTATAAAAAATTTTTTTACTCGGTTATGTCAACAAAATTACCGCCATCTACTTCCCAATCAGCTATTATATTAAATAAAATTTTCCCCGATATTTTACTATCATTTTTACCAGCCTGAAGTGCGTACTAACAGCATACTTAGCTTTATATTACAAAATTTCTAATAATTCTATCAATAATTGTAACAATTTCAAGAAAATAAATTCGTTTTAAATATTGAAAATAATTATTTTATAGGAAAAAAGTAAAAACTAAGATTAACAAGACAAAATTTTCTTTCATTTGAAATCTCTTGAAAAATACATTTGGAAGAACTCTTTAAAATAACCACAATTTTGATAAAGTATTTTTTTTTTTAAATAAAAAGAAAAGCAAAAAAATATATCTTTTCTTTTTTACTTATTAAATTCTTAAGAAATATCAATGATCAAATAAAGTGCATAAAAATATAAAAAAAATACAATAAATAAATGGATCATATATGATGAAAGAAATGAATTTATAACATAATGTAATTTTTTTAAAGTACATTTTGAACTTTATTTATTTAAGCTTTTATTATTATGGTACCTAAAGAATTTTGATAATATAAAAATCTTCAGAAAATTATAACGAAAATATTTTTTTTTTCAATACATATACGATAAAAAAATTCTAAAGAAATTCTTTAAAATCTATGAAAACGTTTTGAATATATCTTCAAAAATTTAATCGTAAAATTTAAAAATATTTTAATAGTTTGCATAATAAGATTTTTCTTACCATCTATACTCCTCTTATATTTATATACTAATCATAAATCTATTTCTACACTATAGTAAAAATTGCGATTTTGTATTATAATAAAATTATCTTATTTTTTTTTTTGAAAGTTAAGTAAAACTGTTTAAGTTTTATAACCCAAAAAATGTTAATCAGACAATCTATTCTTACATCAACAATAATACTAAAAAAAAAGGACTGAAAAAAACATAAATATAACTATCACTTGTACAATAAATATTATGAAAGTCACGTAAAAGTTATGAAATTTATTAAGTAAAAAGGCTCTCCTATTCCTTACACTGTTTATCAAAAAAAAAAACACTAAAGTGTTCATTTCTCCTCTGTACCACACATTTCTATAATAATTTCTATTTATTTATTTTTTCTTATCCTTACATAAATTTATTCATACATAGATAATATAAGTTAAGTGACATGGTATTTGTAAGGATACTTTTTTCCCCAAAATAAAACAAAACAAAAAAAACTGAAAGAAAATTCATTTTTTGAAGGTAAAACTACACTTACGTGACAGTACCTTTAGGCACATAGCCCTATAAATTGCTACAAAGAAATTGTTTTACACAATAGAAAGGAAATTATTATTTATATAATAGAGAAAAAAAAAATTAAGAATCAATGTTTAAAATTCTTATTTAGTAAAAATACTTAAAAATTTAAGTTCTTTCTGGTGGTCTTAAAGAAAAATAAAAAATTTTTGACCTTTAAAGCAGAAAATTTTCTATATAAAAATTTTATTAATATAATTTAAAAAGTGTTTAAATGTTTTTTTTGTTTTTGTGATTATTCTTCGAAATGAAAAATTGTCTATAGTCAAATTGAAAAATGAAATTTTCACGAAAAAACTTTGAAAAATTACTTTAGAAATCAAATTTTTAAGAACACTTTATTTGCCTGGTTAGAAATAATAATTGGATTATTCAAGGAGTTATCAAAAGTTTCTAAAAATGATATTTAATTAAATTTTTTAGTCTCAGGATACTTTACAAATTATCCAAAAATATTTGACTTAATGCAAAGGCCTAATTAAATTGAATAAAAATATTTTAAAATATTATAGAATAACTGGAAAATATATAAATTAAATTCAAAAAAGAACATAATCAAAAAAATATTTGTCACTAGTTTTTTCTACAATAACTGCTAAAGTTTTAAATTTAATAAATAAAATAATTAATTCATTTTAGGATTAATGGGCTGGTTATAATTGTACTACCACCACAACCACAACCACAGCTACCAACTTCATACTGATGGAAACCAATGTTTTCAGTTATAATAGACCTCTACTTTATCGCGCTATTATAACTCGTCGCGCTACATGTAGTTGGTAGCTGTGATTGTGGTTGTGGTGGTAGTACAATTATAACCAGTCCATAAGCTATTTTTGCATCTATTACAACAAAAATTCAATGCAATTTGCAAACAAAATACTTAAAATATAATTTTAATTAAAAAAGTAATCAAAAAATCTGCATAAAATTTTTTAATTGTATTAATTAAACTATAGAAGAATTAATAAAATAAAATTAAATTTACAAAAATTTGCTTCCTTTTTCTTGGTAAAATAACGATGAACTACTCCACTAAAAGGAAAATATGAAAATTAAATAAAAAGGATAATCAAATTAACCATATATAAATACATTATTATACAGACAATAAAAAAAGCTTTCTAAACAACAGCAAAAATCGATTCGCTTGTTAAAGAAAATCGTGTGAATGCAAGAAAATTTTTCCAGCAAAAAAAAAAAACCTTTTGTGTAAAAGTTAATGAAAATTGAGTGGCAATTAAAATGATTTCACTTAAACAACTCGCTGGTTCTTTTCACTCCTACTATTATTATTTTTTATACAAAATATAATTAACAAAATTTTCATTTTCTAGAATCTATGGGAGTTTGTTTTTGTTACAAAATAAAGAAGGATTTTCACGTTTAACAAAAAATATTATTATGGATGACGTCTAAAAACGTCCTTGTTTCGTTTTACTTACAAAAAAAAATTGTTGAAAATTTTTCCTTATGTAATTTTCGATAATAATAATAATTATAATAGGAAAGATGAGACAATTCAGTAGTAAAGCAACGTTAATGTTTTAGACAATTTAATTTTGCAACCAATTAAATTTGTATATGTATAAGGTAAAAGGATAAAACGAGAAAAATGATCTTCTTTCGTTTACTAAAAAAAAAAAATGAAAATGAAAAATTGTGTGTATGTATATATGAAATATATTAAAAAAAATGTTTAAGGGTGAAAATTTTAATTATTTTTTTTCTTTCGTATTATGTATAAATGTATATTTGTAATATTGTGATACAATTTAATTATGAAATATGGTAATTTATGCAATTTTTGTTTATTTTCTTGTAAGTGTATTAGTTACAGACAAAATAAATTGCAAAACTAATTTACATGAAATTTTAGAAATTTCATATAATACGAGTACATAGTATATATAATACCAGGATTATTTTCAGAGATGTAAAATTAGATTTTCTTCATATTTGGAAAAATGTTGATAAAATATTTTCTAGAAAATTTTCAAGCAAATTAAATCGAAATGGTGCTTTAAATTTAAATTTAATTTCACAAGTTAGTTAGGTGTTAGAACTTAAATTTTTAAATCAATTTAGCAATTTAGCAAGTCTTAAAGCCATAATACATTACTAAAACTTTTGGTCACACATATACACACCATTTAACCAAACCTGTATTGGGTAAAATAAACGTTCTTATGAGCTTTCCCGTCAGTGATCATTAATTGATATCAGTAATCAATAATTAATTTTGACTCATAAATTTGAAATAGCGACATAAACTAAGAAAACCTAGGAATAATTTTATTTATTAATTTAATTTATTTTAATAGAATAAAATTCAATAAAGGTTTACAAAAATTATATCAGAAATATCTGGCATTATATTAATATTTTCAAGTTTCAGTATAAAATTATGTAATAATTATAAAAATTTACATTATACAAAAATTATTAATAATATCCAATATGAATATCTATCAGAATAATAAATATTATTCAATCTTTATGACATCTGGCAAATTTTTCAATTATTATTTAATAATATCGAATTTTACTTATGTCTATCTAGTAATAATTTTAATGACAATTTTTATTTTACTTTGTTTATATATAATTAAAAAGGAAATTTCCAATAATTATACAAAAATAATAATTAATAAATATACATTATTTTTCATATTTATCAAAAATAAAATTACATTATATAATTAAATAATAATTCATTTAATATATCAACATTTTTTTTATTTAAAACAAAAAAATAAATTAATTTGGATATGTTTAAATCCCAGGTATGATTTAATAATGACAAACACAATATTTATATAAAATTTATGAATTTATAGTGTAAAATCATTAATATTTAAACGATATTAATTTGCAATTTCCTTTAAATTTTATATATGTATATACAAAATAATAATAATAAAATATTGACGTTTGGCATTTATGTATGTTTACATATATCAAAAATATGAGATCAACCTAAACACCGGTGTACGGCGTATGGCGTCTGTCAAAATCGATATTGGTACATACATTTTGTATTGGGGCAACCGAAATACGCGACGTACGTACGCCGAGAATTGGAATTTCCAATTTTGACGGGCGTATAAAAATTTATATTGTTGATATAATTAATATTGTTGATTTTTGAAATTTAGCAAAAATAAACATTGAACAAAAAAATTTTAATGTACATAAATGTGGCATTTTGTTTCGGGATACGCTGGCGTATCAGTGTATCGACGTATATACGCCATACGCCGTACGTCGGTGTTTAGGTAGAGCTCTATATTGATAGAAATAAAATTTAAAGTAGGTAGAAAAAATTTAATTATAAAAACTTTTCAAGTTAATTAATTCCACTAAATTTAATTTTCAAACTTTGATATTTTGTGGGTTAATAATTTGATAATAACACTCTATGAATTGTTATGTTTAAGTTTAAGGGAGCTAATGTACAGTCGCCATTAATTTCTACTTGTGGCTATGAAAAAGTTGGATGATTTTGATAACTTTAAAAAACAATTACCTTAGTATATAATTACAGCGATTTAAGACTATTTATTCAGGCTTTCTAGAAGTGACTTTTATTTTAAAAATTATAATTCTGCTGAACGGATTATGGCGACTTTATACCGTATACATAAATTAAAATAATTAAAATGAGGTCATAAAATTTCGAATATTGATTTACTTTAATACTCCCTAAAATAAGATAAATAAAAAATAGTGCCTATCCTATATGATGACTAAGCATATTTAAAATGCGTCCTTTTCCTTTAACCCATAACAAAATAAATTCTTATTTTTTTTTCTGACTTATTTTAAGAAAAATTGTTGTACAAATTTCAAAAATGATGTGCGATAGTATTTTTCTTCTTGCTATAAAAATAAATATTACCACAAATAATTTTCATAAATAAATATTATTCCGAAATAAAAGGAGATTTTTTTTTTATATAATATAAATTTTAAAGAAATCAGAAATTTCTGCAATTGGAAAAATTTTCTCTCAAATATTGTTTAAAATTTTAATATAGTAAAAAGGGAAATTTCTGTTGCTTTCCGAATTTTATAGGATAAATATGAGTAAATTTAATAACATTATGTTGGTATATGAAAATTTTCGAATATAAAAAATCTTCTCTGTCAAATTATTTTACAGATTTTGTCTGTTCTGTTTCTGTATTTCATTTTTGTACAGACTTTATAAGGTATACTATAAAAGTATTTAGTGAGAATTTGAAATTCTTTTCGTACAGTTGAATATCTTAAAATCATTTTAAAACAATTTTGAGTATAGTAAAATAATATTACGTATTATATAAAATGTGACAAAATTTTCGAAACATTTTCTTGTACATATTTTCAAAATTTATTTTAATGAGATATTTTTCTGATTTTAATTTTTTTGTGAAATTTTTATAAATTTTGTGTATATTTTTTTAAAAAATAATAATTGCATTAGTAAAATGGATTTTGAATAATGTTAAATCATAATTTAGTCAGGTTATGTGAATTAAAATAACATTATGTATAGTAAATTCATAAGATTTAAAATAATTAATTGAAATTTAAAGAAAATTTTAGTTTTTTCTTTAAAAATATTTCATAAATTTTTCATATTTTTCTATTTCTTTAATTTTTCCTACAATTTATTTTATTCCTTCAATTTTCTCTTTAACAAAAATAATAATCTTATCTACTATTTCATATCTATTAGCAAAACTAACCTTTACCAAGTTCTTTTATATTATTTATAAATAGTAATATTATTTTATATATGTATTTATATACATATAGAAAATGTTTGAATAATAGCCTAATTTTCTTAAATTTCTCAGACATTTACCAATGAAATTTTTTTTTTATGAATTTATGAGGACAGACAGTATGGCTCATAAATTTGAGTAATAAAATAGGATATTATATAAATGTTATTTATATAAAATGTATATATACAATATAGGGATAACTGTTGTAAATTATTTCACCGCATACAAAATATGACATATAGATAAGATAGTATGTATTACAGAATTTAGATTATGATTAGCCTATAAGTTATTAAAATTTAATTGCTGAATTTCTATGCTAAAACATTGCTTTATGTTTTAACAAAGTGTTTAATAAAATGTGGTTTGAATAATATTAAATTTGAAAATAATTTACTTATGGTATCAATATGTTAAAGTCAACTATCATATTTTTCTATATGTATAGTTTTATGTCTAATTTAGTTTGAGCATCAATGAATTCAAAATATTATACAATATAATACCACAAAACTTTAATTATAAGTGTTAAAAAAAGTCAAGGATATACTTTAACTTCACAATGATCTAACACTTCCAATAACATTAATACCCTGAAAATTCTCCTTTATATCAAACTGTTGACCCAACAACTGGACAATCTAAACCACGAACTCAAATTTGTTATCCCTAGAATAAATAGAAATTTTGTGAGTGAAATATAGTAAAATTCTATAGTTCATGACAAATTTTAAATTTTCCGGAGACATATAGAAAATCCAATTACACACAAATGTTAGATATCCTTAAAAATATAATTAATATACATATATATTTTTGTGCCTCTGTAGGAAATAACTCTTATAAAAAAAAATTCTCAAAAAGGATATCATTTGTAACTTTATAATATAAATTATTTATACAATATAAAACCATCAACTAACGAATCAAATCTTAAATTTTATATTTTTGAATTTATAATGCCCAGACCAGAATTTTAGTTATTCTTTTAGTTAAATGTAAAATTTATATATGTATGTATATTTCATCTGTAGAAAAGGACACATATGCTTCTTTATTTTTTTATTTATTTTTTAATAAAAATTAATCTCAATAAATTATATTACATTATTATAAAATTCTGTTTGTAAATTAATTTTTTTAATTCATTCCATATAATAATTTTTCATCATTCAAATGTTTAAATTTTTCCAGCTATTTTTTTCATTAAAAGATAATTTTTTTCATTAAAAGTTATGTTCTTGTTATTGGTGTGTATGCCACCACAAAGCTTGATTGGGAGTGAAATTCCGGAAAAAAAGTTGGTATATTGCAAAAACTGGTGGAAAATCTATCATTTTTATTTTTTATAATATTCAGGATAAAATTTTAATTTCATGTTTTATGTTGTCGAAATTTTTTTTAATTTGCGATGAAAATATTTTTTTATATTAGCGATAATTTAAAAAAAGTCATGAAGATTGTTTTTTAAGTAAAACAAATAATGAGAATGATTAAGAAAAATTGTTTTTTAGAAAATGATTTTTCGAAATTAGTTTCAGTTATTTATAAATCACAAAGAGATTTTTCCACCTGAAAAGGAGTTTAAAAATTTATAGCTAGTATACTTTAATAGTTTCTTTCAACAATTGTCAAAATACTTTCTCTCCGTTTTATTATCAACTTTAAGAGCAATATACCCAAAATATTACCCAGCTTTATATAAATTAGTAGGTATACAAATACTTTGAAAAATTGATTACTGATTGATTATGACTATAATTAAAATTCACTTTTCAATTAAGGAGAACGTGTTCGAAACTAACGGATATGCTAAAATAATTTTACGTAAAACTTATTTATCAATAAAATATAATTTCTTAACTTAAAATTATATTTTATTAATAATTTAACATGACACAAAAATTGAAAAATTTAAATTATATAATCCGATTAATTATATAACACATATTCAACTACTATAAATAATATATATAATAATAATAATCCATGAAAACCAACCCTTTTAAAAATTTACCCCAAGAAATCAATAACAGAAAAAAAAGGAATTTAAAGTCATTACTTTTTGACAAAGGCAATATCGTTATTGACAGAAAATCGATTACCCAAAAAATATCCTTGAAATATCAAAAAAATGTATAAAATATTATTTAAATAATTTAAAATATTATGATGGAAAATATTGAAAATTTTCTAGAAAAAATATAATCTTTAAAACGGAAGGATACTCTACAAGAAGACAAAAATATATTTTCCAAGCACTTCGACGGACAAAAGCAAAGAAAAACAAACATTGAAAAAAATAAAGAATATTTAAATTAATTACGATTCGTCCAAGTAATTAGGCAAAAGACAACAACAAATATTAAAGTTTTACTTTATAGTGTCATGTTTTTAGGTTTTTAGAATTTTCCGTAGGGTGAAAACATTTTCGTTTTTGTTTTCCCTATTCTGGAAATTACAATAAAAAAAAAATATGAAAATAAATCCATAATGAGAAAGGGCAAAATGTCATTAAGCTGATGACTGGGAATCGCTAAGTTGATGAAAATGAAATTTTAATGGACCAGGATGTTATTTTTTTTTCCTTCTGTTCTTCTTTTTATACGTTGTGCAAAAAAAAAATCATGTCCTTTTTTGTCAAATGATTTTAAATTATTCGAAATCGATTTTAATAAAGTAAGAAAAAAGTTTCCATTTTTTAAGGATCTGCTGATGGACGGGGGAAAAATGATATTTTATTCTGTGTTTTTTGGATGGGCAAAAGTGAAAAGAGGAAAAGTAATAAATAAATAATTATTTTGACTTAAGAGATTTGAAAAGAAAAAAAAAATGGACGGAAAGAAGGTCATTAGACTATTTGTCTTCTTTTTACATAAATTATTTTTTTTTTATTTTTCATAATAATAAAATTAAAGATTATTTTTTTTATTTACAGGCATGAAATTTTGAAGTAAATTAAATCATTTTTTTTTAGTATTATAATTATTAAAGGTATTAAAAATTTAATCTTAAGATATCTTTCTTAGTGGAGGAAGCTGGAGTTTGTTCCTGACCTTCGAAATTAAATTTTATTAAGTCATTTTAGACAATTATGCAGCATATAAAAGTATTTCTATGTATTTATTCTTTCAGTCTTCTCTTTTATCGGTTTATCATTCAATATCAATAGTTTCAATTGCTTTTTCTTGTTTCTATTTAACAGTGCTTCCAAAAATTCTAATTTGAAATTCTGTTAATATTTAGATTGAATTATACAGAAAACTTTCCTATGTAACAATAATTTACAATTTCAACACTATAAATGACAATGACTTAAGGATAGGATAAACATAATTGTCTTATTAGCAATTTTTTCAATTATGATTAATATTTAAAAATAACAAATTTAACAAACCTCTAGACTATAGATTACAAATGCCTGGTGCAAAAGACCGCGATTAGACAACTCCATCAGATAGAGAAAAGGCAAAAGTAAGTAGAAGGAGAAGAAGAAAATCAAGAATTAAATATAGAATTTTTTCAAGAAATTGAATCAAAAACCCTAATAACAATGTTGATATCATTTTTGAACTTTTCATTGTATAGCTAATACTTAAATCTCTATAAATTCAACCAACTAATTTATTGTAATAAATCATTTTTCCCTTTCTATTTTTTTTAGAAAAACAAATAAAACTAAAATTTATATGGAATAAAGTTTAATGAGAGAAAGAAAGCATCGTCATTGTATAACATAAAATTCCATAAATGACTTTTTTCTGGACGGATATAATAATATTATGGTTAATGCCATATATAAAAATAATAATAAAAATCTACACAATATTTTACTTCTAAACAAAACACATATAAATATGTTCCTTATAATTATATATTTACACTCATATATATAATTCAAAAGGATAATACAACCTATACCTTTACATACACTTGAGGCTATTTTTCCTTTTTCTCAAATGATTTAAAACAACATCATAATGTACCAATTAGAGGCTTTGACCATTTTAATGGATATTTTCTTCTATACACACACTCGTCTACTTATTGTATATTTATCCTTTTACATAACTTACAAAAATAAAAAAAATTATGACTAAAAATATAAAAATTATTTTAACTTGGTTTTTAATACAGATTAAATATTTTTCTTCCTTTTTTTTTATTCATTTTAATGATAAAATTTTTTTTCTTCTGCGTATTTCAGTTTTAATGATATAAACAAAAAAAAAAACATATCCTTCGTATAAAATAAGGATTTGTATTTTTTTTTTCATATATAACAAACAACAACATTATAGTTAAGTGCCTTAAATTATCCTTTTTGACTTATTATTTTTATCGTTATAGTTTTTTTTATTGTTTATGTGTGTGTGTTTGGAGTGAAAAACAGTTTTAATATCCTTGCAAATACAAAAAAAAAAAACAAAAAAAAATATTGTAAATTTTTGTTTTTGTTTTTTTATATACATATACATAATTTTGAAATACGTACTTGGTTTTATAATTTCTGAGCATATTACAATTATATAGCAAGGAAATTACGAAGGACTAAAAGTTGATTAAGGAAATTCATTTATATATATATTTTTTGTTTTTATGATTTTCATTTATTATCATCAATCAAAATATAAAAAATTATTTAATTTTATAATAAGTTTTTCTCATTAACTTACACAATTTATGACTGTTAAAAGAAGTTTTGTTTTGTTTATAATAAAGAAGGTAACGAAAAATGTTTTCCTTATGATTGTCATTATAGAAACAGTTTTTAGTAAATATTCTTTTAAATATGAGCATAAAAATTAAAATTATTATTTAAATGTAATCAAATTGTCATAATTTTTGAAAAAAAAATACAATTTTTATTATAAATATGCAATTCCAGTAGAACTTTAGTAATATTACTTTGAGGTGTCAGAGAAAATTTAACATTTCGTGTTTTTAAATTTTTTTAAAGAACTTTTTGATCTTCATAACATAATAAAAATGTTAGTTTGGAATATTGTTGGATCGTATTTTTACATTGATTTTTTGTGTTTGTGTTGTAAAGTTTTTGCTTTAAAAATATTTAATTTTTTCTTTGTTATAGAAAAGTTTAATAGAATCTATTTAATCTTGTGGTTTTTTTTAATTGTAGATTAGACATTAGAGTAGAGATTTATTGAATATGGTAATGCTTTTACCATAAGTAAACGTTCTCACCAATTAGAGCCCAAATAATAAATATTATATTCTTGTTCTTGTTAATAAAACTAAGCAAATTTTATAACTTAATTTAAAAAAAAAAGGAAGTTATTAAAAAATGACTGCTATTTATTGGGTCAGTATTTTTTTACATTTTTGGTAAATGGTCAGTATTTAAAATCAAATGTAAGTTGTTAATATAAGTGATTGGTATAACGCCGATTTATATAAACACGATCAGTATTTTAATTAAAATATAGGTAGGTAAAATAATTATATGGTCAGTATTTTCAATAAAAGGTCAGTAATTAAAATTAAGCGTCAGTATGTAATAACGAATTTGTCAGTTTTTTAATAAACAGAATAATGAATTCTGAAAAAACACAAAAATAAATAATAAAAAAAAGTTTTCATTGTTTTGCTATAATTAATTTAAAAAAAAACGGAAAATTATTAGAGAAAAATAAACAATTAATTTTCAAAATGTATAAAATACTTATCAAAAAAAAAATAAAAAAATTTACCTTAATCCTTAAATCTAAAAATTGCTAAAATGGGGTTAAAATACAAATTGGAAAATTCAAAGCAAAATTTTAAGGCCAAAATTAGCTTTTTGATTAACTATTGTAACTAAAGAATTTCTGTATTTTTTTGTAATAAAATTCAAAAATTCAAAAAATAACACTGCCATTTTATTATTTATATACTGACCAATAATTTAAAGTTTACTGACCAAAAAATAAAATTATACTGACCAAATATGCAAAATTTTACTGACCTTTAATTATTTTATACTGATAATTTATTTAATAAAATATACTGACAGTTTATTTTGAAAAATACTAACCAAATATATATATAGTAGTCTTAAAAAGTTATGTCCCTGATTTGTTATAACAAAAAATTTCTTAATAAGTATTTTTCAAGATAAAATTAAATATTGAAGATTTTATACTAAAGTTTTAACATTAATGTGATTGTCATAAGTAAAAATAAAATGAATAATGGAATTCATTACCAATTTTATTGCAAAATTGTAAATTCAATTTCGGATTAACAATTAAAAATTATTCCATAAAACTTTTTACTAATAATTCTTTAAAAAAAACATATGTGTTCAGAAATTTGATAGAAAATTTTCTTAAATGTCACCCACCACAAATAAGACTAAAGCTGTGAACAGATAGTTCCGTTCCGACCAGTTAAGTTTCAATTCGTTAAGTGTTGATTCGTTAAGTTGCCTTCGATTTCTACTTTATGCTGGCCACATAGCTATCGATTGCAATCGGTGAAATGTTATTTTGATATTGTTCTGTCAATATTATTAAATAAATTCTAAAATTTTATTAAAAAAAGATATGTTCTCTTAATTATAAAGTTCTGGATAATTTTTTATATCCTCATTGAAGTGTACATCCTCCAATTTTACTGTATAAAAGAATTTTAAAAATATTTTAAAAACTACAATATCCAATCCAAAACACTAATTTTTAACCATTAAAACTATTTTTTTAATAAACACTATTAATTTGATTCCCTAATTATTATAAAAATTTACGAATTTATTTGACACAATTTAATTTTAAATTTTATTTGTTCTGTAAATTTAAATTTTCATTAATTGCTAATTGCTTAGGTTGGATAAGTTAAAGTTGAAACCATTCGAAACACAATCGATTCGATTCACATACAATTGCACTATGTGTCCAAAAATATGAACACGTCACGGCTTAGTCTTTTTATAATACTTTATTATACATGTGGAACAACTTATTAAAATCATAATAAATCTCATTCCGAATAAAAATAAAATCTTTTGGTTAAATTTAATTTAGAATTAAATAATTATATCGATGAAATAAACTCCTAAGAGAAAAAAATATCTAAAATCTAGAAATTTGATATACAAAGCCATTTTTAAAATAAGCAAATTATTACAAAACTTTATGTAAAGATAAACCTTTTTAAAATTATTTTTAATAATTAAATGTAAATGAAAAGTCGTCATAAATTTCCTTAATTTTTAATAACAAGTTACCAAAATTTTGTGCAAAATTATATAACAAAATTTCTAATTGATTAATAGATTTAATCTCTCTAAAACAAAAACTATTAATTATTGGAACATTTTACAATTTCCTAAAATTTTCGTGTAAGGTTAACAAAAAAATTTTTTTTTTACAAAATTACAGACTATAGAAATAATATTTATTTTAGTACAATTTTACACTTTGTACTCTTGTCTATATAATTAACCTCACAAATGCAACAAAAAGTAATTGAGAAAAAGATGAAAACGTTCGTTTTTTTGGTTTTTGTTTTTGCCCTAATCAAATAACAAAATGAAAATTTATACCTTTACCTGTGACCGTCAACATCATATACCATTGATAAACTTTGTGTATACACTATATTTACCTAATCAGATATCGACTTTGGTTATAATAAAAGGTAAAATTTATTACGATTTAGATGTGGTTTTTCATTCCTTGTGAATGAAAATATATTATACAAAATTTGTATAAAGAAAATAATATAATTTCTTTGTGTTCTGATGTAACAAGAAATTTAAATTGAATATAATTTGTTATTGTAGTATTAATACTAAATGAAATAAGAAATATGTATACATACATTATTTATATAAATATAATTATAGTATAGTAAAATACTGAAATTTCTTAACGTTTAAATTTGGTGTAATTTTTCAAAATTTTACTGACCAATTTCTAAATTGTAACCACAAGCCACAGAAATGTAAAATAGTTCAGTTTAGGTAAAAAATTAATATCATAATATATAGATATGCTATATACCTCTGTCAATACTAAAAATTTTTGGATCATCAAAAAATTTACTGGTTCATACTCAAGAATTATCTTAATAGTCTAAATTAATAATACTTTCCTTTAAATGGCGGTACAATATTTCTGGTTTTAACATAAATTCTAAGAAATCTTTTGTGGTTATTATAGTAGCTTTAATATTCGTACTTTATCGTTTCGTAATAATTTTTCATTTATTACCAAAACAATTTTTAAAAAACTTCATTACAGGTTTGATTGACAATAAGATCATCAAATGAATCTTACTGAAGAAATTTCCACTATAGATATTTTCAAAATTAAGAGATCGTAAATTAATTCTAATTACAATTAAACAATTTGAACATCTAGGAAATTCGTAATTCTTTAACAAAAATATATCGTCTATTTTCGTAAACAGCCAGTAATTCATATTTTTCTATAAGAGCTGTTACAATGGAATTCTAAAGAAATAATTAAAATGTCTATCAAACTTTTAGTCAGAGAAATAATTATAGTGAATAAACATTTTTAGCATATTTCCAACCAATTTGGTAGAAATGTGTATATTAGTTTCACTCTCTCTGTGCGTCTATCCGCTCCCGCACGTCCGTTTACACAAACTTCTAGATGTATCAAAATCTTGACCACAGAGAGATAGTAATAAAATAATAGGTACAGTAAAACAAAAATTTTTTCTACCTCTTTTCCCTTCTGAGCTATTCCCCCTCCAAGTTCGAAAATTGCCCATATTGAACTTCTAATAACTTTTAAACCAATAATTCATATTCATATTTTTTCTAAAAAATACTATATGGGAAGGGAATTTCCTTTGGTTTAGGATGTGATTTTGACAAACCCGGGGTTTGTTTTTCATATTTTTTTAGATATAATATTGTACTTAGTTATAAACGTTTTACAATTTAATTTGTTTTTCTTTTTTATATAATATTTGACAAACCAGTTGATTGTTGAGAGATTAAGTTTTTTGTATATTTGGTTTTCATCATCATACCTAGAAGTAAAATCTTTAATCTGGCCGTTAATCAATTAAAATTGTTACAATTTTATCGGAAATACCAAATTGATACTAAAAAAATAAACGAATAGCTGGAAAATTCATATTAGTATAATAATATTTATGATTTCATTTAATATTTATTTAAACATTTCTTCATTACTTATGAGAGAACATTACTTAGACAATAGTATAACTATATACACATCCCCATTCCATGCTGTGAATTTCAATTGCAAGCAAAGGAAGATAATACCATGGTTTCTAATTGAACACCAAATTGTTAGTTACAATCCGAAAATTGTGGTCCCGTCATAAATTTATAAATTTAAGCATAATTATTTAGATTAACATATAATTCAAAACAATCATTTTATTGATAGATTTTGAAATATTTTAATAAATTTCTAAACTACAGAAACTTTTGTACGGAAATATTATAATATTCTAAAAACATAATATTATTTTATGAAATTTAAATTTCTGATTTAATAACTTATGATGACGGATATGGTTTTAAACATTAAAAATTAATTTTTTATGGTTTAAATTTTAATTTATTTTCATATTTAATTTCATAAAAAAAATTAACTCATTATTTTGTAATATCAATAATTTCCATTAATTCCATTTCCTCTAGGGAAATGTTTATAATATTATTGTTATATTTGGATCCTTATAGAAATAATTAATAATTTAAAAATTTAATATTTATTTTATTTAAAAAAATGTTTTTTTTTTTAAATATTTACATAATAATTTTTTATTATATGTAAGTGGAAAATCATTAAAGTCGATTGTTTTATGTAAAAACTTTTTTTACAAATTTTAATTTGATATTTTATTATAATTCAATAAACATTAACAATTAAAATATTTTATTGAATTTATTTTTTATATTTTAATAAAGTTTAACCATTTTCAAATAAAATATCAACATAAAACAAAATATCAATGTAAAAAAAATATCAAATATCATAAATGGTTTTAAAAAAATATAAATTAAGATTATTAAATAAATTTATGTATCAAAAATCAATGAGTTTGTTTGAAAGTATTTTGGCGGCACAAAATTGGTGAACCAATATGGCAGGAAAATATTAATTTTACAATTTATATTTTATAGATCATATGAAATTTCTATAAATTAAAATTTAGATACAATGCGTCGAAACAAATTACACAAAAAAAAATATATACACAATTTGATCTCTTCTGAAATTTAAGCTTAATTTGGATTTGATGATATTTTTTGAAATACAAAATATCAACTAAATTGACAATATGAAAATTTCAACAATATTTTTATTGAAATATTGTCAATAAAACAAGATTTAACAAAAATTGGTAATATGGTAATAATAATCTGGGAATTCGGTCATATCCTGTGAGAAAAGTTTTAATTTGCTTTATTATAATTTTAATTTTTATATAAATAAATATTTTTGATTGTGTTAATATTCGGATATTATTTAAAATGAATAAATTATAATGTGTTAACAAAAAATAATTATTAATATCATTTCTTTTTTTTTTTTTTTTGTTAAAATTTGAAATTTGATTTTTTATGTATTTTATTATTCTGAAACAAAAAATTGAATTTAAAATCATTTAACAAATAAAAATACGATTAAAAAAAGTATGGGATTAAAATTTAATATTATTTTCGTAATAATGGTTTGAAAATGTCAAAAATATTATTTTCGTAATAAAGGTTTGAGTAATAGATACAATAGCCTCCCAGTGTATCTAGGTAAACCGGGAAAAAATCAGTTTAATATATGTACTCTTCTCCACTCTTCTGTGGAGCATATTTTTAAAATGGGCAGTACAATAAAACATTGTGAAAACCTGGGCTGTAGATATAATGAGTATTTCCCGCATATTGTCGCTAACTTTAATAGCCAAGTCTAGCATTACTACTACAATACTTTTCAATCCAATATCTTGGTGAAACAAACTACATATGTATATATATTTTATGTATGCAAGTTATCTTCAAATATGTATCATTAATCCCCGATAAAATAATTCAAATTTCTGTTTAAACTCAAAATTAAAAATATTTTGTTTCTTAATTATATTTTTACTTATTCAAAATTCTGAAAAACTTTCATTATTTAAGTTCTAAATTTTTAATTCAATTGAATTATATTTAAGCAACAATAAATTCCATTTATTTATTATTTTATTAATATTATCTAGACTCAGTAAAAATTAAAAATATTATTACTATATAATAATAAATTTAATAAGTTTAAAGATTAATATAGAAAAAGACTTTTCCCAAAAGTATTAAAAATGGTAACTTTATAGTTTTACTAAAAAAACGAGTACTTCTTTTATCAATTCATTTACTTCTTTGGAACTAAACTTACAACAATATTAAAAAAAAAAAATTCATCACAATTTCTTTCAAATTATAAGATTCTTTTTCATAATAACATTAAATTTATATGCCTAAATAAAACTTTCCCTTTAGATAATTTTCAATAATTTTCCATTTCTGTAATAAATCCTCTCATTATTAAATATACAACTTTCTATTTCGTTTATTAACTTTTATATGTTTATTATAATAATAATAAAATTGAACTCAACCGTATTATTAAAGTATATTATACTCGTAAAAGAGGTCCTTAAAACCAATTTAATAAACAATATTAAAATGAGACATAAGACAAATTTCTTATTAAATATACAAAAAAAAGGAAATTTTTTTTTGTTATTAAAATCTAAAAGATCCTGCTCAAGTGTACATGTATTTGTTAATCTAACAAATACTATGTAAAAAAAAAACTTATATAAATATTTTTTTAATCAAAATAATCATCGATGCGGTAAAACCAATATTAAATTTTTTTTTTTGTAGATGTTTTTCAGGTTCCTTAAAATATTTTTAAATTTTCTTATTACTCTGAAAAATTAAACCTAACTTAGTGAAAAGTTCTTAAATTTAAATGAAAATGTGAATACTAGAAAGCTTTCTTGAAAAATTTAATATCTATAATATTTTTTACCAAAATACATTTTAATATTTATAATTCTTATGTTAGAAATTGTTTATAATTAATCTTTTTTACATTCTCTTATTACCTTTACCTTATCTGGAATTGGTATCCATCATGTCCACGATAATCTATCTATTTTCTAATTTTAATCAATTTTATAAAAGTAAAATTTCTCTTCTGTCCAGCATAGACATATTAGTTGTGATTTTTATTCTTTCCTCCGAATAATGTTTAAAGATTTTAATTATACATTTAATATTCTCAAAATAAATATAATCATTTTTGAAAATAAACAAATAATTCTTTCGATTACCATTATTTGTTGTATAATATTTTTATTTAGTCACTAAATTTTTTTTTTGAATAAATTTAAATTATTCCTACTTGAAAAAGTAATTATGTAATATAAAAATCAATAATGAACAAAATATTAGGAAAAAATATCATTCTATATTTTTATCATCACAGTCTAATTTTCTACAATATCATTTTTCTAATGATTTGCCTAAGGGAATTCATTAAATGACCCCCAAAATCCCTAACGTACTTTCAATTCTTTTTTTTTTCATATCTATGTAAGTATATATCATTAATTCTTCTACATCTTAGTCAAGGACTCGTCATGAAGGCATGACATTGCAAAAAAAAAAAAAAAAGAAAGTAACAAAAATTTTAACTTATATATTTGACTTTAGTCTTTTATAATAATATTTTTGTTAAGAAATAATATTCTTGTCAATATATCATTTTATTAAATATTAACTTCAAGGAAAAAGTCTCTGGGGAGCAACTACTTAAATTGGTGTCCTGACATTTTTAGTAACGTTTTCAGAATAAATTTTTTCTTATTTTATTTTTTTTTTTTGTTATAAATAGAAAATATTATGATAAACAAAAATTCGATAGCAAAATAAAAAATTATGAGATTGGAAATATCATAAATAATATGCTAAGCAAAGCATAATTTATATTTGATATAGAGAAAAAATTGTTTATATACAATCCTTAATTTAACTCATCCTTAATAAAAAATATAAATAATAAATAAAAATTATCATTATAATTTATATTATTATTATTATTTGTATATGAAAAACTATTAAATTGCAGGTCATCAAGATAAAGCCTATAAATATGACGAAAATTTTTTACCAGAGCACACAACACATTTTCAAATTTTTTAACCTCCTTTTCTGTTTTAAGAATTTTTTTTTTCTGATATTTTTCTATCGATATAAATGTACAATAAATTGAATCTCATTTATAAGCTTGCAAAGAAAAAAAAAATATAGAAATTGGGTGTCCGATGCCAAAAAAAAAAGAAACTTAAAAAAATATGTTTTATAATATAAAATAGACTGAATGCTTCCAAAAAAAGAAATGCCAATAGATCATTGACATATTATTTTCTTCATTGACTAGAAAGACATCCTTTTAACGTCAATTTTCTTGGGACTGTGATATTTTCTGTGAAAAAATATCCTTGTAATGAGAAATTTTCTATATAATGTATATATTTTCCTTATCCGTGAAGGAAAATGTAAGTATACAATAGCAATATAGTTAGTGTGTCAGTTGATGATGAAAAGTTTAATAAATTCACTTTAAAAATGGGGGTAAAACTTTTAGGAAATATATTAGGTAAACTATATAAAAAAAATTTATATAGTGATAGTTAAGGTTCGATGTGCTATTTTCTGTTGTTGTTGCATTACGTTCTAATTCATATATATTTACTACAAATATAAATATTGGAAATGTACTTAATTTTGACTTACAATAATTTGGAAAAAAGTTTACCAAGTGGAGGTCTCAATGGTTCTTAATATGAGTCTTTTATTTTGCTAAGTTCTAAATTGATTATTGAGAATTTTAAGATGTTTTTCACACAATTGTTAAATATTTTGACATAACATACCAATTTTTCCTTTTCTACACAATATGAATTTTTTTTTTAAATTTCTATAGTTCGTTCAATAATGTAATTAATGTTGAATAGAAAATATAGCTATACCATTTAAATTTTCGGCCAATATTAAAAAAAATTACTATAGTTTTTACTTTGAGTTTCATTTCAAAGACCACAGGAAAATCTTAAGACTAAGAGAATGTCTTCTATCTACTTTTTATATATTTACATTGAAAATAGTTATAAAAGTCTGATTGAAACAAATGTCAATTCATTTTTCATAATATTTTTTTCCCTTTTGGTTGGTTATATTCGTTTTTAGTCTTTTAACTGTGTTTATATTCGACTGTTAATCTCCATTTGGAAGTTGGAAAATATATACATATATATTTTATTTTTTGGGAAAAAGGACGAATTCCCTATTCTCTTGTTCACTAAAAGCGACGGCGCCAAATTATAATATATAAAACGAAGAAGAAGAAGAAACCAACAACAGTGCTTTAAGTAAAGTGGTTAGCACATTATGGTAATAAATAGCATCATATTAGAAGAAGATGTTACTATACTCTTACTGTCTGTTATTAATGATCAGAATATTTATTATATTTTCCACACTTACAAAAATTTAAAAAAGTATACATACATATATATAATAGAAATAATAAAAAAAGTTATTATTTTATAAATAATATTTCAAAAAATAAATATGATGGTAGCGAACATGAATTGAGGGAAGAAAATGTTTGGGAAAAACAGATTTTTAAAGGCAATATACGAACAAATTTTTTGCTTGTATTTAAATAATTTGAATATTATTTAAAGTGAAATATTGAAAAGTATAAATGATAAAATACAATTTTTGTGAGTAAAAAGTTAATTTCTTAAAATAAAATTTGTGGGGAAAATTTACTCAAAAATCAAATAGACATTTTGTTTTAAGATAATAATTGTTGTGGTGGACAAAAAGAAACAATTTTACTATTCCAACTTTATAAAAGTTTATACTAAAAATTTATTAATGATTTTAATTTTCTTTAAATTAAATTTAATTTTTCTTTCTAAATCATTCTAAAATATAATATTAAAATCAAAAATTTGGGGTGGACAAGAGTAGTTAAAAGGACTTAATGATTAATGATCATTTTTGTATTGACAATTTTTTTTTGTTGTAAAATCATATTTATATATAAAAATATGAAATAAGAATGCCAATATTATTTTATAAGATTAATGTGAAATTTGCGTTTTTATTTTTGTGACTTTTATATAAATCGGGAAATAAAGAAAATATCTAGAAGAAGAAAATTATATTAAATATTAGAACTATTTTTTAGTTTCATTAATTGAAAATTAAATTTTATGGATCATTTAATAAAATTTACCAAAAACATTTATGAAAATTTTACATTAACGATACAATAAGATTATTTAATAGAAGAAATATTAATTTTCAATGAAAATTTGAATGTGTCCGAAAAATATAATCAAAAATTTGCGGTATGTATGTATATACAAGAAAATGTTCTTTTCCAAATTAAATCAATCGTTTCCCAAAATCTTTATTTTACGAAAAGACGAAGAATAATTGTAATCAATTTCAATTGTAAGAAGACAAATTTTACCTGGAAATATTATTGTGAAATTTTTCTGTCACATAGTAAAATCATTTAAAAAAAAATTAAACACTAAATTTATTATGCATATCCTTTCAGTTAAAAGAATTTGTATATTTCCATTATAAATTTTTTTTAAATAGATAATATTTATTTATAAATGATACAGAAAAGTAGCTTATTTTTTTATTATCCTTTTAATTGAATGTACAAGCATTCGTATTTCCTATTTTTGTATAAACTTTCTACATAATATACATATTTGCTATTCCTTTACACCAAAATTTGAACAATTCTCACATATTTCTTATGGTTTATGTATAATGAAATTTTATTATGTATTTAACCTTCACACTTATATAACAATACGGGGAAAAATGTGTTCATTTACACACATAAATAAGAATTAAATGTAATTCTAAAAGTTATTTATTATTTGTATTATATAATAACAACAAAAGTTTATTACATAAAAATAAGGTTCAGGCTACAAAAAAAAAAATAATTGCTTACAATATTAATGTGTATAAAGGATATTACATTATTAAATACTACGAAAAAAAATTTAATTTAACAAAAACTAAAATTTATTAAAATGTTTATTTAATATACATACTTAAATACATTTTTTTAATGTTCTTAACCACACATATATTGTATGTACGAGAAACGTAGATGGATATTCCAGGATTCAGATAATTTATTTCATATGGTAAAATCGAAAGAAAATTCAATTTTATGATGTATAATTTGTATGCTCAGTTGTTTATAATTGTGGTTGGGTAATTTGAATTTTATTTAGTTAATTTAAAATTATATACTATAATATAATAGTAATATAATTAAGTTATTTATATTTATATCAAGTAGGAGTAATTATTAAAAAAATATTTTTATTTTATATTACAAAATTATGTCAATATTTCAATATAATTTATATTTCTTCATATAAGAAAGAGATAAAGACTCTTAATAATTTGTTAATTAATTCGGTTTCCAGGACAACTATTATTCCAACAAATAAATTGTGAGGCTTTACAATCTTATAAGCATTGAAAATTTTTAAAAGGTATCAATTATTGTTAATTTAATTTAAGGAAAAAATTAGAAACCGACTTTATATTTTACTAGTTTTAAATGATCAATAAATCATTATGAATATATAAAGTATAAAAGAATTTTCAATGACTTTAACACTTTCTCCAGATCCACATTTTGTCTGTGTACATAAATTTTACAAAGTGTAAGAGTACTTTTTTTCCGATAATAAATTATTATTATAAAAGCGGTAAGAAAGAAAATGAAGTTTTCGAAAAAAAACTTTTATGAATAAAATTATAAAAGTTTTAACTTTTAAGAAAATTACTACGAAGAAAATGCATTTATAACTTAGTATATAAAAATATTGTAATTTAGGTGCAATTTTTTTATTGTGGTATAGAAATAAAAACATTTTTTCACTCTTAGTTTGAACGTGTCCTTGACTAAAAATAAGACGATTTAATTATATTACATATGGAAAATGAATTGTACTTTTGCATAAAAAAAAACTTTTTAGTATAATAATATTAATAATAATTTAAGTGCGAGAGAAAATTGAAAATATTAAAAATAAACTTTTACTTTACACTATTTATATTTGAAATGAAAATTTTCGTGTAATTTTTTAAAGATTTTAAAAGTTATAAAACTTTTTAACTTCATTTTATTTCTAACTAATTTTATAAAATTATTAATTTGTTATATACATATCTATACAGTATAAGAAGATTTGTTGGGTAGAATAATAGTGTTTTAATTATGAAAAACAAACTCCGGGTTTGTCAAAAGTACATTTCCCCAAAATCGCCTCATATATACAACTACGAGCTACTCTATACCAAGGCGACTTCCTAAATGGTATTTTTTAGAAAAAAAATACGAAAAACAAACCCCTTGGTTTGTCACATACACATCTCCTCAAAATACGTATGAGATATTCTAAACCAAACAGAATTACTATGTACATAATATTTTTAGAAAAAAATTAAATTGTAAAAAGTACAAAGTGCGCCTCAGTTTCATTTAATTTTTTTTTCATGATTATTATTCCAGCAAAGTAAACTATTATCTTTTATCAACCCCAAAAAAATAATTTTGTACCATTCACCAGAAATAAAGATTTAAAATAGGGGATGGTACAAAATTATTTTTTTGGGGTTGAAATTACTACTTAATTAGTACAAAATTATAACATCAAAATTTTTAAAAATCGGTTAAAGTGGGGGTTCCCCCATTTTTTACCTTTAAAATGTTGAATGAGCCTAAAAAAATTGATATTTTCCAATTTACATATTGCTATTAAAAGTAACACATCAAGAACATTTAAGTAGCTAATGTCATTCTATTTATATTGTCTATAGTAGTAACACTATCTGAATATCTGAAAATAGTGTTTTGGTATTTAAATAGTCCACTTTACACCCGTCTACTGTCTTGAACTAAGGGTAATTAAAATTCCTACATTTGTAGTATACGTGATGGTAATGAGTATAGCCATACTCAACTCATATATTTATATTAATGTTGTGGTCTATCTTAATAAAGTAGAAGTTTGTGTAAACGGACGGACAGACGAACAAACACAGTGAAATGAATATACACATTTCTTCCCAATTTTGTTGGAAATGTGCTAAAATTAATTCTAGCGATATATTATTATATGGATCTGCTTAGAAAGTATGGTTCTGTTCACATGACACTATTGCGTTTACGATTATTACTGCTTTTTTGTTTAATGATACGAGTATAAAGAAACTTAAGTGTAATTCTCTTCAATTCTATAAAATTTCAATTTGATATTTTAATTAACATTTTAAATCTGAAAAAGAATTTTATTTAGTCTCTACTTTCCATTTTTTTTCAAATACGGTATCGACAAACTAATCAATCCTAATTATAGGATTAATTATGTTATCTATAGTATTTGTGAAATTCATATTTTTAATAAACATATTTTAACATATTTTTAAACAATAAACATATTTTTACATAAAATCACAAACTAATAAACTGTATACAGACGATTATATTATTAGAATATAATTTCTGTCATAAAAATTTTTTCTGGCTCCATAAGAAAAAATGAGATAATTCTGAAAAATCTAGAATAAAAAGTAGAGAAATTCGTTTTTCTGTTTACTTTTTATTCTACATTTTCTACATTCTTCCAGAATATATAATTTTTTCTCTTTATGGAGCCATAAAATTATGACGAAAATGTTATTCTAATAATAATCGTATATATAGAGTTTATTAGTTTGTGATAAAATAAAGTAATACTTATTTCAATTAAAGAGTAAATATGGAATACGTTTCCTTTTTTACTTTTAATTTAATCCACTATTTCAAACCTTCATTATGCATATGAATTTTCTATAACGACTAAAGTAACTTTACAAAATATTGTATATATACAATTGCTAAATAAAAGATAGAACTACTTTATTAAGTATTTTATTAAAGATAGATTTTTTTTTTACTAAATTATACTTAAAGTGGGGTAAAAATAAAATAAATTTAATGTGGTATTAAAACTTATTTTACTAACTAAATTCACATAAATATTAAACGAAGAAATAAACATTTTTGAAAAGGTGAAAAACGGTGGAAACATTATAAATATAATGCGGCTTAAAAAGGTTTTTTTTAGGTTTCAGAGTGATAATTATTTTATTATTAAGGTTTTTATTTTAAAAAGGCAAAATAGTTTTTCATTAAATTAAAATTCTTATTTTCTTGGGAAGAGAAATAGTTATAAATTAAATTGCCAAAATATATGACAAGTGAAAAATATTATATACTTTTTAATATTTTGTAGTAAATTAATTTAAATTTACATGGTAATAAATTAAAAAATTTTTTTTTTGCAATTAATTGATTTTATATTAAAAGACAGAAAAGAAAGCTACATCACACGATTAATGTATGTGGTATAAATTCGACTGAAGCTTTTGATTTGAATCAGTTCATAGACTTTTTTCAGATTATTATTTTCCAGAAATTGAAATCGTTTCACTTTATTAAAATATAAAATTAAACCATTTTTAATCAAATTTAAATTGATCATTAAAAAAAATTGCTATTTTCCGATCAACATTAATTAATTAATATGCTTTTAAAAATGAATTAAAAGTGTGAAAATGATTTAATTATTTTTTTAAATATTTTAAATGTAATTATACAAGTTTGATATTATAAAAATTAATAATCCAATTTTAAATATTGCCAATCATTACTTAATAATATTATGGACTATATTAATAAAATTTAATTCAAATCATTATTTTCTTTCAAACATAAAAAAAAAAAATTATTTTCCTGACCCAAATATATAATAATAATTATTATATTAATTAATGATGGTTAATAAGAAAAATATTCACTAAATTGAACTAAGTTGAAACCATATAACTTAATATTTATCCAAGTTTAAATCAATTCTAGCAATATAAATAATTAATATAATACGTAATAATAATAAAAATTAATCTTGTATGAAATTAGAATTTTCTATATTAATTTTGAACACTTTATTCATATTCCAATCAATTTTATATAAATTAGTTTTGGTTATTTGATTATACGAATCGAAAAAAAATAAACCCTCTCTAAGTTTATAATAATCAACATTTCGTTAGATTTTGGTTATAAAAATTTTAAATTTACTGAATTTACAGTCTGAATTAAATTCGTATGGTTAGAATATATTTTTTATTGTACTAAAACGTTGAATATTTCCCACAATGATTACACCTACCTGATGCATAAGAATTTTTGTCAATTCACAAATAAACAATTGAATGAGGAGATAATTTACCTTTACTATACAATAACATAATAATTGCTGTTGTCTTGCAGATACACATTAAGTGCACTCCAGGATGAAATTTATAGACTCTGACTGTAAGCAACAGACTTTAGACAATAAACTATCCTGCAGTTTTCTCGTTATGATCTATTCTATATAGTGTTGTTTTTTTTTATATTAAGATTTCTAAAGGACTCTCTAACATTACAGTAAGTAAGCTTTTTTTTTACCCTCTTTATGCTGTGCTGGTGATTATGTGGGTAAAGTGCTTTCTTTTGTTTCATTTAAAATATAATTTAATTTTTTTATAATAATTTGATGTATATATTTATAGACAGAGTGAGAGAGAGAGAGAGAGTAAGGAAATATCTTAAGAATTTTTTTTTTATTTAGGCACTTATACTTTTTTCCTAATTAACTAAAATCCTTGTATATTATATATATATATAAAGCTCAAACTAAAGGTATATGTAATTGATTTTCCGAAGGGATGCAGTACTGGTGCACCAAAAATATTAGAATATTAATTTTGAAATTGAGATTTTTAAATGAAAATTGAGTTCAACAAAGTAGTATAAAACCAGTTAAGAAATTTAATTGTCACTAATTATTAATTAACATAATTAACAGAATTTCTTGGCTCAACACCACAAAATAGGTCCAATTATTTACCTATTTCAAATTATTTCTCAAATTCGAACTATATGTAGCCTTGGAAGAGATTTATTTATATTCAAAATATTATTAAATTTGACCTGTCAAATTCACTATTAAATTAAATTTAAAGTTTTACTAAATATTTGTTAAATATTTTTCTATTTTATTATCATTCTTATGACTTTTATTTTTGTTAATGAAAAATATTAATTAGTTTTTCCTATAATAATTCACGTTCTATCACTGGATAACAAAAAAAACAAAAACTAAACTTAATTTTAAACTTTAAATAAAAACTTTTAATTAGTTTTCCGTTTGACTTTAATTTTCACTTAAAAGTGAAGAGATTTTTTTTTTTTTGCTTTTGGTGAGAAAAGAATTTATTTTGTTTTTGTCATCCATAAAATAATCTTAACTTAATTACGAACGATATTCAACAAAAACTTTACCAGATTAACTTATTGTTTTTTCAATTTGTTTATGGCAGAAAAAATATAAAATAAAATTCCTTCCATAAATTAATAAAAAAAAATATTATCTTTTGGTACTTATAAAATACGAATAAGAAAATAAATTTAATAAAATTATTTATTTAATTTTTTTTTTTAATAAATTGTTTTAACATAAATTATCTTCTTCATCTATTAAATCGTTTCAATTCTTAAAAAGCATAGATTTATAAATTATGCAGAAGCGCGTACGGAAATAATATAAATCCTTTATATATACACTATAGAATATAGACATAATTATTATTTTTTTAAAAGTTCTTAACGCACTTAATAAGTTAATTTTTAGTTTTTATACTTTATTTTATTATTATTTGAATTTCTTATTTCGATGTTGTCCTATTTTATTTTGAAACTTTTATAAATTTCTACCCCCTAAAATTATTTATGGTTCATAAAATTTCTTTACAACAATATTTTTCCAAAAAAGGATTTGTTAAAAAGGATTAAGAAAGAATGATGAATGTATAAATGTGTATCATAACTTGATTGTAACTTACAAATTTCCATATCATATTGAACTTTATGTTACAAAATATATTCAGTGATTCAAATTTGGAAAAAAAGTGTTAATATTTCACCCTTGTCAAATTATATTGTCAATTTTATAATTTTATTTTTTGTGTGATTTTGTTTGCTATCTTGTTTACATATATGAAATTTTATTATGGGTTCAATTATTTAATAGAAAAAATATATATTTTATTTGTTAGTCACACATATAAAGATTTTGTTCCTTTTTATGTACAGAAAGAAAAAATATTTGTGGAGTGGAAACTGCTTTAACAATATTGAAAAAATAATTAGATTTAAACAAAAAAGAAATTAAACCATGGCCAAAAGGTAAATAGTTTAACAATTAACATAAAATTGGTTATAAAATTTTCGAAAGAAGTGAAAAATTCATACTAAAATTTATTAATTTGACTAAATAACAACATATAGGTACATAACAAATTTAAAATTTATAAATTGTTCCAAAAATTCAAAATTCAATTACTCAAAAATTTATAACTTAGTTTGTCCAACTTACAAAAGCAAAAAAGTGAAATAAAATTAACCCAATTTACCACAAAAATATATTATTTTATATACTTTTTGATTTTCAATTAACTTTTTTACAACAAAAATTTGTGCTTTCCTAAATTTCAATCTCAACAAACAGAAACAAAAAAAAAAAATTTTTTTTGAACCCCTAAAACCTAAAATGTAATTACATTAAATATTCTTACCTATTATAATATATACCACGACTAGTCTATCTAAACTAAACCCTTAAGGAAATTTCTGAACTTTCTGGAAAAAAAATATTATAATGTAGTTTTACTATAACACCATTTGACTAAATAGAGAAAACCATGAGTTTTTGGGTTGCAATTTGCACTGGATTTTTTTTGTGAACTGGAAAATAAAACTTTCCTTTCAACTTGTTGCAAATTAAAATATATTTGGTAAAATTATAACTTGACATAAAAAAAAATTCTTTGTTTTACATGAAAAACAATATTTTCTATTTCCATGTGTTTTCAGTGGATGCCTATATCATGCAGAAAATATTATGGTTCAATAATTCCTATAGTTTTATGATTGATTAGTAATTAAAAATATCTCATGTCTGTATAAAGTAGAGTAAGTATAAACCAAAAATTTAAAATTAAATTTTAATTTTAATTTATTTTTATTATTTTATTTACACATTATATCCTTTTCTATTCCCTTTAAAAATTATGACAAATCCATTAAAATTGAAAACTTCCACTTCATTACCAATCAACTAAAATGCATTTAGGTTTGAAATGTTTTACAGAAAATATCTTAAAAAATATATTTTACAATAATTTTGTTAAAAAGGATATTCACCAATAACCAAAACCAGAAAATGGACAATAAACATATTATTTATTTTTTTTGGTTGGTTAAAAGGAAAATGTTTTAATATAAATCTTGGTAAATCAATTGTTAACAGATTTTTTTTAATACAACAAAATGTATCCTTTTTTTTGGGAAAATCAGGAAAACAAATATTACAATACATTTCTTAGTAACTGCTCGTTTTTTATGGAAGGTATTTTTTTTATATATGAAATCATGTCAAATTGCTTTTAAAAAGGTCGAAAATTTTAATATAATTTTTTTGGTTACCATAATTTTCCACAAAAAAAGGAAAATTTATTGAAAAAAATTAAATAAGGATAATGGATTTTGCAAAAAAAAAAAAGAAACCGGGACATAATAGACATAATTTTAATGGTGAAATCATAATGAATGGGAATTCAGATGGATTTTTCAATCACAAAACTATTTTGAATAAATAAATAATAAAATAAATTTACATTAATTTTATATTTTATATTTTAATTTTATATTTTAAATAAATAATAAAATAAATTTACATTAACGATTTTATTTTAACAAATAAGGACATTTTGTTTTTTACATTAAAAAGATACATTTTTTAATGTAAGTAATTTAATTTAATAATTTAATTTAATAAGTAAATTTTTTAAAGGTATAAATGAGAATATTTTAATATTTCTAAAAATTGCTGCTTAATCGAATCTTTTTCGATTGTTTTTTAAATATCACCATTTTACAGCCATTATTTATAATCAAAAGAAGGAAACAAGGAAATCATCTCATTCTTAATTTTATTGAACTTATACAATAATTTTCGTCAATAAATAATTCTTCCTTATACAATTTTTTTTTTTTGAATTAAATTATGTGTAAAATATTTCCGAGAAGATCTTTGATTGAACATAATTTTGCCAGTCAATTTAATTTCTTTCGACTTGGGCCTTTGTATTATACAAGAAAAATTGATTGGTTGACAACGAAATATTTTTGGTTGGCAACTAACTAGCTATATCTATCCTAATTTCATAGCAACAATTATAATTCAAGTGTGAAATAATGTATATAAATAATTTATAATCAAAAAATTAATAATTTCAATAAATTTATTCTATTTATCATAAATTTATTTGTACGGGAAACATTTTAATATTACTTAATTTTTAATATATGTAGTTGATTTTTTAAGGGTAATTAATTTTTTATGAATTAAATGTAAATAAAATAAAACATTTTGTTTTACAGATGAGCATCCTTGCTCATACATTTACATTTAAAAAAATATATTCGAGAAATATATTGCGTTAGAAATTTATAATATATTTTATAGTCCTAAAACATATTTTTCTTTGAAAACTAAATCAGTAGATTCGTCTTTATAATAATTATATCCCTAATATAAATTATGTATAATTAATAAGTAATATAATATAATTTTATTTACATAAAAATAAATATGTAAATATTGCAAATGATAACATTAGTTCGATTTTTATTAAATATGTAAATAATTGATATTAACGGACTATATATAATGAAATAATTGAAATATTTTGTCAATGAGGAGATTACTAATAAAAAACTATATCCTTCTTTTACTTCGATTACGCTTTTTGTCAATTTTTTGAATTATCTTTCAGATTTGCAAAACTGGCTGGTTTAAAGGAATTTAGATGTTATATTGTCAGAACTTTAGGCACTGAAAAAATATATTACGTACAATAAAATTGATTGAAACCAATTAATTTCTATTTTATCACTGATTTATAATGTGAAAAAAAAAATTAAATTTCAATTATTTTTCGAAAAATTTTAATATATTTTTATTAATATAAAAGCAAATTAAATATTAACGTCGTTTTGTTAACATATTTGAAAATTTCGTAATTAAAATTCACAATAAAAATATTTATTAATTTATATTTTAAATATTAGATAATAATACATATTTTATAAATTTAAATTGGTAACAAAAATGTATTAAAATATTTTTTCCAATTCAAATTTTCAAATCATTTTTGACAATGCAATTTTTTTAGTTTTCTACAAAAGAATTTCATTTTATTTTTTATATCTGTTTTTGTTTAATTATTTATAAATATTTATTGTCAATCATGTGCAATTTTTATATATATATTATCAATTGATATTCATAGAATATCCTTGTTTATATTTTTCACCCAAATATATATAAATATTATATTTTTGAAGTGTGTGGGTGTACGTGCGTTTCGATTTTTTTATGCAAATCAGTATACAAGAATTTTGTTAAAGAAATTCAGGTCAAAATTTCGAAATACATTTTCTTAATTTTTTTTTTTTAAATAAATATACTAGAAACATATAAAGGGTGAAAAGGTAAATTTACCCTTTACTGTCCATGATTAAGGACAGTAAAGGGTAAATTTTCCATATAATTTTAAATTTATTTTCTTGATAATTTTTTTCTGAATATTTAGTATATTACTGGCGGTAATTTTTAATATGTACTTAATATGTTAGTTTACTTACGATAGTTAATTACGATAGTTTTAGTTTTGACCTTCTTGTATAGCTTTGAAAGCTGTGGACATTATAAATCGGAAAACAAAATATAAATTCAATATTTAATAAATTTCGTTCTTGCAAAGTTGTGCACTCTAATAATATCAGAAAAATAAAAAGATATAATATTTATATTGAACTTCGATATAATGTCATTCGATAGTTTGAATCAATAATGCCAGATAACAAGTTCATTAATATTCTTTCTAGTCATAAATTTAGCAGTATATATGATTCTGTGTTCATAAGGACAAAACTATTATGAAAAGAGCGTTAACAGGGACGAACAACAGCTGCATTACTGTTGCATTATTGATTATGGATAGAAAATTTTTATTTTGTTTTTATATATAATGTAGACGCCCAATGGGAAATTGGGAAATACATTACTTTTTAGACGTGATGTATTATTAAATTATCTCTAGTAATGGAACTGGCAATGTGTCAAATTTTGTTCTGGATTGGATAATTTCTACATTATCTAGTAAGGGATAGTGTAGCTGGTAATTTTTCAAGTCTTATTTTCTATAATTTTTATATTTTAAGAACGTCTAACGAATCACTTCAAGAAAACTATTAATTACCATGTAATCGGAAGAAGAGTCGTGAAAATGATCAACCAAGCAATTGAAAAATCGGTAAGGAGAAGTGGGTCACTGTTAACTCGATTACCATGTAACCGAAAAATGGATGCATTACATTTTGTAGGATATCACTGTGTTAATTTTCACCGATTCTGGAAGCTATCGCTCATATAGGCTATAGGTTACCACTTCCCGCTGGGCAGTATAGTTTTTATGCATATAACAGTAACTCCCTGTTGTCGTATATAATTTTATTCAAATAAAAATAAATATGTAAATATTGCAAAAGATAATATAAGTTCGATTTTTATTAAATATGTATAGATGTAGTTATATTATTTTACACACATTTTTATATTTATTTCATTGACATCAAAATATCAACGATCAAAAAAAATAAAAGATTGAAAAAAATATTTGTATAATATTTTTGTGTACAATTTATTTATTTCTGTTTATTTTCTGAAAACCATTATGGTATATTCAGAGGTTTGGTTTTTTTTTTTTTTGGTAAAATATTAAAATTTCAATTTACCCTTTATAAATAATTCAATTGAATATTTATCCTGGGTAAAAAAACGAAGAAGAACAACAAAAAATCACAATGAATAAAAATGGATTTCTCATATGTTAGCAAAAAGTTTATTACTCACGTTTTATTTGTGAATTGTATAAATTATATACTTAATGTATATATGTATATACTTTTTTGTAAAATATTTTTTAGACGCTGTATTCATATGATTAATAATAATTAAGATCATTTTGAATACTCCATATATGTAGTGAAAACTGTTCGTAAATATAAACTAAAAATCATCAATGTACTCTTCTTTAATTTACTAAATTAATTTCGAAAATTCCAATTTAATATGATTATAATAATAGTACATATAAATATAATGAATTTTCGAGCCAATTAATTTTGTAAAAAAAAAAAAGAATCATTTAATTTTGTTTTTTTTTAATTGAAAAGATAATTTTTTAATATGTTAATAATAAATCAGAGACAGTCAAATGATTTCGTTTTTCATAAAATTAAAAATATTTTGTTATGTTTTCGATGAAAACTTACAAATATATTTACATATATATATAATTATTTTCCACCAAGAAACTTTCTTTTTCAATAAAACCTTGGTAACATTTAAGTTATATAATTTTTTTTTTATCATATAAATTACCATAGTTACTTTTAATTTGTTTAGATTTCCTTTTTCTAATTTAATAAATTCAATGATAGGGAAAAAAACTTTGTTGAAAAATTCTAAAAAAAATGTTGATCAAAAATATATTTTAATTAAATACATAATTATTTTATTTTCTATAGAAAATTTATCAAAGAAATATTTTTGATTTTCAAAATAATTGATTATAGTTCTAAAATAATTATTATTTTGGAGTGGGGGACCGCTGGGTGATTAAATACTAATTGATTATACAAAAAATTGAAGACATACTTGTAATTTTTAATATGATGGAAAAACCAATAAATCATTTAGACTTATATCACGTTAATGTGATATTTTTAAATTATAATTTCCATTAACACTATACATTCATTTTACAGAATACTAATGATAAACCAAAAATAGAAAATTACTAAAATTATGAATTAATATTTATTATTTTTCAAAAATGTCTTTAAAGATTAATGAGATATTTGTTGAAAACCTGTAATTATATATAAAAATGTTGTTAAATTTTTCAGTTAGTTTCAAAGAAAAACATCCTTTTTCATTTGGCAATATTATTATTAAATACATTTTGGATGATTTATTTATAGCTTTGCAGATCGAAATATTGAAATGTAATTTTGATAGAAATTTTCATTTTAAAATTATTGTAGTTTCTTCTTTTTTTTTCAGAGTAATAAATAATAAAAACCCTTTTTTGTTGTTAACCAATCTACCCATCATCACTCTTATACAAATGATCTGAAAAAGTAAAATCGAATAGTTTGTTTTTGTTTCTTCATTTATTTATCTTGAAAAAGAACACAATTTTATATAAAAAAAGAAAAGCTGAAGAAAACTTTTATTCCTTGGGGAATAAAATTTGATATTCAAATTAGTCTTTTAAATAATTCCATTATTTAAAAGGATATTTGTTATTTTTTTTAAAGATATTAACAAAAACAAAACTCTTTATTTTGTTTTTTTGTGTTTTCTTTTTAGCATATCATAATCAAATAAATTTGAATCAACTGTATCAAATCAAATAAATGGATATTCTAATTTATTTGTGTTTTAGCCACAAAACAAAATGGAAAACAGTAATCAATTTTTATAAATGAAGTATCATTTCGTATTATTAATTGAATATTTTAGTAAAAAAAATGTTTTATTTCACAAATAATTATTTTTATGGAAATTATTAAAAATAATAAATTGAAATTCCATCTTACAAATACCAAATAAAATTATCTATTGAAATCATTTTCTAAAATAAAATTTTGACTTTTGACTTTTAAGCTCAATAAATCAACATTTAATTTGTTAATTACAGAAGTATTCAAAATATATCACATTTTCGAAGAATTGCCTACAGTGTTCAAAAGCTAAAGGAGTTAAATAAATTCTCAAAATTAGAATATTTAATTTCAAAATAAATTGAATCTATTACCTGTCTATTTAAAACCAAACAAAATCAATATTTTAAAATAATATATTTATTACCTATTTATAAATGAATTTCACTCAAATCCTACAACTATGCAATTAATTACTGCCAGCAGAAATAAATGATAAAAAATTTCTAAAAAAAAAAATATATCTAAAATATCTTCAATTACCCATCCAAAAATATTCTCTATGTTACCCACAAAAATGTAATCTATTCAACAAAAAAAAATTTATTAGTAATTATAACAATTTTCATATGAAATGATATGTAACCCTACAGACATTCATTACCAAAACTCAATTATATTTGTGTTCAAAATATGTAGTAGAATAAAATAGAGTCTAATGATTTGTTAAAACATTTCCTTCTCTTCAATTTATTAAAAAAAAAAATGTTGTTTAAATTTTAGTTGTTTTTGAAATATCAATTTTCCGAGAATAAAATTTTCCCATTCCATAAAACATCGTTATAAGAATTTGTTATGTAATGTAGTATGTACAATGTACATTAAAATTGAAAAATTCTATGCTCTGCTGTATTATATGTAAATATAATGGATAACTTTAGATTTAGTATTAAAATGTAAATAAATTTACATCATTTTTTTTCAAATTATTTTTTTAATTTACATAATATAATATCATTGAAATATGTATGTATTAGCTATGTATTATGCAATTTCAAATTTCTGTACTATTTAAGCTAACTTAAATATTTTTGGACACGTAATAATTCAAATTTATCCTTGATCTAACTTCAAATTGAAATAAATATAAGATTATTTTATGAAATTATCAAATAAAAAAAATGATTTGAAAAATCAAATTATGAATTAAAATATTTTTTTAATAATTATTTTCATTAATCTATAGAATTTACAATAACACAAAATTAATACTTTCTTATATATAAGAAATTATGTAAAAAATCAATAATTTATAATAAATAAGTAAATTTTTTATCAGAAATTTCAGAATTTATAATGTATTTTTAGTTTTGTTTTAGTTGGATGGAAACTATTCCTTTAATACGATAATATATATATGTATTTCTAATTTGGTAAATAATAAATTTTACAATAATCTTAAAGCTTCAAATTAATATACTTAAATCCAAAATTTTAGAATAAAAAAAAAATTTGGTCCTTTCATTTTATTTAAACAAATTCTATTTATTATGTCAACGTTGTTGCCATCTCTTCCCAAGTAAGAACTCCAATTAAATAACAAAAAAAAAATTGTGGTCACATTTTTTTTTTTGCTAAATCAAATAATAATTATACAAATTGTATTGTTATTTTTTTTTTCATATTTTACCATTTTTGTAATTTTCTCGTTGTTTTAATCATGTTTAATGTTAACAAAAAAAAGTAAATCGTGAGTTGAAAATAAATCATTTTGTTTCGTTAGATTTATTAGATAATACAAATGAATGATGTCTGAACAAGATAATTAGAATAATACCACATCTACTACAATTTTTTTTGCTCTCTCTCTTTTGAAAATAATTGCATATTCTACTTATACAAAGGATTGTAAAAATAAAATAAATGTTTTTTTAAAATGAAAATTTCACGAAACTTGGATATAATAAAAATAAAATAAATTAAAAAATTATCATGGAACTTGTAAAAAGTTAACTATCTATTTTTTTTTTTGATTAACTATCTACAACACAGATAGTCGTGAGGAAGAAATTAAATTTTTTCTATTTTAATATTCTAATTTACCATATAGTTTTAATTTTGCTTCTTATAGTTTAAATTGAATTATATATTTCTTATAGGAGTATACCATAGCAAATAAATTTAAATTAAAAATAATTCGTTGGAAGAATTTTTTTTGTTTGCAAAGGCGATATTTCAAAATTTAATTAAATTTTAAAAACTATGGTAACCATAAAATAGCAAAAATTAATTTAATTTAATTATAATTTTTTTTTTTAACTTTTTTTTTTTAGATTAAATTTAAGTAATTTTCATTTAAAACTAGGAAAGTTAATTACAATTCAGTAAAATTTAACATTTGATTCAATTTAACTAAATGTAATTTATACTCGTTTTAGGATTAGAAAGCATTTTTCTACAAAAAAAAATAAATAAATTTTATACATTTTTGGTATTTGGTCAAGTTTACACAAAAAAAAACTTAATACAAGATATGAAATTATCATAAATATATTTTGTAGTTGGTTATGCTTATGACCTAATTCACTAAACATAAATTATATCCCTTAACTCATTATACTCTCCAAAATACATAATTTATTTATGATTACCATATATATAGTTAAGTTTTTTTTTTGCAAATTCGACACAAAATTAACCCAAGCACTCATTCCTCGTAAATTTTGTCTACTTATCATATAGATTCATCTACTACATTATTTGCATAAAATATTTTTGCCACCCTATTCCAACCAATATTTTAGTCTTTCGAAAAATAGTAAATAATAACAAAAAACCTACCTTATAACCCCATTTTGATGTAAAAGGATATGCTTTGTATTTTACTTATAATACCCGAAAAAAAAAATATTTAAAAAAAAAAAATTTTTATATAAAATATAGAAAAATTTCCTTTTTTTCGGGTCCAATTTCTTCTAAACCCTCCACCATTTAAAATTGGATATGACAGTAATCCATGAGGAAAATTTAATGCTGTCCAATTAGGGTTTGTCTTCTGTTGTCATAAATTAGAAAGGATTTAATGTTGAAAAGGATTTCTGCAATGGTAATGATAAAAAAAAAATAGAGAAATATTTTTGTTGCCATTTTTCATAAAAATAAAACCAAACAACAAAAAACTATATACAAAACTATATCGAATCACATCTAATAAATTAACAATAATTTAAAAAAAAAAAAATACTTTATTCTTAGATGAGTTCGGTTTGGGTGGTAAGTGGTTATTTTATTTTGAAGCAATTTGTCGGACAAAGTCAAGAAAAATTTAATCTATAATATGGATTCCCTTTATTTGAAATTATAATTAATTTTTCTTTGTGAATTAACTACTATAAATTAATTATAAGAAATTCGATAATTTTTGTTATTTTATAGCCTAAGAAGACAAATCACATTGACAAATTTTTCAAATAAAAATAAAATCATTGGGATAAAAATTTCATTGAAACAATAAAGAAAATAAACTTTATTAAAAGTTAAGTTTTGGCTTCAAAAGTTTTATGGAGTGAGATTAAAATTAAAACTTTTGTAAAGAGGATTTATTGGTTGACATTGGATATTATTTTTTTATAGCAAAAAAAAAAACATCCCAGGATTAAATGGAGGATTTTTATTATTAAATTTGTATTATAATTTTCAAAAAATTTCAATTTTCAAAGAAAACTAAATATTTGTATCTCGTATTAATATGGAGATTAAATATTTTGATTCAACAGTTTAAGAATCATAAAATATGGGTAATTAGTGAATTTTGAATAATTATAATGTATAATAATAAAATTAAATAAGTATTTTTATACTAAAAACTAGAAATGTCCTTTCTTTTTCTCTGCACAAAAAAATATAGATTGTATACAAAGGAATCATGTGTTATATATGTTTTATCATATTTATATTATTATTCCAACAAAATATTCCTCTTATTTTTAATTAATTTTTAATTTAACGTAAATTAATCAAATTGATAAAAACGATAAAGTTAGAGTCCTTCAAATTATTTAGTATACGATATTATGAACAATTTTCGATTTATAGCAAGTTAAAATAATATACATAGTTAGAAAAAACTGATTGATTACAGATCAAAGCTATACAGATCAAAGCTTACAGCTACCAGGAATTTATGTGAACATAGAAAATTTGTAATATTTGGACGAAATTTGTTAGAATAAAATAAGAAATTGAATTTATTTTACGCAATAATATTATTTCTTAGAAGAAAAATATTCAAATATTCAATTTTATTTTGCGAACAAACAATTTCCCAAAAAAAAATTTATGAAACTAAACTTAATCCATAAAACTAAAAGAAAGAAACTTTCATAATTTCTGACATTATCTGCACAACACTCAAAAAAATATTCCTTTTTCTATATTTCTCTCTAGAACAAAACAAAAATATTTCTTGACGATGAAAATCTCCTTGCCCTCATAAAAGGAAAATTCAGTGTGTTCTTTTCTGTTATCCGTAAAAATGATCTACAACGCAACTTAGTAAAAAAAAAATATACGTAAATAAAATAGAAATGGTTTTTGTGACGCCGACGATGGAACGAAAATAATATAAAAGAATTTTTCGAAAAAGTATGAAAAAACCGCGATAATGTCTTTCATGGCTGAATAAAATGATGAACAAATATTTGTGCAACAAGCAAAAAAGAAAAACATTTTTAAGGACGATTTTTTTTCGTATTTCATAAAAGATAAAAATTAGAATAGCTTTTAGGTAAAATAGTGGAAACAAGGAAATTATTTTGTTATCTCTTAAAAAAAAACGTTTTTTTTTTTTTTTGGTAAATAAAATCAGAAAATTTAAAATTCTGGTTGATCATATAGCGAAGCTAAAAATAAAATGTTACAAACACTGATTGTAACCATAATATCTTATCGATTTTTTACGAGAGATTATTATCTCCTGGTTATATTCAACACATTTTCTTATAGAATTATTTTTCTTTTAGATTTAAATGCGGAAAAGTTCTAGTTTCTTTTCACAATTTCTAAGTTAAATTTTTTTTGAATTTATAGAGACAAGGAAATATTTACTAGAAAAAATCTATATGGTTTCCTTTTTAGAAAATTAATTTACAAATTTGTAATTTCTTGATGATTAAAAGTTATTAAAATAATTATCTGGAAAAATTAAATTACCATTTTTTGTGGATAATATTACAAAATCATTATTTGTGAAAGATAATTTTAAAATATGATTAACACATAACACTCATTTATTTTTATTTCTTTGATGCAGGGCAAGAATGTTGCATTCCATTTGGATATAAATTTCGAAAGGAAATGATATTAATATCTAAAAAACAAATTAAAGATAATTATTTTTTTTAATATATGTAATTAATTTCCACTGTATATTATAGTAAACTATTAGAGTCAAGATTGGAATTGGATATCCTTAACAGGACAAAGTAAAATGTAAACTAAATTATTATCTGAGCAAAGACAAAGGTAAATTTTATAAGAAACCCTTAAGAAAAAAACTTTTTATTTATATTTTTGTAATTTTGAGGTAATTTTTTTATTGCTTATTTTATTTACACTAAATAAAATATATATTTTAATATCCTGAAGAATTAAATATAAAAAGTTTTCTGTCAACCTTTTTATATGTCAACTACACTATTTCTTGTTCATTATATTCCTTTACTTTAATAAAAAAAAAAAAATCTGCCACTTTACTGACAGAACACTTTCTGGAAGGATATACCTATGTATAGCATAATGTTTATTTAACTGCAATAAAATCAAGTTTATTTTACAGTGTGTTACACTTATATGCCAATTTTAACCAATAAAATTTCAGTGTATATTTTATTTTCCAACTATGTAAATACTTATCACTTATCTCCTAACTCCCACTTAAATGATATAGCAATTTCAGTTTAAATTGATCTTCTCACAATAGAAAGTGGTTAAATCCAAATGGGTATTATTTTAAAACAAACTACATACATAGCTATAATATGTTTTCCATATAAGAACAATTTGAATTCTTGAACAAGATGGAAAATAATATTACAAACGCTGCGTATAATTTTAGTTCATTGTTTGATAAACTGCACCCTGTCTGTATACATAAAATGTTGATATGCGTGAGTAAATATTAAATTTAAGTATGAAAACAAAATATTTTCAATAAGAAAAATGAAAGCGATTTATCATATTACATTTCGTTTTTGTGGTTGAATAACGGTTTTATTACTTCCGTTCAAAATGAATTTTTAGTTTTACATTTTACCTTTTTTCAAAAAGGTTTTTTTTAAATATATATTTCATTTTGGAAAATTAGGAAATGAAAAATTATTTCCGGCGAATATAAAAAAGCACTGATGATCTTACTTTTCTCTGCTGATAATATAAATAATGTTTATTTTTGAATGGCAAATAAAAACAATTTTTTTAGAAATAATGTGAGATAAATTTTCGGATTTTAGTTACAAAAAATGTTATTAGAAAAATGTCATCTAATGTTTGTGGCTTGTGTCATACTCATACACGAACAAATAGTTACATAAAAACTTAAAACCGCAAAATGTCTACTTAAAATAACTTCCAGTCTTTAAAATATTAAAATTTAAGACAGTGGATATACGAATTTTGCTTAAATTATTTATAATTTTTAAGCAAAATAAAAAAATATAAAAAAAATATTGAAGAATGTTTCATAAAAATTAGATGACCATTATTTTTTATGTTTCCATTGTTGTAGTTAATAAAATATCCTTCGAACTGGGATAATCAAATATTAATAATATACATTTATGTTAATAATAAAATTAAATAGAGTTTTTTAAAGCAACAACAGTGTAGAAAAAAAATATTTTAGTAAATCTTATCAGCCAAAATAATATTCAATTTTCAAGTTTTTGAGTCAATAAAGAAAGCTTATAAAATATTCTTGTAATAAACGAAAATTAGAATAGTATTTTTAATATGGGTGTCAGAGTCACAGTGATTTCTAGTGATTGACTAAAAAATGTTTTCATTTTTCGTTAATAATTACTAATACATAATTCGGTTTAGTAATTTTTTATAATTAAATGAATATATGCTTAATTTTTTCATATCTAAATAAAAAACTTTCAAATTTATCTATAGACTACAAGTCCAAATAAAATAAATGTTCCCATATTTTTTTTCAAATTTCATACTATACTTACAAAAGTTCTTCATTTCAATATAAAAAAATAAAGAAAATTCCTTCTAAACATATTAAAATAAAATTTCATAATTTTTCTGACAAATGCAAATATGAATAATGCCTTAGATACATAGATAAAAAAATATGGTCAGGAAAGAAAATAATATTAAAATATTGCATTTTTGAAATAAATAACTTGTTGATTTAAAAATTATTAGATTTTTTTTTACATAAATAAAAAATGAGAATTTTTTCTATAAAACGTGACTTTTCATTTATATGTAGTAGATACATATCCTGTCTAGAAAAATTTAAAAGAATGTTTGACAAAATACATAATTAAATTTGAAATATATTTTTATAAATATTTAAATTGTAATAAAAAAATATTATATTGTGAAATTTATGACTTTTTCCATTCAATCTTCTTTGCGTTCAGAATATAATGGAATGCAATTTCATAATTCAATTTTTTATTAGAAAATAAGATTTATAAAAAAAAAAGCTTAAATTTTTAATTTAATTCAAGTAATTGTAATTTTGTAATATAATGTAAATAAATTTTAATCAATGATGATTCGTTTAAATAAAATATTTTTAAAAATATTCAATTAAAGCTTTAATTTTTTATATTCAATAAATTTTACATTAAAATAAAAACTTTAATATTATTAATATACAAATATTTGGTACTTGCAGACTATTGCTTCATATTAAATATAAAAATTTTTTTTCGAGATTTTGAATGTTTTCTTACGTTTTAGATGTCAAAGAATCAGAATCAGAAAAAAAATTCCGTGTCCGCCGTACGCGGACATATATGTATTAAACGACGATTTACTGGACTTAATTAAAACTGAATTTAAATATATATCTATTTTAATAATTTATTTAAACTAAAATCTGCCGCGAACTAAACAGCAACCGCACCTTTCAGTGATTTCGACTAGAATACAAATTAATTCACATCTCCTCACCACGGTTACTGGCTGCTCTCTCTCTTCTCGTGAGAGGGCAGAATCCTTCGACTTATATTGTTAATGTAACTGAGAAAAAGGATTCGTTTCATTTCTCGTGCCATGTCACTTAACATATGTATAAACAAGCAGACTATTTTTTTATTTGACACTTGCAGACTAATTTGTTTTAGTCATAATTAGCTTATCCTTTGATCGATAGAGAAAAATATTATAAAAGTGACATTAAATTTTGTATTTGTAGAATTTTATTGAATTTAATATTATTAGATATTGACTTGACAATTGAAAATTTATGGTACAATTTCCCAAAATGGAAAGTTAATGGAAGTTATAAAAAAAAAATACAATAGCCATGCTTTTTTGCCATGCCGCAGTTATTATATGGTAAATTTTCTTCGGCCATTTTAAAAGGTGAAAAAGATTAACCAACAAAAGATATAATTATATGAACAAAAAAAATGTGCACTTAAAAACCATTACAACTCATAAATTTTCTACATAATTTTAAAATATCCTCTTCGTACACTTTATCTAAATCGCCACCTGTCTTACAACACTTAATAACAGTACAAGGTGATATATAATTTTCTATTACAATTAAAAACCTAAATACATTTATGTAATATTAATTAAAAATTGACCCACCTTGTAAAGGAAATTCTATAATATTTTTTATATTTTCACGAAATGCAGGATTAAGGAAAATTGCAAAAAGTTCATTTTTTTATGGTTGTTGTTTTATGTAACATAAAGGAAAAACACGATTAACAAAGAGATAATATAAAATATTTTCCAACATTATAAATTTTACGATTTTCCGTAAAGTGCAATTGTCCACCAGAGATAAGCTTATAGATATAGATAGTGATTTTTATGAGAATTTTCAAACAAAATATGTCAACTTGCATTAGTTTTAATATATTTATTTTCCGAGTAAAAATTTATGACATTTCTGAAAATACTAAATAAAAATTCTTTTTTATTATAAAAATATTTTTTTAGTAAAGCGGTTGTTTTTACGAAAATAATATAAAAATGATTTATCATAAGGATTTGGGTTTAAATATCAAAAAAGCATATTTTTTAGTGATGAATAATTTCAGAATTTGTTTACTTAATTGTTTTTAAAGAACTCATCGTTCTATGTTACTAAGTAAATCTTATGACTATATAGTAAAAGAATAATGTAAATGAATTTATAAGTCATATTTATTGCCTTTAATTTCAGACTATTAAATTTTTATTTTAAATATCTCCACCCACCTCCTTTTTAATATTGTCTTCTTTCCAAAAAAAAAACAACATTATTAACAAAATCCTTTCTAATTTTCCTCATCATCAAAGACGAAACAAAAACAAAATAAAAATTTCCACCCTTCATAAAACATTTTAATGACAATATTTACAACAATTTTAAAATTCAATGAAAAAGGCCATTCACACAATTGACTGAATTAATCAAGATTTTTTGTTTTGTTATAACTTTTGGTTGTCAACCATCTCTAAAATGTTTAACCCTTAGCATTTATTTTACGTACGCAAATATTAAAATATTCTTAGACATTATGGTTGACTGATTGCACAATAAAATTAAATTAAATTATTTTATTTTTTAAAATGGACGAAATATTTATACAATAAAATTGAATCGATATTTTTATAGGGTTTCTTATTAGCTGAGAAATTCTTATTAAAATAAATTCACAATTTTTAATTAATTTTAGACTGTGAACTTATGACCGTGATGTCTTTCTTTGTTAGCTTTCGGAATTTTAAGTGACAATATATTTTAGCCTGCAAGTTATATTTAACAAATATTTATCTATGATTGGCAAACTTATCAAAATTGAGTAATCATTAACAAGGCTATAACATTATTTTTACTAAAGGTATTTGACAAAATGAGAACAAAACAAATTTTCAATCTAATATTTATTAAAATTTCCTTAAAATTTTCTAGTAAAATTTAAAAAAAATTTCATGTGAATTTCCATTTAATATAAAATTATAAATAATAAGAAAAAATTTCACTTTAATTGCTGGCATTTAAGTACAATTTACTATAATTGATCCTAATGAGACTAAATTTCATTTTCTTTAATGAAAATTGAAACATTTTCTCTGCAACAAAAGGAAAATCTTTTCAAAAAATAAATAACTTTTTTTTTTTTTTTATTTTCGTAATAAACAGTAGGGATGCCATCGTCTCTAAGATTTTAATTTAATGATTTTGAAAAAGAATTTTTTTATATTGTACAAAATATATTTTAGTCACGCACAATAATTTTTCAGCTTTTCTTGTTCATTTTTTTTTTATATTATTTTCGTTGGTTTTTAACGATGACGACTATTTTCTAATTTTTTTTTTTACTGAAAATTTTATGATGATATGATTTGCATTCCTTTTTTTAACACGTTTCTGTGTGTATAATCTAATTGGGTTAGTAATACCAGAAGTGGATTGAAGATTTAATTTGAAATTAGAATTGATATAATACATAGGAATGAAAAGGAATTAGATATGATAAATTCCTGGAATTTAAATTATAATCGTAAGAGCTTTACATTTTATAACACAAAATAAAATAAAATTTCTTTAAGAAAATTACTTTCTTCAAAGCTTTTTTTCGTTAAATGAAAACATGAAACATAATAAAATATATATCAATAAAAGCCAAAATAAAACTAATATTAATAATGTTTAACTTTTTCAATAAAAATTTTGTAATATTATTAAACATCAAAGAGAAATGGTATATATACTTATATAAAAATTTGTTCTATGTACATTTTCACTTAAAGAATATTAGTTTACACAGAAAACAAAAATTATTTATTTTTTTATATTACACAGAAAATCAATGAAAAGAATATTTGATATAATATATAAGAAAAAATGAAAAAAGAAAAATTACTTTTCCAATGAAATTTTTTTCTTTCAAATACAAGAAAAAAAAAATTACATCAAATAAATTTTTGTTTTTTTTTATTATTTAGTGTCACGGGTGAAATGAAGAAAAAAAAATAAGGATCAAAATAATATTTAAAGACTTCATAAATTAAAATAAAAAGGTTTTTAATTCATTTTGTTACACTATGTTGTTAGAGAGAGGGTAAAAAATTTATACCATATATTATTTAGTTACGCTAAATTATTTTAAAGAATATTGGTCACAATTTAAAATTGATAAACATATTTATTTTAATTTATTTATTTAATATTAAGAATTTAGTTAGATAACGACAAAATTTGTAAAATTAATAAGACCATTCTTGTGTAGGAACTGAGCAACTTTCTATTCAAATTTCAAATCTATATTTACATAATTTTTATTTTAATAATACTATGCGACAAGAAATATAATCTTGACCAAACATTTCTTATCTAATTGAGCTAATTTATAATTAATTGAAGGCTGAAGAAGGACCGTAAATTTTATTTTGATAAATATATGTCCTTTCTATAAATTTTCACCTCCCATCCATTTCAATATTATAACAAAATTTAAGTAATTTAATTTTATCTAAATCTAAAAATATGTATATACCAATTTTAAGAATATATAATAATAATCATCAAAAATATTAATTTTTTTCTCTTTACGAAATACGAAAATCGTTATCATGTAGTATTTAATAATTTAAGACAGCGTTGAAAATAATTTTTTCACAGAATATTTTTTATACTACGTGAACTAAAAGTGTAAATTCAGATGGGAAATCGAAAAAGAATTATTTATAAAAAAAATCTTAATCTTCTTTATATATCTAAAATAATAAAGAAGATGAATTTTATTTTAAGACATTATCGAGTGGAAGATGGAAGTGGATGGGTGTTGAATAGAATAAACCAATCAAAATACTTAATAAAATAACGTTTCGTAACACCTACTTTAATTTAATTTCTTTGATATTAGCATTGCTTTAAGTACATACATATTTAAATTTTTTTCCTCCAGAATGGAAAATAATTTTGTTTTTCTAGGAAAAGTAAATTATGTAATAGTAATAGGTATACTTAAATTTTTTTGACATTTTTAATATACATAAAAAATAATATTAATTATAATAATGAAAGATTCTAATTGTTGAAAGGGAAAAATTTTGTAAGTTTAAAATAAAATTAAACTAACTCTTAGTTCTTAGAACATTATGTATTTAAATAGCATGGACCTAATACCTAATCAAGTTTTAAAGCTACCCAATTATGATTTCCTGGCATTGCTTAGTATTTATAATAATTACATTTAAATTTTTTTTAACGTTATGTATTGGTATGGGCTCCCTGAATTTAGGCCGCGTGACTGTAGACCGCGATAAAAACTGACTTTAGACATTTAGAAAATGACTTTAGACCGCCTTCATTTTGTTCTACGCGGCCAAAAGTCACGCGGCCTAAAGTCTATGCCCCATTGGTATGATGACAAATAATATACATATAAAATATATTTATGATATGAAATATCTTTTTTATTTATAGATTTTCTATAGAAAAATATATTATACTATTTGTATTTTTTCGTGGAAAATCATATACAATAGCAAATACTAAATTTTTGAAGTAAATTATTTATGAATATTTTATTCTTTTGATGATATTAATTACTATAATAATATATGTAATATAATAAATAATAATTTACTGGTATATTTTTAGAAACATACAAAAGAAATTAAAAATAAACATAAATGACAACAGGAAAAACTTGGAAAAACTCATTAATTTGGGATGGCTAAGGCCCGCCGAAGACTTGTGTTTAGAAAAAAAACTTGTCATGTGATAGTAAGAATTGTCATGTGCGATTCTTTATTTGTTCTTATACATATATAGTATAATAATCGGAATATATTGTGTTTAACAAAATAAAAGATATTAAATTATAGTAAATAAAGTTAATTAACTATAAATTATAGTAATAAATTATTGAGCAGAAATTTTTAATTAGTCTTTAGCCTATAAATATTTAAATTGGTAAAATATTGCATTTTAATTAATTTTTAAATAACAGCATCACAGCAATTACAAACATAAAATTATTGTTTTACTTAAAGACTTTTTATTTACAGGTCGTTAGTTTGGCCCATCAAAAAATATTTCATAAATTAATTTTAGTCTAGTGATTCTTTTAATAATAATATAATTTTCAAATATTATTTCTAGGTTTTTTTGTTTCAAATTTCCCTTGTTATATTTTCTTTATTTTGTTATTTTTAAATTTCTCTTGTATTTTATTATAATATTTTTTAGTATTGAATTTTACCAGCTAAACAAAGAATAAGTAGAAAAAAAAATTTTTAAGGGTCAACAAATTGTTGATTTTCTTGAAAAACAAAAGTCATTCACATGGAATTCATTGAACTATAAAAGAAAAACGAATCTTAGAAAAATAAAAAAGAATAACAAAATAAAACTAAGAAAAAAATAAAACTGTTTTCGTAACCAAGGAGTTTAATTTTGGTAAATTTTACCAACAGAATTATAATTTAATGTTGTTTTGTTATCATTTTTTGGGGTAAAAGTTTTGGTTAATGAATTTGAAATATTTTTTAAAATAAAATTCAAAAAAAACAGAAATTTTTAATAAATTTAATATATTAAATTGTGTTTTTTTTAAATATATGCTAAAAAATTATAAATAAAAATTATCAAATTATTATCAAGAGTTTTACTTTTTCAGTGAAATTTATAGGTTTTAGTTAAATCCTTTAATTTTTCTTTAATTTAATATAAAAAATTAATAGAAATATTTTGATAAAAATGTTGGTGTCTACCAGAGTTTAATTAACAACTTATACTTAAACTCTAAATAAAAGGTATGTATTCTTCTTAAATTTCGAAATATTATTGATCAACTTTCTATACCTTAAAAACTGCTTATTACGAGTACGTCCTTAATTTATAATTGGTAACCGGACGTGTGTTTACCAAAAAAAAAAGTCTTATACCTACATAAATTTTTTAGTTGTTACCAAAATATTGAATAAATTATTCTAAACATGTATGTTACTTTGAAACATTTCCGGAATTTAAATTATATTTACGTCGGAAATATTCCTGTAAATATGTCTACATATACTCGTAGCTATGTGTATATTTAATTTTCTTTATTTAAGGACACATTTTTTAGAGGGAATTTCTACAATTTATTTTATTTTACGTAGCTATTGGATATATTATTTCCCTTAAAATTTTCTTGGGAAGCAAAAGAATTACAATATATAAAATTTTTATATAAAATTTTAGTTACATTGAAGATAAACATTACATTAATTTGACTAGAAATATTAATTAATATTAAGATATGGTAGTAAATTTTGTTAAAATATAATTAATCCCTATAACAAATTTGGAAATAAATTTATTGTTATACATATGTATAAGTGTTAATTTTATTAATTAATTCATTAATTCAATTAAAAAATTCATTTAGAACCAATTTTCCATTAAATAAAATTATTTAACCAATATAAAACTTTGAATTGCTTCAATTAATTATTATATCCTAATCAAATTTTAACACTAACACTTAACTAATAATTTTAATTAATTTAAATAAATATAATTTATTTATGTATAAATATTTATATAAATTTGTTTGCCAAATTTGAATTTGTCAAATTTCAAATGAAAATTTTATCGTTGTAAATATTCCAAAAAAAAAAAAAAAAAAAAAAATCTTTTAAAGAGATTATCGAAAAAAACTATAATAAATAATATAAAATTAATTTTTAAAAAAATTATTAAAAAGGATTAAAAGTTTTTATTTCAAAAGGAACCACAAAAGGAAAAGCCATTTAATTTATAATTCAAATCTTTGTAAATGAATTATGAAACTAATTATAATAAATAATAATAAAAGACAAAATGTGTTGTCGTATACCAATTTCAGAACAATGTCGAGGTAAACCCTATAATAACTATGTACCTAATGAGTTTGAAACTAGTGTCATTTATGAGAGAAAAAGAGCAAAACCCATTATCGAAGACCCATTGAAAAATTTTATACTTCCACCAAAAAAATTTATACAAATTGAAAACAATCCATTACAACCAATATATAAGACAAAAAATATTTATCGTGATATTGAAGGTTCTAAAAAAACAAAAATATTAAATAAAGATACATATATTAAATTGCCATCAAGACGTACACCAAGTCCAGTACCCTATGATATGATATCAAAAAAAATACATCAAGATCAATCATTTGTACTTAAAAAAAAATATGAATTTGGTATCAAATCACGTAAAGGAAATGGTTTTCATTTAACAAAAACTGAACCAATTATTAAAGGTACATCAATACAAACAAAAAAGACCAACATTAATGAAAATATTAGAGAAAGATTAAAACCAGGTCATTTTATACCACTAGATTTTAGTACAAATTTTATTCAAATTACAAAATTGTCAAATAATAAATATAAATATACATCTACTCCAATATCATTGAAAGACATTAGAGAAGAACGTGAAAGACAAAAAGGACTTTGTAAAATTAATTTTGAAAAAAGAAAAATTGAGAAAATGGAAGAACGTAAAAAACGTCAATTAGCTAAAAACTTAAAAAAGCAAAAAGAATTAGCTAAAGCGAGAAGAGCCTTTTAGTTAACATAACGATATTATAATTCCATCATGTAATTATAGTATTTGTCATTTAGTATAGGATAGTTATTCTTATATAGAGAAAGGATATAAAGTATATTTATTTGTTGTTGGAGTTAAAGTGATATATTTTATTGAAAACTAATTATTACATCAAAACGAAGTTTATATACTAAACTACAATTTCAAATATAAATTATTCATTTAAATAAGATTATAATTGATATTGCCGTTTCTATATATAAACTTTGATTATTTGGTATACATTGATTTTTATAATGCTTAAAATATTATTTTTAAAGAAAATTTCTAATAAAAGTATTTCAAGTATTAGTTAAACATTAATTCAAATATGAATATAGTCATTTATAATATATATAAAATATTATATTATCAACATCAATTTTGATCCAACAACAAAGCAAATTAGTATTTAAATATTGAAAGTAAGTAAAAACTATTCCTAAAACATGACTAATATGTAAATTAAGGCAAATTTTCAGTATCTTCTCATTAGCTAGAGATAATGAGAAACAGATTTTGATTCTTTTTATTTGTGGTAAAATATTTCACAGATCTGTAACGAGTGAGACTAGTGAGAAGATACTGAAAATTTGCCTTTCAATTACATGTGGAAATAATTAAGATTATTTATTTGTCGCTTATTTCATGTAATAAATTAATTAGTTAGGCATAGATTTAACACGTTAATGAAATTGTTGGATATTTGTATTTTATTATTATAGTAATTTGTAATTTAGTGTTTATAATCCAAATTATATTCCATGTAAATAAATACATCAATATGTTTAAAATTTATTTAATGAATTTCTAAAATATATATATAAATCAATTACTCTTGATTCACCTTAATTCTTAATTGTATTTAATCTTATTAGCAAAAGAAGACGCAATTAATTGATGTCCTTACAATATCCCAATGAAAATTGATAAGAATCGATATGGGAAATTGTAATAAAATTGCTAAGAATCAGTATTTACTTACGGACTATACGAATTGCATAGAGGCCATTGGTTTTATATTAATATACATTGTTTAGCCCTTACAGAATATACGAATTGTCCCATGATCTTTGGTTTTATAATAATATAAAAGAAAGTGATTATATAAACTTTTATAATTCAGTTTAACCAATTCATTACTCTTTCAATTATCACTTATCATGATCTTGTAATCAAAAATAGATTTCATCTTCCATACAATCAAATAATTTTTGATAATTGAATATCGAATCAAAAATTGATTATAATGAACATTGGTTCACTCAGTAATTCTTTAAGTACAAAAGTAATGATTCACTTACTTCACTTTATTTATAAAACTTTCCCCATTTTATGTATTTTATGTGTGAATGAAGTCTATTTATATGGCATTAGCTTTCTACAAAAAGAAATAGACTTATTTCCAAAGACAGTATAAAAAATTAAAACTCCTATCATTTTACCTACCCAACAATTAAACTGAATATAACTATAAGTATATAAAAAAAACTTTTAATCAATTTAAAAGAAAATAATTTAACTAAAACAAAAATAATGACTTTTGTTAAAAAAAATTCAACTCCTATATTTTCTATTGTTCCGGGAAAATTTCAAATTCATCTCACTAAGAAAAAATTAAATTTAAAAAGGAAGAAAATTAATCCTTTTCCATTTTAAAATTACATTTTTTTTTATTATATATACATAAATATATTATAGTATATGTAATATTATCCAAGTTTTAAAGTTGATTTGTTTTAAAGTAAATTTATTCCATTTTCAAAACGGAAGGAAAAAAACATTTCTATAATTTATGGACAGTAATAAAAGCTGCTAAGTACTGATGATTAAAATTGAAATTAAACAATTTTCCTTCATCGTCTTCTTTTTTTCTATAATATAAAAAAGGCTTCGATGATTAGTTAAGCTTGATAAATTTTCAACTAATTTAAAATACTTAAAACAAAAACTTTGTGAAAGTGAAAACTTTGAAATAAATTTTCATAAAATATTTCCTTAAATTTTTATTTCGCTGAAAAATGAGAAATGATTTTTAAAATATGATTTTTCTCTGTCAATTTTTAATAGGAATTCCATGGATTTTCGTTAAAATTTTTATCATAGATAGTAATATATTAACTAATTATGTTTTAAAATATTAATAAAATTCATCTTGTTAATTAATTATTAGCAAAAATAAAACTAATTGTATGAAGACGGTATGCGTGATATTAAGATTTCATAGAAAACGAGAAATCATTATTGCAATTATTTTAAGCTTTTGAACCAGAATCATTTAAAATTTCTAAATTTCTTCTATTACAATATTAAAAACGATTTTTCCATTTCTAATTTATGGGTTTTTTAATTACAAAATTTTATTTTTAATCAACAAAAAAAAATTATTAAGATTGTTTTTCGATTTGCATTTTGTTGGTAGAATTTTACTTCTTCATTCATTCAAATCGAAAAACTTTATTTGATAAAATTTCACATTTCCTAATACCTACAATATCATCAATTACAACTTCCTTAATAAAAATTTAAAAGTCTTATTCTCATATAATTATTATTTGTTTATGAAAGCAAACATAAAATTTCCATTTTCTTATATGTATTTGGCTTTTCTCGCTTCGATGAATTCATTGGATAAAATTTCATGGCAACACATAAAACAATTTTAAAGAAAACGATTTTCATTTACTTACGTAATTTAAAATTATTTTTCTGCGTTTCTTTTTTGTTTGTTACGGATTAAGCTTGTAAACTTCTTAATATTTTGTTTTGTTTTTACAAATGGTTTTGAGGCGAAATTTCACAATTTTTAAGAATTATTGTATATTGACGACCTCAACTACAGTATAATTTATGAAGCCATTGTAAATGTTTTTATATCTTGAAATTAAATTTTGTCTATTTTAAATTACATTTTTGGTATATTTTTCGCTCATGAACTATTATTCTATTTTATTGGATTATTTATTTATTTTGGTCTAAAATCTAAATAGTGGGACCACCCTCCCTCCACCTTTTGCAACCTTTGGTATCCTATTTTCGGAAACTCTTGGTGAGGTAAAAAAAAATATTTAATGGAAAATTAAATTTAATTTATTAGTTAAAGCTTAATACAGACACAAAGTGAAAAAAGGTCGTGAAAAAATTATTTAAAATTTATACATTTAATCCAGGTTTTCGCTATGTACATATATATTTTTACAGGTTTTCGCTATATACATATATATTTTAAATAGGATCGCCATTTTATGTATAAAATGATTTTGTACGATATAGAAGTAGTGACCGTTCTGGTTCTCATCATCATTTATTTTCTACGCAGTCCTTAATGAAGGTCTACATATATTATAATATTCGTGAGGTTTATTATAAAATTTGTAGGTTAGGCATGAAATATGAAGTAGGTATGAAATATGCGTTGGTGATAAAATTGAAACTTGAATTTTTTTAATTATCTCGCGAAACCCCTCGGGTTCTTCCGCGGAACTCAAGTCACAGGTTTGAGAACACTGAAGTATGGTAAGAAAATTTAATTAGAAAATTTTGTAATTTAGTTAAGTTTCACATATTCAAAAACTTTAAATAAATAATGGTTTCCAAAAATTATCAGAATAAAAATAATATATGGAAAGCATCTTTAAGAAATTATTTACGATTTTATTATTTATGATTTCGTTTAGTATTAAATACTTATTTATATACCACAATTGTATTTTGCTAATAAAAATAATTGCTCAAGGGATGAAGCGAAAGAAAATGACATTTATTATTATGAATGTAACAGAAATATATCGATATCAAATAATGACAAAACAAATAAATTTACCCTTAAGACAAATAAAAGAAATACAGCCCGAAAAAAATCAGTTGAGTATATAGATAAAAAATGATAAACAATCAATTATGAAAATGTTTTGTAGCCAAATCGGTACATGATAATTTAAATTGTCATACTAGTTAGTGTTAATTCATTAGAAATAGACTTTAATTCGGAGAAAATTTTTAGTTTTTAGTTATTAATGACAAATCATTTTAGAAAAAAATATATTTTATTTTATAAATCATTTTTCTTACATAGTTACGATAGAAAATCTTCCTCAATCCAACTTTCTTTCGTAATAATAATGGAGGGTGGAAAAAATATTTTTATGTCTATTATTAACAATTAATCATTTATGATAAAATATTAAGTTTTATAGATTCTCTTGGGAATTTTATATAATAAATAAAATAGAAAATGAAATATTTATTTTTGACATTTTTTTACTTGTTTCAAAATAATATAATTTTTTTTATGAGACGAAATATTGAAAGAATTAATATAAATAATTTCGTAAACGTGACAAAATTTTAGAGATAAAAAAAAATATAAATACAATTTTTGGTTTGTTAAAAAATTATAAGGTTTTTAGATTAAATTTCAAAAATATATTAAAAAAGTTAAATTAGATTTTTTTTTATCATCTCTTATATATTTCGAAGCCTCAGGATTTAGTTACCATTAGGATTTAAGTAGTTTTATGTGGTTTTACCAACTGAAAAAATCATTTCTATAATAAATATACAATATAATTTCTTGCAAATCATTATAATAATCATTACAATTCCATTATCTATATGTTATATAAATCTATTTATTGAAATAATACAATAATTTCTTTTCAAATCAAAGTTATGCTTTTATTAAACTTTATCTTTTTAATAAATCAGTGGTTTTTTACAACTATATTGCTATTATAATAGTAGATGATTATTATTTAATGAATGATAAAAATCATAATAGAGAATTATAGATTACATAATAAATAGCTTAGAAGAGTATGACAGAAAATTATGATTTTAAAATTTCAGAATGGTTGAATTGAAAATAATTCACATTTTTCTTCTTATGAACAATAAGTTTGAGGGGTATGAACAGCGTTGCCAAAGTGGTATATTTTATACCACTTGTGGTATATTTTTTTTGAAAAAGCATAATTTCAAAATTAAATTATGCCGGCATAAAAAGTGGTATAATTCAAAATTCATATAGCATAATTTAGCATATTGTAATTTTAAAGTTTTGTATTTTCAAGAAATTAGTATTTTCATCATTTTTTAAATTTAAATCTGCAAAAGCAGCCTTCAACACAATAAAAACTTGAAAACTGCCACGTTTGCGACAAACTGCAACTGGAAAACGTCAATTCTCCCAATTTTGTCATGTACACGCAATTAAATATCCCTCAAAACACCCACTTTATTCAATATACCTGTAAAAAAACTTAGCACTACTAGAAATTTTTAGAATTTTTTTTGAAATTATGTCGAAAATAAATACTAAATAAACAAATTAAGCTCTATTTTATTTTAGAGAAATACAAGCTACAGACTCAAAATATAAAGAAAAAAGACCAATTTTCCCCCTTAAATTTGGTTATTTATTTATAATTATAATATTTCTTGATGTATGATTTTATTATGCCACTTGGCATAATTTCGGACTCTGAGTGGCATAATTTAAAATTTAGTATTGGCAACGCTGGGTATGAAGACTCAGACAGTTATCCAAGAAAAATGAGTAAGCACATGAGTAAGTTATATTTTTGTTTATAAAAAACTAATATGGCTATATAAATATATTTAATAATGTTACTATCATAAATAGTGCATTCCGAAAACTTTTTATTATGTAAATAATATTGAGAATTATATAATATAATTAATTCTGCCTCAAATTCTACTTAACATTAACATTAATATTAGTTCTACTAATTATAGGTTACATTTCATTTTTCTAGAAGTGTCCTTGTCCTTTGTTTATTATTAGATTATTCTATTAAGAAAAATTTACTCAAAACCAACATTTTGTGCATCAAAATATCCGTTTTAAGTTTTAATATAATACACACATAATAATATTCAGAAAATAAAATTTGAAAATTTATGCAATGTCAGTTCAACTTACACCAAAATTATATTATAAATAATTTCTCTCGATTATAGATTTTCATGTTTTATGTTCATAGTTATTTAAATATTATACATATATATATATAATGTATGTACCTCTGATTCATATTACCGATTTTTCTGCGATGTACATTATATAAATTTTCCTTTTGCTTAATATTACTATTTTCCAAGAGTATTGATATGACGGAATATAAATTGAATTATTATAAAATAATCAGTTTTTATTTTCCTTATAAAATTCTGTCCAAAAAAAGTGAAGAAGAAGAAATATCAAGGATGAAACTTCTACTTTTATGGCTCAACAAGATTTTCTATTTTCCTATTTTCTTCTAAGTAATGTACATAGGTATATTATATTTTGTATAACGCGAAAAACATATGAACATGAACAGTCAGTCAATATGAAAATATAATACTCAAATAAGTACTTTTATTTTATTTTCTTTTAGTATTTTTTTTTGTGTTTTCAAATGTATACAAATTTTTATTTTAATATTTTTTTTTATTAAATTTTTCAATTTTCCATGAAGAAACTGACAAAATATTTTTCAAATAATATTATAATATTTTGTTTGTTGAAGAAATTTTTTTTTTCGTTGGAGAGAGAGGCGCCATATTTTCATGATCACCGAATGATTTTTCACTTCTATTTTTTTGTATGTATATTATTTTTCTATTTTCATATTTTTCGATGTATATAAATTGAAAAATATCGATAATATGATTTTTCTTATTTTTGGCTACAATAAGAAGATTTTGATATACTGTATTATATTTTAGGTATTTTTCAATTGAAAATTCTTTTTTGAAAATATAATAATAATAATAAATTTGAATAATAATAACGAATAAATTGTTTTGTGATTGATAATGCGATAAATAATATATTATTTTGGGAAGAAAATGTGCATATTATCCTAATTTTCTCCAAATTTATTTATTTTTTCCGGATAAAAATAAATAATTAACGCAAAACATTATGTTACCACAAAATTTTACAAATTTATTCACTTATATTACATTATCTGGATAAAAATTAAGTTATTTGTTGATTTACTGATGTATATCCTCTTCTAAAATATTGTGTTGTGAAATTTAATCGTGCCCTAGCCCTAGCCCTTTCTCTTGTGATAAAACTGGGTCAAATGAAAAATCATAAATTAAACAAACGGTTGGAAGTGAAAACAATGTGAAAGTGATGATACAAAGTTCACTAATTTGATTACTACACCTATATATTTATGTACATAGATTATAGACTATTTCATAAATCTTCTCTTACCCAATCCAATAATTTCAAATTTCAAACATTAAAACGAAATAACAATAAAAAAGTACGAAAAACAAACCCCGGGTTTGTCAAAAGCTCATTTTCTCAAAATCACCGCATTTAAAATTATGAGCTATTCTAAACCAAAGCGAATTCCCAATTCCCATATAATGTACAGACGTCTCTCGTATAACACGGTTAATTCGTTCCGTGCTATTTCGAAACCGTGTTGTACGAAACCGTGTAATATCAAAACCGTGTTCTCTAAGTACCGTGTTATACGAGGGACGCCTGTAGTATTTTTAGAGAAATATATGAATATGGTAAATATAGGTAAAAAATGTGTCCCTGTTCAATTTTATTAATTTTTTGTCATTCCAAGGTTATTATTCCAGGAAAATATATATAAACTTATCATTTGTTTCCTCTAATTTTGCTTTTACTCGAATATGATGTGATATGAAATATATCCAATATTAAATTTATATATAACACCTAAAAATATGCAAAAGATTCTTTTTCGCAAGATTTTATATAATTAAGCATTTTGATTAATGCAATTAAAATATATAATTTTCAAATTTTTTTTCAATATTTGCTCTTAAAAATATTGTGTTGTTATAAAATATTGTGTATTGTAATATTGTGTAGTTAAAAATTAAAAGTGAATTAAAAATGTAAATTTTTGATTTTCGAAGGGCCACGACGGAAGGGGAAGGAAAGATATGGATACAATTTCTACAGAGAGTCTAGTAATTTTGGAGATATTTATTTGGTACATAAATTTCAGTCTTCCATAATAAGCCGTTTGGAAAATGCAAGGTACTAAAAAAAGTTGTGTGAATACAACGTTATTTTTATACAACAATGAATTAAATTTTATGTAATTTGTAAGTTTTACGAAAATTATTAAAGATTTTACTATCTTATAGCTTTTACAGACTCAAAAAATGTCATTGGTTCAAAAGTTATTAGATGTTCAGTATTGGCAATTCTCGAACGCTCAGGTACACTTAGCTCAAAGGAATGGTGAAAGAGATAGAATAAAATTATGTTCTACCTGAACCTATTATTTTATTATTCTCTATCTAGGTTTTGGTATCTTAATAGAGGTAGAAGTTTGTATAAACGGACGGACAGACAGTATTATTCATTTGAATATAAATGAATATTATTTATTTGAAAAACTGAATTATAAGAAATTGTACTACTGTAACAAGAAAAAGAAAATTTAAATTAAATTACTACTAAAAGCACTTTTATTGAAAAATTTAATTTATATAAAAATGAAAAAAAAATAAATAATTGCTTTTAGCTTTAATATGAAAATTAAATTATCCTTTTTGATTTAATTATCCAAATAATAAAGGATTCATTACAATTCCAACCAAATTGTAAAAAAGAAATTAATTTTTTTTTTATTTTATTATATTATTTATATTTTGGATCACAAAATAAAATTTCCCTTTTTTTTTTTACCCTAACAAATGGAATCAACAACAAAATTTTGAAAATGAAAAATAATTTATTTTATAATATACCAAAGAAAAAAGGGAAGAAAAATCTATTTCACAAGAAAATGAACATAAATTATTATATAGGAAATTTATCACAATAACACTAAATGATAATCTATTTTGAGTTTGTTTTTCTTGGTATTTTTGTATATTTTATCCTGGACAATTCTGAAGGATTTTTTTTCTCTTTATTTTGTTGTTTATTTTTCTGTTCTGTCTTTAATGAGGCGCTGCGCGATCATCAGGCCTTTAAACTTTTCAAAAAATCTTTTGTATAAAAAAATCCTATTTTACTAATGTTTATGAAAAACAGAAAAAAATTATATAATGGAAAAATTATGTTCACTGATTTCCGCTCTTTTTCATTTTTCTCTCTGTGTTTGTCCCTTGACAGATTTATTTTTTCTTTAAAAGCCTTCAAAAAAAAAAAAAAAAAACAGAAAATCACGACAGGGAAATCGTCTTTTTATATTGATGATGATAACGAAGGTTAAAGGATATTTATATCAATTCCCCACCACATAAGCAGAAAAAAAAAATGAAATCTTGACTTTTTAAAGCCAAATAAATTGCAAATAATAATAATATTTTTATAATGGTAAATATCATCTTAAAATAATGGATTTAAAAAATGTGTTCTTATAGATTTTTTTTCTAAAAAATAAAAATAAATAAATTCAAATTGATTTTAAAGACTTTTTAAAATGCCTTGAGATCATAAAGTCAAATTTATTGAATGATGATTATATTTTTATTTTATTTGTTTGTGGTGATAGATTCAAATTTAATGATTTATAATGTCGAAACAATTTTAGGTTTATTTGGAAAAGTTAAAAAAAATTATTTAAAAATTTTTGTTAATGGAAAAATTAGCTTATTTGAATTTTTTTAATCAAAATCATTCTGGCTAATATGTATGAGATTTTTAATTTACAGATTTTGTAATTATGTGTATATTTCCCAAATTTATATTTATTGAGATAATATCCTTTTTATGTAAATAATTAAAATGATAAAAAAAAGCTTAATTTAAACTTATATTCGTTCTTAGATATCCAAATTAATTGGCGTTTATTATTAAGCTATCGGAATTTTCAAATACATTTATTTATAGCTGACTACAGAAATTTTAATAATAGTTTTATTGATCCCAACATTTTCTATTTTTCAATATAAAACAGGATAAAGGAAATTATTTCCTAATTTTATGACGTCATAGCTGAGAATATTTTTCCATTCCTATATGCAATATGGATCATGTTTTTGTCATAATTTTTTTTAATAGTAGTAATGTATATCCTGTAATGGTAAATAGAACGGATGTAAAACATAGTAAATTGTAAATGCAATAAATTCTTTCTTCCCAAGCTGATAAAAAAATATTCAAAAATATTATAGTTAAAAAATATTAAAGCAATTACATTAAATGAAAATATTAAGTATATAATATAATACTTTAAAATGCATAGGCAAAATATGTATAAAAATTAGAATCGCAATCTTAAAAAAAAATTTTATATACAGTCAAAAATTAAATATAAAAAAACTAACTTATCCTTAGTTCTCCAAAGCTTTGCTTTTAAGACAAATAAAAAAGCTGTTTCTACCTAAATGATTAAATTTGCGCAACAAAAAAAAAATTCTAATTAAAACTATTATCCTCTGTTATAGAAATTTCCCCTTTAACTTTTTGAGTTATGTAAATTTTCTATTTTCTATAAATTTTGCCTTACATAAAAAGTAAATTTGAACAAAAGAAAAATTATTACAATGTAATTGAAAAACTTCACTTTTTTTTTTTGCTGAACGAATTTTCAGTTTTTCTTTGATCTTTAATTTTCTCTTTTTATTCTTTCTATTTTCTTTTACAACTTTCCATTTTCTATATATATACATATTCATATCTGCTTGTACACACAAAATTATATAATTCGCCTAAAAGCATGAAAAATTTATAATAATTTAAGAGTAATTGTAGGTCGGTTTTTATTCTGTTGGTATTGTTTTTCCAGCCCGGAAAAATCAAAAATAACCGAGACCTAGTCTTCCAAAAAAAAGTTTTTCAATTAACTCGTACCAAAATATAACAAAAAAAAAAAAGCAAAATAATTTTCAAAGCTATATTTACATAAAATTAAATTACAAATTATACAATGCAAAAAAAATAGATTTAAACGTTTTTAAGGATTGAATTCTTCAGGGAGAAAAGTTTTAAATTGCAGTATTTAATTAAAATTATATTATTAAAAATTATAATAATGAATAATGAAATTTTTTGGAAATAAATATTTAATTTAATATTATTTTAAAAAAAATATGAGATCTTAGTTTAAATTTTAATAACAAATTCGAAATAACGTTTTGGTTATAATGGAGGATAGATTAAAAGTTAACATTCTTAACTTGCCTTTAAATTTGGACCGCAATAAAAAGGACGAAAAGGCCATAAATGAAGCGAATAAGTAGTTTGACAAAAATTTAATAGTGGCAATATATAATTTACTGAGCGACCCAATTAGATAAAATAATGTAAATTAGTATTTTAAAAAATTATTAAAATATTTTTTAGAGAAGATAAATTCCAAACCATATTTATTAAAGCGCTATTTAATTATAAGAAGATAGTTACTCTGAAATCGGAGCAATAAAATATGATACTTTCAAAATATGTAACACAGGTTATAAATTTGTGAACAAAATATAATCAGGAAAACTTTTAATTGTTTCTATAAAATTGCATATTAATTAGTTATAACATTGTTCCCCTCTGCTAATTTATTATGAATTTGAATACCTAATCGCAAATTAACGGAAACGGATGTCTGTTTAACAAAATATTTAATAAATACATAATTTCAAGTGTTTCTGTTAAATTTATGTAAAATAATTTGAATATAGCTAATCTTTACCAAAAATATTTCAACAAAACCAAAAAATTTTCAACTCAATAATATAATTTATATTTTGAACTTTTTTTGTTCAATAATATTTTTTTATTCAAAATTAATTAATTTAAATGTAAATATAAATATTTGGTATAGCCAACACTGCCCATGAAAATATATAAATCATTTATATTATTTTTATATGCTTGACAAAATTGTCCCAATATACTGACATTTCCCTTAAACGAAAAGCAATTTATCATTTTATTTAATATTGTATATTATTTTTATAGCATTATTTGTTTATATTTTTTTTTTTCATATATTTAAAACTATGACGAATTTTGATTTTGGATTGAAGACACAACAAATTGAACTTTAGTATGGAATATGTATTTATGATAAATGATTTTATGGAAAAAAAAATATTTTTTTTAACCAAAATGGTTTTTCGTTTCTCCAAAATATTTTCGATGATTAATTTCTCAATTATTAAATTTACATTTATAAATGCCAACATGTGAATTTACAAAAAATAAAATAAGGAAACTCATATTTACATCAATTTCTTTTCAGACACACTTTCTTACACTTTCCTACACTTTCTTACACCCTCCATGGTGTAGAAAATTTTTATGGTTCTTTTGACTACACCTTCTACACTTTCTACACCTTTTTTAAATCGGCGCCTAGAAAAAGTGTACACTTTTCTGCACCCTCAAATTTGAAGGTGTAGAAAGTGGAGATGTAATTAATTTTTTTTTTAACTTTTTAAGGTGGAAATATATACTATTCGTCAATTAAATAATGTTTTAATCACAAATTATGAAAAAAAGTATAACAATTTAAAATTATAAAGAATTTTGTCAGGGTGTAATAAAAGTATGTTTTTTTCACACCTTACACTTTCCTACACCACAGATTTTTGACAATTCCCACCATGGTGTGGTGTAGAAAAAAAATTTCTGAAAAGAAATTGATGTTAATTAATATAATTTTGAATTATGTATTTAAAAAAAAATGTGGTAAAAATTTATAAATTTTTGTTTTTGAACTTTATTAATATGTATATATTAAAATAGTGTAAATTACTAAGGAATATAAATTCTATTAATACAATTTCCTTTGCCATTTTATATAATTTTAATTATTCAATGAATTTCATCTATAATATTATTAATTTATATTAGTAGCCTTCATTTCAGTTTGCGTATTTTTAATTACCTCTGTTTAAATAAACTATTTTTTTAAGTTAAAATGATTGTAGAATAATATAATATGCTACTGCCTGATCAACACCAGTTAAATTCTTTTTAGTATTTAATTTTAAAAAAAAATTGGAACGAAAATATGAAAATTCATAAAATAAAATTATACTTCACAATTGGTTATTTAATTAATCACTACACTATAATTATTTTGGTATACCCTCTATCAAAATTTATTGGAAATCGTTTTTAAATGTATTTTTTTTTGTATTTTAAATATAAATCAAGAATATCGTATAATTATTGAAAAATATTGATTCAACTATTAATATCTTGGTAAAAAAATTCAATGATATTAAAATCTTAGTAATTGAATATAACAAAAATCAAATATTGTATAAATAAATTTTATAATAATAATTAAATTCAATCATACTATTATCTAAATGCATTATTTCTTTCTCAAAAAAAAAGACAGACAGTAGACAGTATCCAGCTTTTTACCTAGAGAGCTTGAAATTATATAAGAAAAATGTATACGTATATGTATATGTACGTATCTAGTAAAAAATAGTAGTAAATTACACAGGAAAACTTATTTTATTATTTAATGGACATAATTTCAATTTGTACATAAACAAAAATTAAATAGAAAAGGAATTTTCTTATCGTTATGGATAAAATTAAACATTCTTAAAAATTCACTTTTATTTTCAACTATACTTTACTCGTATAATATAATAGAACGTAGTGAAAATTTATAAATTTTGAGAATTTTACAATGATTTTGAGATAACATAGGACAGAAGAATTTAATCAAGTACAATTAACATCAGAAATTGGATATTAAACCTCACGGGATTTCGATATAAATATATCTAAATGTTTTATAAGAAAATACATTTTTCAAAAAAATAATAAGTAGAAAATAATTTTTATTTTTAGTTTGAAAATTTTATTGGATTTTATTATCATTTCAAGAATTATCTAATTCAGTTAATTAAAATTTACGATCAAATCAAAACAATTAATTGTACACAAAATTTAAAAAAATTTGTATATACAAATAGTTGATTGATTTTTACAAAAAGTTTAAGCTAGATATTAATTGAACATTTCTTATAGGAACTTTAAATGCATATAGTAAATTTTAAATTAAAAATGAAGAAATAAGAACAAATAATGAATAGACATTTTTCTATACAACATAAACATTTATTTAATTTTTTAAATAATCATTGTCAATTTAATTTATATAAATAATAGAATTGTTTTTAACATATTTTTTGTAATAAATTTTCTCACCAATAAATGTGAAAATACTTATTAAAATTCCACCAATCCACAATAAAATAACACCAATAAAATTTTCTAAACCTAATTTTTCCGTTTTGGCATCAGTAATTGATTTACTATTAGCAATAAATGTTTTTTGTAATATATCATTCATAAAATGTGCTGAAACCTATCAAAAAATTTTTATATAAATTCATAATTATAATATCAAAAAATTAATTTACATCCCATTCCCAATATTCAAGAATACCAGAAGCTTGTAATTGTAATACGAATTTATCAAAATATTCCAAATGTGGCCATAATTTTGTTACAAATGCTGTACAAAATTGAAAATAAATATTTTCAGACATTACCATTAAATGTTGAACATCTTCAATTGTAAGAAAATCTGGTACTGCATAATGTCCTAAAATATATATTAAAAAAAAATTATAGACTTGTAAATTTTGGATAAACTTAATATATGTAATAAAATTTACCATATCGTAATCGCTCCATAATAACACCAACATCACCTCTGGCTAATCTAATTTTGGTTTGTTCTTCACTTAACACGACATATTGATGTAATAATTTTTGAATGAATGGCTATAAAAATTTAAACATTTTTAAAATTTAATTATGTAATAATGAAAATTTCACATTTACATCTTCTGATTTTTCAATAGATAAAATCCAATCATAATCAGTACCTGCCCATTGCAAATTATGCTTAACTAACCTTTCTAATGTATCAGTAGGTTCTTCATATCTAACACAATGATAAAAACAAAACAATTAAATTTATATTTAATTTTTCAATATTTTCAAGATTAAAAATATACGTTGGTATTGTCAAAATACTGGCTAAACCACCACCATATACACTTCCAGTTATTAAATCAACTATTAAAGAAGAAAATAATATTATTCTCATTGGTGTTGTTCGAAATTTTTCTTTAAATCCTTGTGATAAAAATATCCTTAATGTTACATCAATACCAAATTCATAACTTTTATAATAGTTTTTGGAATGAACTAAAAATGCCATAAATAAACTAAAAACTTCAATAGCTAAACAAACAGCAACTGCTAACCAAAGATATGCAGTAAATGGTAAAAATGGTAAAAGCCAACTTGCTTGTAGCCTAGTAAAAATATTAATAGTTAATACTAAAATTTAATAATTAGTATATCATATAAAATATTTACTTTGGCATAGGTACAAGATTTGTAACACGAGATGATGATAAAATTGTTGATATATCATGATGCAAATATTCTTTATACCTAAGTGGAAATGAAATAAAATAAGGTTAAAATTTTAGTCAAAATAAATTATATATACGTTTGAAATTTTATTATTAATACCAAATATAAAAAGCACCTAGAGTCATATCTACACTTCCTTCAATTAAAAGTTTAAATAAACCGTCACCACTTACATTATAATATGTAGTTCCCCAATTTTTTAAATGACCTTATATGTAGAAAATACTTTGAAAATAATATTTTTTTGGTACGGTGTCATAAGGTCATATGTCATAACGCCATAAATGCGTTGTGGACCCATTCGAGTGAGTCTTAAAGCCATATTGGTAAAAATTGAGAATATGGCCTTAAAACTCAGTCGACGAATGGGTTATAACGCCATTAAGGCCTTTTGACATATTATGGTCTTATGACACGGCACCATTTTTTTAAATATATACATAATATTTCATAATTAATACCATTATAAAGTTGAACAGTACAATTATGTTTCTTACAAAATTCGTACAATATTCGTCCTTCTGTTCCATCTAAATATATTGTATCATTATTTTCCGTTCCGTTTGTAATTTCAGCAACATTATGTAATTTATTCTATTCATTTTTTGTAATTAACCAAAACTTAATATATATATGTAATGTATTAAAAAAAGTTCATAAATTTACATATGTTAAAACAGTAAATGGTCGATAATCAAATGCTCCCAAACGTACAGGTCGTCCCATTGAATTATACATTTTATCTGGATATAAATTTGCATTATATAAAAATGAATTATTTTCACCAAAATATTTATCTAATAAAATTAATTTATTTCTATCTTCCATTTTTAATCCATTAAAATATTTTGTCCATATACTAAATTCAGTATCATTTATCATTTGAATTAGGAGAATATTTGGCAGGACTTTTAACCAAAAAAAAAAATTGGAAAATATTAATGAACATTCTTTTAGGATTTTATTAAAATTACGATTTGAAATTCTTTGAGTCATTGTTGGATGTTCTGATAAATTATTAGTTTTATTATTATAAATAAATAGAAATTTATGAAATTTTGATCGCCATTGAAGTCGATAGCTGATATTCGAAAAACCATCTAAGAAAAGTTCTATATCATCATCAAATACGACAAAACGCTAAAAAAAATTATATATAAAATTAATTAAGGAAATATAATTTAGCTTAGGTATATTAATATTAATATTACTTCACAAGTTGCATTCTGAACAGTATTATTTAAATAGCTATAAAATTTAAATAAATCATTTTTCCAAGTTGGCTGAATCTTGATGCTGACTATTTGGATCTGATTATCGAAAATATTAAAATTATAATCAAATTTTTCATTCCAAAAAATACAAATTCCATTTGAAGTTAATAAATAATTTTGAACTATAAAGAATCGATAGAAAATACTAATTGCATATTATTGAGAAAATATAAAATTGATTATGAAAGAATAATTATAGGAGGAATACAAATTTTAAAACATACTTATAAAATTAATTAATGTTGATATATGTGAAATTTTTATTTTCATGTTCAGAATATTAATTTTACTTTTGATTTTTATGTAAACCGAATTTAAAGAAAACTTGAAGAAAACTAATTTTTCTATTCGTTCTGAGTTATCTTTTATACCAATTGCTATTAAACAATATTAATAGCTATTAAAGGCATATTATAAATAATCATTTATTGACTTTTGTGTATAGCATTTAATGATATTTTTAAACTATCGTAAATATGAAATAAAGTAATTTTGTAAATTGCATTGACAAATTATTCATAACATTGACAAAATATAATTTTTAAATAAAATGTTTTGCAAATAATTCGACTTGTAAGGTAAAATATTTTATCCTTTAGCATTTTATTAAATAAATATTAATATAACTTAACATTGCATATTTTCAAGCACTATTCGAAATAAAAAACTGTTCAAAAATGAGTTTGAATATTTGTACAAAACTTTTGACTTCAAAAAATATTGGATAAATAAAATTATATTTAATAAGAAAATATAAAATATTTGTATATGACATTATTAATATCTAATTACTAACATTATTGAAAGTTTTCCTACTGCAAGCAATATTTTCTATTAAATGTTGCTGACATGATTCAATTTAAACTACATTCATTTTGTATTCTCAAAACTTTTGAAAACTTTCAATAGTTTTTAACAAAAAAAAAAAAAGAAAAATGAATTTATAAAGAAACATCAAAAGCATAAATTTTTCATTTTTTTTATCGTATAATTTCTCGTTATTTCCTTATTGATGACATGGAAATTGGATAAAAATTCTTTATAATTAGCATTACCAATGCATATAATAATTTATTTTTAAATTCTTATTATTTGTTATAACTATATTTTTAAATTTAAAAGTAATAATAAATAATATTTTTTAAAAAATTTAATTATATAAATTCTAAAAATATGGGACAAATTATGAACATTTAATTATGTAATCATAAAAAAATATAAGTTCATTTAACAATTTATTTTATTTTAATTAACAATTTATTTTCTACAATTTTTTTTTATTATTTTATTCTCTTAATAAAAGTGTTTGTTATAAATAATTAAATTTTCTTAACCAAAAATTATAAACTTTTAAATATAAATTAAAATGAAAAGTAATTTTCATTTCTTTGTTTTATATTTATATCATTATAAATTTGTATAAATATTTTCAAATTTATATCATTTTAACTACATATTTATGTTTCTGAGTGTATACTCGTACGTGCATCATATACGCATAAAACAAAGGAAATACGAGCTAGGAGAAAATTTATACAAAACTTATTTACCAGGGAACAAAACTAAAAGTCAATGTGCTTTGTTGTTGAAAAGAAAATATAAATTTTCCAGGTGTAAATATTAATTTCCAGTACAGTAAGATTCCTTTGTGTATAAAATATATTTACAAATAAGAAAATCATTTCTTTTAGGAAAATTAACAAAGCTATATATTAATATATTATGGGAGTGTTATGTATTTTAAATGCGTTTTGTAGTTCGTGAGGAAGAAGATGTTTTTTTATTAAAATCTATAAAATTACAAATTGAATTTTTAAATTGTACAAAACATGTTCTTGTGTAAAAGAATATTTGTTTTTAATTTGAAAAATTATTAAAAATTTCAAAGCACCCGAAAATAATTATATGATTTAAATTCGAATTAAATCTTCTTGTGGTAATAGTTTAGTTTAATTTCTATTCTTGCAAAAATATTTATGATAATTGAAAAATTAATAGTTCCCCATCTATATTACAAAATAATATCGTTAAACTCGACATCGGATTTAAAAAAAACGAATGAAGAAATTAATATTTACTGAAAGAGTTTGACTACAAAATTATATTAGTCCCATATTTATCCAATACTAAAATTATTATTCACAAATTTATCTTGGGATTAATTTCGTTTATTGTATCTCCTTTTTATCTAATACTAATTCAATCATCCAATCCAAAAATATGAAATTACCAAGTATAAAATGTAAAATTGTATTTTAGTTGAACGCTACCATCATTGCAAGATTGAAATTATAATTGTAGTCTAATTATTTTCAACAACAAAAAAACTTATTTTAATTAAAAATTTCAGTAAATAAACAACAAATGGAAAAATAAAAACAATGTTAACTTTTCCTAGTTAAAATAAACAAATCTGTCAATGCAATTTGAAGAAAAGTTTTTAATTTAAAAGCGATTTTTTTTTTAAAACTTATTTTATTTTTTTGTATTTTAAAAAATTATTTAAATAAGAAAAGTTTTTTTTTTGTCATTTAAAATCGTTAAAGAGAATTCATATTAATGAACACCAAAACCATAATAGAAAAATGGAACTTGTTGAAAATTCATTTTTTTTTTTCACACACAAATAAAAAATTTAAATTAATTTTTTTTTCTCTAAAAAAAAAAAATTTTTAAGTTTAATTATTTTCCAAAAACTTTCTTTGTTTTTGTCTATTTGAGAAAAGTAATTAAGAAAATTGTGTGCATAAGAAAATTGATTTATTCATATAAAAATTGAAGAAAAACTGCTTTGGAATTTTGTAAAAAAAAATTTCTTATATAATTTTATATTATTAAATTGCTAAATTAAAATAAATTATTTTTCAATTTTCCATTAAATTTCACCATTCGGAAAATTAATATTCTATAAAGAAATGTTTGCTGCAAACTTCTTTTTTTTATAAATATTTATACAAAAAAAATTTTTTGGTAACATTTTCAAAAGAAAAATTAAATTTTTCCATTTTTTTTTTGTATAAATTTGAAATTGAAAAACCTTGAAAATATTTTCTTGAAAAATTTATATTATTTTTATTTCCACTTATTTTAGCTTAATAAAATTTAGATTCCATTTTTCTGTATTTTGTTTGTTGCTTATATGTTGAAAAAAGCTTCGACTTTGGTAAAAAAAAATTATCGTTAAAAAGGCTTTTTAAAAAAATATTTCTTTAAAAAATTTTAAGGAAAAATAATAAAATTATTTATTTTATAAATGAAAAAAATATCAAAAGACGAAATAAATTTATATTATTATTATTATTATTATTAAATTGAAAATAATAATGGGGATATAAAAGGTTTCAATAAAAAAAAATATAATATACATAAGTATTTTGATTTGGATTTTTATGTGGGTAAGAAAATGTTAGTAATTTTTGATTTATTAATATGAAATAAATATCTCTGAATTATACTAGTACATACATATATTATGATATTTTGCTTAATATTGATAATATAGTAGCTTGTATCATATATAATAGTTGAAGTGGTTAAAAATTAAATGAGCAAACATGGTTTTTTTTAGAAAAATTTTGAGGAAAATGTTAAGTTTTCAGCTTTTAACAATTAATCCAAAATATTGAACATATAATAACAAACATCATTCACATTTAAATATATTTATAATAGATACAGTTACAGTTACTTCTAGAGAAAGTAATAACTAAATGAAATTTTTGAAAGATTATCAAATACCATTTAATTGAAATTATTTAATTAGTTCTTTTATAAATCAGTTTTTAAATTGGTATTTTATTGATTTTTTTATAATCATCCAATTTAGATTAAATATTTCACTGAATTTAATTATAAAATAATTAATACTCTAATATTTATTTATTATTCTTATAGGAAATTTCTGGTTATTGAAACAAAATTTAAATTTACAAAATTTAAAAAAAAAATTAATTTAATTTTTACCATTATATATTTATGATTAAAGTTTGTATAATTTTCAGTTTATTTTCATTCATAGAAATGTAGTATTTTTCTATTAATGATAAAAGTAAGTATGAGTTGAGTATGGCTATACTCATTATTACTACTTCAAACTGTAGGTATTTTAATTACCTTTAATTCAAGACAGTATACGTGGCTACTGTTATACTGTTATACTGTTTTATGGCCGCTTCACAAAAAAATATTCACAAAAATATTTTATTACCCAGAAGAGGTAACACAAAAAAAAATGTAAGGAAAGGGAAAAATTATAAATAATTAGAAATATTTTGTAAAATGAGCATACTATTGCCATCTATGTAAATATATATCGTTAGCTATGTATATACATTGAAAAACCTTGTATGAAATATCCTATCTAGAATTGTCTCTGTGGTATTACTTAATTTCATATTTTCTAATAAAAAATATAGATGTCATATTATTCATTTTAATTTTAATTCATATATAGATGGCGTCATAACTTACATACTTCTTGGCTTTTTTACCCACTCACACTCAATACGCTTAAATAGAATTGGACATTTGTAGTGTAAGGTATATTATAAGCTGTAATTGCTGGTGCGGATTACATCTACAAAATAAAAAAATTACCGATTTTCCAATCCTATCTAAACATCGAGACATTATATTAATGCACATAAATTGTATGAAACAATTATATAAATTTTAATAATTTAATTTAATCAAAGAAATCTGGTTTTTCCGTTTAAAATTTTCACATTTTTATATTTTTTTGTTATAATTTAATAATTATTATCGCTTTATTCAATTTATTACTTCTTGCCAAAATATTATCATCTTTAAATTTATACGATGATATTAAATAATGATGAAAGTAAAAAAAACACCTTTATCATAATAATAATCCGTAATGGGAAAAATATGGAGAGAAAGGGATATTTTGTATTTTTGATCAGGATGTGCACAAAAAAGTTTTATATCTACACATTAGTCATGCGTGTATAAGTATTTTAAAGCTTCATTTAATTTATTAACAAGAAAATTTTCTGGTTTTCCTGTTTTCATATTAAAAGAAAAAAAAAATTCTTCACAAAATAAATTCTTTTATGTTTTCACGTTTTTTCTAGGGGTTTGAAGAGAATGATTCTAAAAAAAAAGACGTAAAATGCACACCTGTGTAGCAAACTAAATAAAAAAAATCAACTGATAACAGAAAAAGTAGAAAAAAAACATTTTTGGTGACAATAATTTCTTTTTCTGTTATAAAAATTCTAAAATATTCTAATTTATGTGGCATTGCGTGTACAATAAATAGGCTGGTATTGTTGGTGCTTGTTAGGAAGTGTTTATAATGCGGATTTTTCATCTTAAACCAAAGAGAAATAAGATAAACAGAATTTTTTTAATGATTTTTTATTTTAAAAAAATTATGAAGTAATTTTCCAGCATTTTTTTTCCAAGTTATTGTTTAAAAGTGAATGAAATTAAAGTTATTTTTCAACATTTTAATCATTCAGATCAGGGTTAGGGTTTGAAGTCAAACTTGCTGAAATCTGATTATAATAATAATATTTTACGTATTAACGTATATTACAGATAAACAATTTTTGTATCCATATCTCCGACATCTGTAGCAGTTTTTAATAACCATAAATTTATGCAGATCTAGGACCTAGATTCCTGATACTTATGTGAGTCTCAGACATAATTTATTATTATAAATTATGTCTAATAATATATGTCATTTTCTGAATTGTAAAATGATAATATTTTGCGCAGAAATTACAAATTTTAGAAAGAATTTTAAAATTTTAATTTTAGAAAAATTTTAAAAGGAAATTTTTGAAATTCTTTGTCCAGAATCTATTTGTGATTAGATTAGATTAGTAGTATAATAATATAACTCTTTACACTTTAATAAAAGCAAACTTAAAGAAATATTATATACTTATATATATATTTTTAGTAATACAAATAATGATTAATTTTTATTGTTAAGTTTATAAAAAATAATTGAATACATATACTATTTTGTTTAATATATAATTTTACTTTATCCTCTACCATAATAAATAATTTATATATAGATTCAAGTTATTGAAAGCTATTATTGACACATGCAGTTAAAAAATAAAAAATAAATGTATTAATATTTGAACACCATAATTTTTATAGAAAATAAATCAAATTTCACAAATATAGAAAAATTATCAAATATCCAATTTTTTTTTCTATATGCAATATGAAAACATTTCAGCACGTGAACATGATTTATGACAACATTCATCAGCAATTCCACTCATTTTTAAATGTCTAGTTTGACGTACTTTTGGTATCATAATAGCACCAGCACGAATTTTAGCAATAGTTTGATCCGAAAAACCAGTATTTTCAAAATCATAATCTAAATTTCCATTACTAAAATCATAATCAATGAAGGGAACTTTTAAAAGATAAACAAAAATTTTATTAGTTTATTTCATTTTCATTAATTTTTATATTTAATTATTATTTTTTAAATTACCAATTTTCTTTATACGTGCATTAAATTGACCTTGACAGATTTTCTCTAATTCATGTATTAAATTTTGTCCACAATATTTTTTACTTTCATCAGCTGAACATAAATTTATAATGATAATAACAATGAAAATAGTTTGACAAATTAACATTTTCTTTGACATTATTTTATTGTTTAATTTCTTTTTTTTTTTTTTTCAAATTTCGAAGAGTATAAAGTAAAGTGAACCTTTCTTCTTGCAATTTAAATAACAATTTAAGTTTATTGTGGCTGAAAAATTACTATTTATAGTAAAAGTTTACCAGACAACGAAAATTTATTGCAGGTGAGCATAACACATTTTTTGTTTGTTTTATTTATTTTTGTTTGGATGGAAACATACTCGTGAAAGGATAAACACGTAAGCGCAGTACGATAAGCAAAATTAGAAAATAAAAATTTTATTAAGTTGAATAATTACTGTATGTAGTTCTTATTAAATTCGAATTTTCAAATTTTCTTCTGATCAAAAACTAAATATTTTGCGATCAAAGATTAATTTAAATACCAATTAAATATCTAAAAATATTAAATTTATTTTTACCAAAAAATAATATTTGAAATTTTAATTGTGAATGATATAGAAGAGACCTCATAGTGTAATAGCCAATAAGAAATACCAAAAAAATCAACAAATATTTATTTACAATAATTATTGAAAGTAAATAATTTCTTTTCAGTTATTTCCTATTTTAATAAAAAAAAATTAACTTTTTGGCTGAAAAATTACTTTTGCCTACAATATAATTTATAAATAACAACACATACACGCATATTCTAATGTTAAAATTAAATTTGCATAGTAATTAAAAAAATCGTCACAAAATATTTTAAAATATACTTTAACATATATATACATATGTATATATCCTTTTTTTCGGAATTTTGGTATACAATATTTTTAGATTATTTCGATCTTATTTAAGAATGAAAATATTTTTATTTTGGTTATAACGAAAATAAAAAATTATTTATAGTTCAATGATTTTATTAAAAATATTTACTTAAAATATTACGCCATCCAAATTAATGGAATCAATAAAAAATATTAATGAAAATCGACTTTTTTTCGAATTTTCTAAAAAATTAATAAATTTCTTTTTCTAATATAATTTTTTGAAATTATTCTCTATCTGTAAAATTTTCAATTGCTTTTCATTTAAGTTCGTTTTTCTTAAAGGAAAAAAAATATATGTATATAATTAAATTTATTTTTCTTAAAATGGAATAATAAACTTCAAAGAATTTTTTTTTAATGTTAAATTGATGTAATTTTACACAATAATTTAATTTTCAATTGATCGTTATTTTCAATATTATATTTTTATACATATATTTAGTAATTTTATATTTTCTTTTATTTTTTTTTTTAATGGATTTTCCAAATTTTCTTTATCTATTTTTGATTTTTTTTTTTAAATGGAAATTTTACGTAAAGAAATAAAGAATTATTTAATAAAACAAAAAATATACTACAGGATAATTTTATAATAGTGCGATATATTTAGAATTTTTCGTAAAATGCCAATCAACATTTATGTTAGTTTTTGCATCAATGAACTGTAAAATCAGTTAAGTGTTATTCCAAATTTTAATGATAATTATACGATAAGGATATTTTTTTTTAATTTTCTTAGAAATCCAGACTTTTGCATTGGAAGTTTTGTTTGAAAATTAAGTATAATATAGTTTAACTCAAGTTATAACAATTATAACCAAAACGATATACCAAATCCTTTTATATTTATTTTCTAATTGATCTAAAAAATTATATGTATATACTCATATAGGCAAATTAATGCCAATTTGAAATTTTATATCGGAATAGTAAATTTTTTAAATAAATACTTAAAAAATTAATAAAAAATTTGCATTTTAAAATATACCTTAAATTAGCATAATTTAAAAATATAGTTTCACCACTTTTAATTAACTAACCAAAATAAAGTTTCTCATTTAAAATAAAGCACCAGGAATAAAAAAATTCAGTTAATAACCACTAAACAATAAAAACCACAAAAACCAAAGAGTAAAAAATTAATTAATGAAAATCATATAAAATATTTTTTTAAAATAATTATTTATTTTACCACAATTTTTTATTAATATATTATTATATTTTATATAAATATCACAAGGTGTAACTGATTATTTTTTCTAACCATTAGGCATGGAGGCTCTATGTTGATTGATGTGGCTAAAACTTTTGTTACTCCAAATCAAATTATTAAAAAAAAATTAAACAAATTTTCTTTTTCATTTTCATAAAAGTTAATTTTACGCGGTTAGAAATAAAATGTTTACCATAATTTAATAATATATAACCGCAAACAAGTAGGTTTTTAACTTATATTCAACTTCTACAGAAGTACCAACCAACTCATTAATACTACAGAAGTACCAACCAACTCATATATATATATATATATATATATATATATATATATATATAGCCTCTATTAACCCTCTCAACAACCAAAAAGGATATACAATTTTTTCCCTTGATTATGTTATAAAAAAAAAGGGAAATAAATTCCCTTTTATGTATTTTTATTTATTTTTTGTGTGAGTTGAACCACTTGTTGGGAGAATCAATTTGTTGATTTTATTTCAACAATTTCGCTTTCTCTGTCATCGCCATCCTCCAATCAAAGGACTATTTTATTTTTATTTTTTTTGATATAAATAAAATTGTGGATTTGGAAATGTTAACATACATATTTATATATATGTATCTATTTATGTATGTACATATATATATGTTTAGTTATTTAAACAAATATGTATATATAAATGTTATTTTTATGTTTTGTTGTTATAAATAATAAAGCCAGGATATATCATGAATTATGTAAATGTTATGATGGAAAAATATATATTTATTTTCAATTTTAGACTTTACCCTCGTACTAATAAAACAAACTCATGAAAAGTTTACTTTTTCTTAAATAAGAAAAAAAAAGGTAAAAAAAAAATCCTTGTACACCTTTTTTTATTGAAATACTAAGACGGTTTGCAAATAATTTGGAAATTCAGAAGAAAAAAAAAACTTTTATCCCAACCTCAGCAAGGATTTTTTTTAAAGGAGCCATGTTAAAAATATACAAATATTTTTTTTTTTATTTTGCTTATATTAAATCCGGAAACACATAATATTTGTTTATCCGATCGTTAATAGCTCAAAAGATTTTTAGACTGTTTCCTTTTTTTCCGCAGGAAAAGGCAGAGAGTATAAGAAGTTTCGTGAATGGGCTTTTCATGGCTACATTTTTTTTTTTTTTGGGAATCAAAAAAAAAAAGTGAAGTGAATAACAAAATTTTTGAAATGACTGAGCAAGAAAAAAGATTATAAATAATAAAACCAAAAATGTTTCAAGTAAGTTAAAGCAAAAGGATATTTATATTAAGGAATTGTTGTTTTAATAAAATTGCGGATTTAAATTTAGGTTAAAACTTTCAAGGTTTTTATAATATATATATGAAACATCTTTTAAAAAAATTTAACATTTCTGTTTTTTAGGTAAAATATTGTTTATAATAAAAGTTTTCTTAAATTTTGGACACTAAAATTTAAAATTAAATTGGAAGAGCTTTAACACAGACCTAGAAAACTCGATTAACCTTAGAATTCAACTGAGAACTGTTCAGCAATTAGAGGAGGAAACAGAAAAGTTTACTAAGGTAATACAAGCGGCAGCATGGTTTAATACCAACTATCCTACAGTAAAAACAGTTTCAAACGAATATCCAAGTGAAATTAAAAACTTATTAGTTATAAAAAGAAGAGCCAGAAGAAGGTGGCAAAATTCAAGGGACCCGGATGATAAAAACAATTTAAACAGGATAACACAACATATTAAAAGGGAAATACAGAAATTTAAAAACTTGAACGTGGAAAACTACTTAAATAAACTGACACCTGACGAAAAAACAGATTATTCATTATGGAAGGCCATAAAACGAATCAAAAGACCAATAGCTCACATTCCTCCAATAAAAACAAGAAATGGAACGTGGGCAATTAGTAATGAGGAGAAAGCTCTTGTCTTTGCAGAATATCTAGAAGACGTATTCAAGCCACATGATATCCAAAGCAGCATTCAGCCTAATATTAATACATTTCCTGTGCAAAACATAAATCAGAATATACCACATGTTTCACCTAGAATAGTGATGGCTGAAATTAAAAATGGATTCAAGAAAAAGAAAGCACCAGGACATGACCTTATCACAGCGGAAATTCTCGTACAGCTGCCAAAAAAAGGTATATTAATGTTAACCAACCTAATTAATGCTTGTTTTAGGCTAAAAAACATGCCAAGGATATGGAATGTGGCAGAAATGATCATGCTATTAAAACCTGGTAAACCACCAAATGAAACCAAATCATACAGACCAATATCGTTATTGCCAATTCTATCAAAACTGGTCGAAAAATTGCTTCTAAAAAACCTGAAAACGATAATTGAAAACGAAAACATCATACCAAACTATCAGTTTGGCTTCAGAACAAGTCATTCTACCATAGACCAAGTTCACAGAATTACGGATATTATCGAACATGCACTGGAGGAAAGAAAAATCTGCTCGGCGGTTTTTTTAGACGTGGCTCAAGCTTTTGATAGAGTATGGCATGAAGGCCTAATAACCAAGATCAGAAACATACTACCATCGTCATACGTTCAATTTATAACATCTTACTTAAATGACAGACTATTTAGTGTTAAACATGAGGATCAATATTCGAAATTATCAGAAATTAAAGCAGGTATCCCCCAAGGGAGTATCCTAGGTCCATTTTTGTACTTACTCTACACATATGATCTACCCTCACTAGGCGAGGTAAATATAGCAACGTTCGCGGATGATACTGCAATACTGGTAATTGATGAAAATCTAAATAGAGCTACGCAAAAATTACAAGTTGCAAACAATAATATATATGAATGGACAGAAAAATGGAAGATGAAGTTAAATGAATGTAAATCAATTCATATCAACTTCACAAACAAACATATAGACCAAAATCTACCAATCTTCCTTAATGGTAACATAATTCCTCAAGAATCAAATGTAAAATATTTAGGAATGACACTCGACAGTAAATTGCTATGGAAAAATCATCTAAACACTAAATTAATTGAACTTAACTTAAAATATAGAAAACTTCAATGGTTAATTGGATACAACTCGAAACTTAATATACAAAATAAATTGCTAATATATAATCAAATCCTAAAGCCGGTCTGGTTATATGGAATCCAGTTGTGGGGATGCGCTATTCAGTGTCACATCTCATCTATACAGAGGTTTCAAAATAAGGTTCTGCGCAACATGGTTCGTGCCCCGTGGTACGTGAGAAATAATGATCTTCACAGGGATCTTAAAGTTAAAACAGTCGAGGAAGAAATCAGGATTTACGCATACAAACATCAAAACAGACTATCAACACATCCCAACTATGAAGCGGCATCACTAAGTGTACCTATACATGACATTAGAAGATTGAAAAGAAAAAAACCATCAGACCTACTAACATAAATTCACTACAGATAAAACCATAGCATATATCATATAGCATATATTTATTTATTTATCTACTTATTTATGTATTAACATATAAATACTCAATACATATAAATACACAATACAGAACTGCAGTTGACGAGCCAGTGGGTGAAACAACAATTATAACTCCCCTAGTATTTCAGATCTCAGAAACAAACTGATGGTTGGTCCAAGTGACCAGTTTTAGTTCAAAATACAGATTCGTATATAAAAAAAAAAAAAAAAAAAAAAAAAAAAAAAATAAATTAAAATAAATATAATTTTTTATTGTTTCCCCAAAACATCCTAAAAATTTTTGGTACATAATTTTAGTAAATCATATTATCATTATACTTATTTATTAAAAATACATTGTAGAGTTATCATACTTAGAGTACACAATACATATTTTGTCGTACAAATTAACCATAATAATTTTACTAACTTCAAATTAAATATTTTGCTTTGTAAGTAAAATACCATCTGGATCTGGTTCACACAATCATAATATTATAATTACCAGATGGTTAACATGACAAATTTTTTATTATTAACATTTATTAATTAAATTTACGTCAGTTTTATATCAATTTTTAATAAAGTTTCATTTTCCTTTAATATAAATTCAATTCCTTTAATATAAATTTTGGATATTTTTTTTAAATTTCTCTCCCATTTACAAATTTCAAAATAATAATCCATTTATATTATATTTATTTATAATTTTATTATTTTGTTATTACTTTAAAAAATATTGATAATAAATTCTATTTTTTATACTTAATTTTGTCAGGATTAAATGTGTAAAAGTGCGTAAGTTAAGTACATAATTAAACTGTATGTTATAATGTAAATTATTTAAAATATCGAGGCAAAAAAAAATCCCAAATAAAAATAAATTTTAACTAAGAGGATTATTACAATTTTTTCGATAAATAGTTTTTTATAATTTTTTTTCGTGAAATCTACATTATTATTTATTTTTTAAATATAAATACATGCATCGATTTTTCTCATAATTAAGTTTATTTCGAGGTTTATTTTTCGATCAAAAAGGATTCTTTATTGACAGGGAACGAAATGATATTATTTTAAAAAAAATAATTTTTCATAATTATGATTTATAATGAAGTGAAATAAATTCTTATGAAATATAAATAAATTTTGGGTAATAAACAAATTGCACAGAATTTAGTAACTTTAGTGTGACAGCAAAATTAACCCTTTAAGTCGGCACGTACACAATTGCGTACATCATACTTTGTATGGCGCGTAGAATTGAAATTTGTTCATGTTGGACCCAAATTAGTAATTTTATTCTTTGGAGTGTTCTCTATGAGTTTTTATACACATATACTCCAAAGAACAAAATTATCAATTTGAATGAGTCCAACATGAACAAATTTCAATTCTACGCGCAAGATACTATTTAAATATACCCAATTTTTTCGTTTTATTTTCAATATTATATTGTAATCAATAAATATCATAAATTCTATTTACTAAAATATAAATAATTTCTTTATAAATATTTGAATATTTTCTAAATAATCTTATTTCGTCGCACAGTGCCATTTCATACCAAACAAAATTTCAATTTTTTGAATATGTATTTACAATATAAAAAGTTCAAATCTCCATTAAGTAGGCAAGGAGATAAAAAAAGTCTTTGGGAAAATATAAAATCATAATAATATTATTCATTTTGTGGAGATTTCACGAAATTTTGTAATTTCGTTAAATTTTTACCATAAAATTATTATGTTTGATTTTTCAGATGAATACAAAAATAATTATATTCGTAAAAATCGGTATTTAAATTTATTAAGCCTGGATTGGTGATAAACATTTGTTAAATACAGACACTGGTATTGACTGTTCACAGGACTGTTAAAATAATTGGTACACTTTCTGATAAATAATAATAACTTACGATAAATCTTAATATGTGGATTTTTGCTCTGCAGGTACACTTCTATTTTTTCATGGCTAGGTGTTAGCTACTAAAGAAGATTTTGGGTTTATAAATTTTGTAATTAAAGCAGAACCAAATTAAATGTTTTTAAAGTTGAATTTATTATAGAATTTTTTTGAAATAAATATTCTAGATATACAAATTAAATATATAAATAGTACTGGTAACTACTGATGTAGCCTAAAATAATTAATAAATGAGAACGTTTTACAACAAATAATTTTATTAAAACAAAAATGATTTATGTTGATTATTAGATGTAATTTAAATATTAAATTCATAACCAAAAATTATTTATTTATGGTTAATTGATTACAAAATTTTATATATTTTTAGGTTCTGGATGAATGAAACAGCATCAATGAAATTTTTCATGATTTTGCATAAAGTTTTTAGTACAATAATTATTATATTGTTGTGGTAATAAATTATTAATTAATAAAGAAATTCTTTTTATATTTATGGAAAATTTCAAGTGATTAATTATAAAATTTGATTTTAAAAAAATAATAATATTTATATACATATGTATATATATGATTTTTAATACATAATTAATTTTTTCACCATTTTTATTTGACCAACAAATAGCTATGCATTTAAATATTGAAAATTGTTAAATGAACTAGAAAATTAAAATATATTTATACAAAAAATTAAATCAATTCATTATTTTACGCTTAATTAATTATAATGTTGAATTTATACGAATAAAAGTTTATAATAGTAATATTTAATATTATATAATTTACATTGGTTAATAAAATTTATGAAAAATTTATCATTTTTTTTTAATCCCGAAAAAGCAAAATTTCAAGAAATAAAGTAATGCATTAATGTGATAATTTAATATGTTTATATTTATTTTGTTGTAACCAGCCCTATTATGCTATATATAAGGAATTTGTTTATTAAAGTAAAAATTGATACTGGATATGAAAATGATTTTAAAATATTGGGAAATATTTAACTTTTAATTATGTTTAATATTCTACAACTTATTACCTAACATCATTTTGAATAAACAGGCAGACCCAGACATGCCCATACGGAATATTAAAAAATCATATCAATAAATTTGCTATTTTTTACCTTGAATTCGATCAACAACTTATTCACCATTTTGAAAATACTATTATCTATTTTATTCTAAGCTCACTAAAACCAAAACGTATTTTTTTCTATTGTTCCTCAAAAATATTTGTAAGAAACAAACCAAAATATATTAAATAGATTTAATGCTATCCTTAATCTATTTAGACCTAAAAAAAAAGTTAGTTATGTAAAAAAAATTTTTTTTATTACGTATCTTTAAAAAAAATATTGTCTATAAATTATAATTCTATATTTCCTTTTCAAATCCTAACATTTTCGAATAGAATTTATAATATTTAAAAGCAAAATTGGACTATATTAAATTCACCTTAACTGAATTATATGAAATATCTTTTTTACCTTTTGAAGGCTAATTTGATTTTTACCTTTATTCTTTTTATTTAATGTAAAGAGTTGTTAAAGCTGGGTTAACCTTAAACTATTATATATTTTTGTACTAAGAAAAAAATAAACTCCTCAAAATTGATGCGTAAAACATTTTTTTTTGTGTATGGAATTGAATATCTGATGGTATAGAAAGAAAGACCACTGCAGAAATAATATTATTAAAACCAACAAGAAATATAAAAATAAAAATCTTTGCTAAAAATCAGATTAAAGGCATAACAAGAGAAGAAAAAATTTAGAATTTTCAGAAATGAAAATGAAAAATGCCGCGCAGCCGAGCTACTGATCAGTAGTTTTATAATTATGGGCTTTTTTTTAATTCAACTAGTGTAAATGAGTATATGTTACACCCTCTAGCCACAGAAATTAAAATTATAAGTGTAATTTTATACTACTACTTACTAACTTTCATATGCGACATTAAACCTAATTTTTGGGGCTGATTGACTATTGGAAATCACATTTTAAAGATTAAAATTTTATATATTTTAGTATTCAGCGCCTCTAACGGTAGAAATTTTAGATACGGTTACTGGAATCGTATTCTACTTTTAAATACATTTGCACCGTGTGGTCAAACTTTATTTTTGGTACACATTTACTATAATAAATTTCATTTTTATTCGGAAAAAGATGTTTTGGCAAAATACGAATAGCGCCACCTTCCAGCCAAATTTTGAAATTGTAAATCAAGCTTTCCATCGGTGGGTCTATCATAAGCTTGAGTGTACACTAACTATGTGAAATAACTGTATTATATTGTTTACATCGGACGGACAGACGGACAAAAGCGTTAACATAAGGGATTTTTTTTTTAAAAACCCTAAAAATAAGAAAAAGAATATTACATGGTTTGTAATATACTTATTATTTTTAAATTATATTTTAAATTTCATAAAATAAAGAGTAAGTTTAAAAAGTAAATAAGAATATATGCACGATAGCATTTGAGCTATATATCAAATTATTTGATAGCCTAAATTTAACTCTGTTATTTTTATAAATTGTACATAATTTCCATTAACATAAATGTTATTGATTGGGAAAAAGCATTATAGTAAATTTCTTCTATAGTATGTAATTTTTGTTGTTAGCGACCAACTAATACATCTGACTGACGAATTGACGAACAATATATATCTTAACTAAATCAGAAATTCTTCTTATAAAATTCTTTTTCATAATTCTGTACAAAATTGAAAAACATAAAAAAAAAGATGTTTAATAATACCAAACCAAGAAAACAGCATAAAAAATATTATATACAATGAAAAGGTCATTTTTTTTTTGATAATGTTATATATAACTTTGAAAATTTTCCTCTTTGATCCTTGTTAGAGCTTATCTTTTTAACTTTTACCAAATAGAATTAACTTAATTTCCAACAAAATTTGATTTTCTTTTTATCATCGTATATAGTTCTTGTTGTTATTTTGTTTTTCATCATCATCAAGATTTCAATTATTTTCATTTTTGTACCATAAAATAAGGATATCATTGTATAATATAGAATCCTTTCAACAACAACAAAATTATAAAGGTAATTCCTTTTGTTTTTTGTCCAAATCACAATTTTGTATTTAAAAAAAATATATATAGGAAAATGTAAAATTACGTGAAGTTACATAAAGCTAAGTAACATACATTAAAGTAATGTTAATTTACGAAAAAAACTCCGATAAGATAAGTTATTTAAAAATAAATAAAGTTTGTTTAATTCAATTAGTACATATTAGATACAATCATATTAAGTTACGAAAAAACACCTTCTGTTATTTTAGCTACCGTAAAGTAACGCTAAGATAAGTTACATAAAGTTACATATGGTTAAGTAAATTTATTTGACTTTTTGGTTGTTAAAAATACCCACTAAATTTAGAATTTTACTATTTATACGTTATTAAAGTATTTAATGTAAAAAGTCCTATAATTAATAAGGGTTTTCCCGAAAAAAACTTCCATGTCATGATAAAATAATTTCAAAGGATTAAAATTTATTGCCTCCAAACTTTATTTATTCTCCATAGTCTATATTAAAAAATTATATGGAAAATTATTTCACTGTTCATTTTTTTTTTGTGATGTGGATGCTGGGTGGTTGGTATATAATTATTAATTTAAAGCAAAACTTAATTTAAAATTATATTGACGTTGAGAGCTTTATCATCTTACTTAAATAATAAACTTTCTATATTCTTTTATAATGACATTAACATGGGTTTGTAACAAACTAGAAAATTTTTTGTTTTAAAGAGCCATTTTTTTTTTAAATATCGATTAAAAATCATTATTGTTAAAATTTATGTCCCCAGTTTTACTATTCAAATATGCCTTAAAGTTTACCAAAGAAAAAAAATATGAAAATTAGTTTCTAAAGTTTTGCTTTTTTTTTGGATGGTGGAAAAAGGACAATTTAAAAACTTTTCGTATAGAAATGAAAAATCATTTAATTATTTAATAAAATTAGGGAAACTAAAAGCTGTTTTATAAGTTACTACATTTTTGAAACTATGATGAAAAACAATTTAAAAAAAAAAAACAAAAAAAAAAAAAATCTTCAGGTTTTCAAAAAAATATTTAGTAATATGTACACTCTAACAAAAATATTGCCTGCAACATGTAATGTAAACTATAAAAAATTATACAATTATTTTGAAACATAAAAACTTTTAAATTCAAATATGAAACTAACTTTTTTTCTTGTTATTTTTTATGGTTTTGATTGAATTATTAAAACATAGACAAAATTGAAATCTGGATATTTTATAGGCAGAATGCAGAAAAAATGCAAAACCACAATGATGGCCAACCAATTTATTGGAATTTTTAACTGAATTGAATAACAAATTTATGTATTTTTAAAAATTTTCTATAAATAAAAAATATTGAATTGAGTTTTTTTTTTTATTCTAGGATTATTTTGTTTTCATTAGAAATATTTATGTTTTATTGATGCAATATTGATAAATATTACCAATATGTACATAAAATTTAAATTTGTAGCAATTTTATTCGAAATCGCAAATTCAAGATAAAATTAATAATGTAATTAAAATGAATATTCTTTGTATTATCATCATTATTGGAATATGACTATAAAAATATAATTATTGCTTATACCAGATGTGTAGATTTAAAACTTACTGATAAGACTTAACTATACATATATACAGTTGCTCACAAAAGTATCCGGCCACCCTACTTGGTTCAAAATATTTAATGTTTTTCACTTCATTTTCAATTAAGTATTTTTTTTAATATTGGCTATAAAAAGCCTTTACTAATGCACTTTATAATACTAGAAAAACATATTAGAAAAATGAATTAATTATCAGAAAAACTTACATAGCTGTCCGAACTCATAAAGCAATTGACACTAAAGTCGTCCACTAAGTGTGTATGCATACGGGGGACTTCCCCAAAGTAAGTTTAGTTACCAAATAGTTTCCAAATAGTGCGTCATTCGAGAAAAATTGCATTTCCGAATTATGTACTTAATTGTTTGGTTGTCGATTTTTTCTGAAGTATATTTAATTTTGATATTTCTATGATTGGATTATAAATTACAAGAATAAATAATGTTAAAAAAAAATTAATTATTTGTTTTCTGATATTCAAAACTTAACGTCTAAGATTAATTCTACTGAATAAAAGAAGTGGCCGGATACTTTTGTGAGCAACTGTATATATAGTAATACTATGATATATTGACATTAAATTATAATGATTTATTTGGACCATGAAAAAATTATAAAATACTTCGAAACTAATTTGTATAATTTTACATTTTATAACTCATAAAAAATCTATGCAAAAATTATTATTTTAATCTACTTAAAATCTCTTAAATTTGTTTTAATTTTCCATTCTAAATTTTACAAAAACTAATAACTATACAAAAAAACTAAAAAACTATATGTTTATGCCCTTCATTAAAGAACAATTAAAAATATTTTAGTAATATTACGAAAAATTTATCTAAATCGACTAAAAATTTATACAATTTTATGAATATACATAAATGTATATGTATTTAAAACATAAATCATAAAAATATTAGAAAAGTTTTTTATATACATATGATATAATTTTAGTACAATATCTTTAATTTTTTTTATTAATATCGTATATAAAAATTTAACATTTTGTATTTATTATAATATATTTCTAAAACATATAATAATTGCTTAGAAAATAGGATGCAATTATTTTGGCAAAAACTTTATCCATTAACGATAAAATGAAAATTTTATCTGTTGTACATTTTACTCATTAAAAGTAATTTTAATCACTAAAAAATGAACATGATTTTTTTTTTTGCCTTTTTCATAAATATTTTTTGATAATCAAATATAATATGGACAAATTTCTCTAGCCTTGCGTTAATTTTATTTAATAGACAATTTTTATTTTTGATTATAAAATAAAAGGATAACAAACTTCGCTATAAAAATTATATATATGTATACAAAATTTATGTATAGAAAAATCTCGTTTATGTTAAAATTGTTGAAATTTGTCGAAAACTTTAATATATTACTTATTTGTGTTTTTTTATTTTTGGTTCAACTAATTTTGAAATCATATTTTAGAATTTATAATAAATTTATTATGAATAGTGATAAATTATACAAAAATTTATTTTTAATAATTATGAGATAAATCAGGAATTAGTATATTTTTCTAAGTATTTTGTATATTCCATCTACTATATAATATATAAATTAAATTAAAGGAAAATTAAATTCAACTTATAATACAATTAAGAAATTTTAATATTTTTTTATCGTGGGATAGGTAGGTGGAAAATTTGCATATTATAAATAACATATGTTTTGAAAGCATTTAATTATTGTTTTATACAATTAACAATCCATTTACATATTTATACCCGATAACTTTCTCCATACTATTATTGAAGTAGTCTCGTCTTTTGATTGAATTCGTCTTGCCATTGGGATTAGACAAATTTTAATTTGAAAACATCGAAAATGTGTATTGTGTGCCGGACTAAATGTGTTAAAAAAAAGTATACCAGTTTTGATTAGCATATTATACGACTATTAATATTACTTAAAATTATATACACATTTTGTTAAAAATGCTAAAATACAATTAATCTTTTAAAAAAATTTGTTACATTAAACCAATGATCACCACAAATTTCAGTTTTTTTTGTTTATTTACATTCAATATATAAACTAAATAAATAACCCAAATTTATCTATATATTAACCAATTTAATTCAACCCTTATATTTACAGGATAATTACATTAATATAAATCAACTTCATCCATTATAACAATAAAATGTAATTTTTCCACTTTGATTTACATTCCTTGTGAAAAAATACAGAAATGTATACTTGGTATAATATGTGCCTCTTAGTCACTCTGTGCTTGGAATAATCGATTTATATCTTTGAATCTATATACACATATACATACTTATATGTATAATAATTTATGGCTGGATTTGACCAACTTACTAATTAACGTTAACCCATTGAAAATATTCTTTGTTTCTATATTTTATGGATTTTCCTCAAATTCCAATATTATTTTTATGTATATAAACGGATATTTTGAATAGTTTATATACTCGTACAATTTTCTATTGTGTTTCCTTTGTCTAATTTTTTTTTTTTGGTAAATGACCCACCTCATTTCATATTAATTAGATTTAATGATGTGGTATATTCAATATTAGGTTATATAGATTTTTGTGTTATATTTTTTTATAATAATAAATTAAAAAATTGGTACCAAAATCAATCACAATTGGTTTAATAAATTAAAAGGAATTATTTATAAATTAATATTGATTTATAATCTGGTTGAATGATACACTGAATTATTTAAAAATTTATATAAATTGCTAAATATTTCAAAACATTTAAACTTTGACTAAAGAAATTATTAATGGATTACTATAAGTAATTAAATACACATCATCTAAAGCAGAATCATTTTAATAGATTCACTACTTTGAAATGATTTACTATAAAATTGATTCAACTTAGTTAATTATCAAACATATTGTTTTACAAAAATACGCAAATCTAATTATTTGTGTAACATTTATAATAATTCCTTTTCGACATAATCGATAATCGACATATTTTAAAAACATTTTACGAAATTTAAAAATATAAATTAATCTATAAAAATATAAATAATTGTTTTTTGTAATTTTAATATTTTGACAAATAAAATGTATTTTTAACATTTTATAAAACGATATTATATTTTCAAAATATTTAAAACTTATTATTCAAATATAATTATCACAAATCTATGTTATTATTGATACTCAATAATTTCAACAAAATTATAAATTAAACTTTCTTACTTTACTAATACGCCTTAAACTATGTTTTCAATTAACATTTACACAAAAAATAAATAAAATAAATTCTAAATTCTAAAATATTATAACAAATTTTGTTATATAAAATATTTGCAAATTACAAAATTAATTTTACTAATATAAACTTTATGTTTAGTTTAAAACGACAAAAGAAAAATAATATTGAAAATTAATTTTTAATTAAATATATACAAAATAAATATAAATATAGAAAATGTAGAATTTTTTTTAGGAAAATATTCATATAAATGCAATTAATTGGAAATATTCTCTATTAGTAGATAGTTTGTATAAATTTTTCATATTAAGTTAATAATTATTACTATTTTTCATTATAATAATAATATTTTGTACATGATTTTCACCAAAAATATTTAGTAAAATTATATATAATAGCATTTTCAGCTTATTTCATTTAATTTTGCTATGTATGTATATGTATATTATGAATAATATTTGAATTATTATATTAAACATGCAGTATATGTACATACAAAAACTAAAAAATAATAATATTTTAGTAATAATGGAAAACATAGTTTTCAAAACTTTTGGAAAGCCGATTTAGTAATGAGAATTTAAATTAAATAATAGTAAAGCTTTATTAATAAAATATATTTTAAATTAATAATGCGTGTATAGACATAATATTATTGAATATCGACTTAGCAAATTAATGCTACAGGGTTAATTTATTTGAAGTAGAAAATTATCTAATTCTTGAAAATATTAAAATTAATATTTTAACTTTCAAAATTCATTGAAAATCAAAATGCATATAATATTGCCATTTCCACAATGTTTTTAAATAGAAAGAATTATATAAATAAAATTCTTGAACATTAATTTATGTTTATCCAAAAAACGCGTGTTTTGATTAAAAATGAATAAAGATGAAAAAATGTGAGAAAATTTTTTTAAATTAAATTAATTTTTCGGAAAAAAACGAGTTCATAATATACAAAATAATTATAACCCTAAAAGATGAAAGTTACACGAAAAAAAAAATTTAAAACTATAGTAAGTGACATCCAAAATTATACATTTATGAGTCATCCTGTATTTAAAAATCATTTTTTATTTGGGAACCATAAAACTATAGATAAAATAAATTTTAGGAAAATAATTTTCAACGAATAATAAATACTAACCTTATTATACCCTAAAAACACTATCATCAGTTTCGATAATATCCATAGGATATTGATTTCTTATTTGTTTTCTATAACGATAAATTTTTAGTATTTATATAAATGTATACATATTTTTTGTATTATGATAATTATGCTAGGATATTATTTTTGTGTATATATTATTTCGGTATAAAAACAAAACCATGGTTTATGTTTATTGAGAGTGCTTTCGGAAACCGATAAGTAAATATAATTATGAGGGATTTTCAGAGCTATTATAATGCACATAAATTGAGTTACTAAATGGACTAAGCTAGAATTTATTTAATATATACGCTTTAAAATGTTTTTGTTTAAATTTTGGAATAAATTTTAAATATAGACAAAAAGAATAACAGATATTTTTCATATCAATTTTTCCTCAAAATTAATACCTACTTCTTTTTGGACTATTGGTAACATATAGAAGAAATAATAATTTCCAATTTAGATTAATATGGCAAAAATGTATTATTACTTAAAATTAATGAAGTAATTAAACTGAAATAAATTAATTGACCTTAAAAAAATTCTTAAAATTCCAAATTATTTGCATACTTATTTGATTTCAATCTTTACATTTACAATTCTTTAACACTTTCGAAATAACAAAAGTTTTATTTCAACATCAACTCAAGTACATAATTTATATTACTTAATAAATATTTAAAATTAATTGATATTACACGTTATTATGGTTTTGGCAATAAGATTTTGGTTATATTATAATATTTGAAGATATTATTATAATTTAAACACATTCTCAATTATATTCAATGCTTTGAGTATTATAAATACATACATATATGTATAATACATACTTAAATAGCCTGGACAAAAGAATTACTAATCAAGAGGATGTCATTTTGTATAAGTAACACTTCTGATTGTATATCATGAAATAAATATCATTTATGCAATACAAAATCTAAAGTAAATTATTAATTACAGAACTAAGAAAATTTGTCACCAAAAGATAATGGACACTTAATTGGGAAAGAAATTATTCATCCAATTTAAATTGTCTTTTGTTTTAAATTTTACACATCAAATATTTTTATGAAATATAAATTTAACATAATTTTCTAATTTAAGTATAATTTGTGTAGGAAATAGTTATAAATATGTATATAATAATATAAATTCAGTTTAAGATATAAACCAAGTGATGTAATCATGTAATATATTAGAATAATTTTGTATACTATATTTGTCTTAATGGCCAAGAATTATTAGTTATCTGCTAATAATTGATTATCTTTCGGTGTCTAAGATAGTATAGCCGCACTTATTATATAATTTCGACATTACTTTAGTCATATCAATTGTAAAATTTTATTATGAATTAATGAATTTTAAATTAAAAAAATACAACGAAAAATCATTTTATTTTCTAATAATTAGCTTTTAAACTTAATTCCTAATTATATATTTCTTTTGAAAATTTACCTCAATATTTTCTGAAATTTTCAAAGTTATTTTTATCTAATAATCTTTATAATTATAATCAGCTTAACATGTTTTTCAAATATTTCTATAATATCCACAATTTCCTTTTAATCCTAAATTCTAATTATATATAAGTATATTTCATTTCATTTCTAATATTAAGGAATTAAATATCTAAAAATATTTTTATACAGAATTGCCATAATTAAGAAATTAAAATAAATATAAATTTAGATAATTGTTAGTTAATTCAAATGAAATTGTAAAAAAAAAAATAATATAAATTTAATTTTTAATTTTCATCTACATATATTAATTTATTTTTGATATTTTTGTTTATTAGCTTTTAAAAGTTGTTGAGTCATTTCTTATAAACTTTTAATACTTTTACCTTCTGCATCTGATTTCAAAATAAAATTTTTCCCTCAAACCGAAACAATAGAATTTTCTTTTCGTTTTTTGTATCCCTTTTAAAAAAAAAATGTTTACACCTTTCTTCAACAAAAAGAAAATTATATTGGCTATATTAAATCTTTAAAAAGGACTATTAAACATAAATTGATGGAAAGGATCAAATACGCATATAATATACACAATATTGTATATCTATTCTTTAAATAAATGGTTATATAGATAAGAAAAAATCAATTTTTAGTTAATTGAATTACTTCCGCTCTTTATTTTATTTATTAGCTACAATTTATATTAAAGGACATTAAAGGACTTAAGTGTAAAATGTGTTTAAATATATATAATCAGTGTGGTTTATGTAATATTTTCTAATAAATTTTACTTTTTTTGTATTGGTTCTTAAATTTAAACCAATCCTTGAAGATAAAATTCAATATTGTTTTTCTTTATAATTTGTTGTAGAGTTTATAGAAGAAATCAAGAAATAGGATAAAATTAGAGACACAGAAAAGAATAGAAAAAAAAAATAATAACAATAATATAATAATAGTCGTCCACTTAAAAAATCTACCAAAATCAATTTTGAATCCACTTCAAATCACAATAAAATATATATTTAATATCATTGTCTCCATTACTGAAAAATCTAATGGAGTGGAAAATAAAATCTCAGAAATAAAAAAAAAAAAAGTAATAATATAACCACAAATACGAACACAGATAAAGAAATAGAAAATTAAAATAAATATATTTTTCATTTAAGCAAAATGGAAAAAAACATTTCAAATCACCATTTAATGTAATTTTTGTAAAATTGAGATAAAATTATTGAAAAAAAAAATTTGATATCTATTTTCTTGAAATAACAAGATAAGGAAAAAAATGGAGAGTTTTCATTACTTATGAAAATTGGGTGGGGGTGGGGGGTATATAATGGTATAATGTTCTAATAAAGAGACACTAAAGAAAAAAGAAATATGGATACATTTAATTGATAATATTTTATTAGTATATCAACAGGAAATTTGGCAATAAAGAAATAATTTTCATATATGACTAAATATGTTTTATGGCTTTAAATTATGGTTTTAACTTTTCAGATTATATTATGGTTTTATCATATCTTCCAGGACTTAATCAATATTAAAAAAAATACTGAATTAACTAAAAATATTCTCTGATTATCAGATAAAATTATAGATAAAAGTTATTTTGTTGTCAAATTGTAAATATAAGAATACTACAAACAATATTTAAATCTGAACATTTATATACCATTACATTTTTCAATTCATTAATTTTTCATTCCCTACTTTAATATAAACAAAATTGTTCTTTAGTATTAACATATTTTTGCTTACATAAATAAAGATTTTAATCCATTTTCTAAATACAATTACAAAATTTCTAATTAGTTTATTTGATGTTAACATAAATAAGGATAATTATAATTATTTTATAGCTGTTGATTCATTTTGACTTAATTGTATAATTATATATTTACATTTAGTTTGTATAAATTATTTATAAATTATGTTATGTAATAAGATTTTCTTTCAAATATATTATAATAATCAATAAAATTTTCGTATTATGAAAACAATTTTTCTAATAATTTTTTCAATTATTCCAGGATTATATAGATTTTTAGAATATATTTATACAGAAATTTTATAATTGAAAAATATAAAGCTCAATTTAAATCTTATGCTTGAATATTAAATATACTTAACAAAAATTAGAAGAAATATTTATTTGATATTATATCAAACAAATTCTAGCTGGATAAAATCAAATTTAAATATACATTTATCAATTATAATTTATAATGAAATAAAAAAGGATTATAATTCCAGAGTATCGCACTGATATACTGCATCAATGATATATATTTTAGTACATCACATTATATATATTTTAGAGTACATCACTTGTAACTTCATATAATTTTACTGAATACCAAAAATTGAGTACAAAAAAATTAATAAAAAAATAAATCCCATTTTGAAACTCTAAAAATAACCGACACAAAATAGTTAATTATTATATTATATATTTTTTTTTTTGTTATATTTATTAATATATTTTTATTCAATAATCTTTGATATTGCTAATATATTTATTATTTATAAACCATTTTACTCTCAATTTTTTTCATTTTCAAGAAAATTCCAATAAATCAATTTATATAATTTTCTATAATATGATTTATTTTAGTTTTATTTTTAAAATTGAAAAAGAAAACCTACGTTAAATAAATAAGAAAGAAAAATCTATTTTCCTCTTTTCGGAATTGGAAAATCTTTAAAGGGATTTTCAGCAAAATAAAACTTAAATATAATAAAAGTTTATTGCATTTCAATAAATAATAATAAAAAATGGTATATCATCAGGTTTCACTACATTTTTCTATTTCTATTTTATATAGAAATTTTAAAGGCCATTAAATTTTTTTTCGATTTTTTATTTGTAGAAAATTCAATTTAAATTTTATCCAAAGCTAAATTTAATATATTTTGTTTTAAAGAATTTAAAAAACTAATCAAATCTATTATAAGAGGATAATTTGTAATTTTCAAAAGGAACATTTGACATAAAGTTCACATTTTATTTTACAATTGCGACAAATACTTAATAATTATAGTTTTTAGGAAAATTGTTGGGGATTTAATTGAAGAAGTGATTTTTAATAATTTGAATTTTAAGAGGTCATTATATTCTTTGAAATAAAATCAGTATCACAAATCAAATGCCAATTAGTTTGGTATAAAAATTAAAAACTAATCACACACTCAAACTAAACATTTTTTAATAACTAAATTTAAAGTTGACAAATTAAAATAAATATGAAAAACAAAAACCAAATTCACTGAACATTTTCAGAAGTCATAAATTACCACATCTAAACTACACACCGGAAAAAATAATTTGTTATCAAAACAATATCCTTAATTTTTGTTAAGGATATTGAAAAAATAACATAATATATTACTTATGTTTTTCTCAAAAGATTATTTTTATTGCCTACCAAAATATTTTACCTTGTTTTTTCGGTATTAATACAAATTTTGTTTTTCGTATTTTCCGGAAAAATATATACGCGTAAAACAATTTATTTATTTCCTTTGCCAAAAATTCTCTTAAACTCTTACCAAATTTAAATTATAAAATCTATACCATCAAAAACTCTTTCTTCATTCATTATAAATATTTTAACCAAAAGTTTATTATAGAAAATAATGATGATTTTCATCTTTTTAGATTATTTTGATATTTGTCCTTTTTTTTGTGTTACCTTATGAAAAATCCTTTTGAAAAAAAAAAAAAATATGGCCAATTTAGGAAATAAATTTTATATGGCGACGGGTGAATATATGGGAAAAAAAGTTTCAATTTTATTTTGTTATAACACACCTTTCCGGGTGACAAACTGTTTGTTTATATTTTATTGAAATTGCCAGCAAGGAACAAAACCAAAATATTTATAATAATAATAAACGAAGGTAGAAGTTAAATCATGAAATTTATGATACGTAATAGCGTAGCATAAATTAAAATGTTGTTATATGTTTTTTTAGTACTACATATATATATACATTCTACATATAATATTTTCGTATAAGGATTTAATGTTATTGTGTGATGGGGAAAAAACATTATGTTTTGGATACAATAAATTTTCTAAAAGAATGTGTAAGGTAGTTTAGTTATTATTGGTATTGTTATTATTATTATTATTATAAATTAAAGAGTTGTTTAGTTTTTCGGGTTCTTTTTGTGTGTGTGTGTATGGATTATACAGGTAATGAAAATGATGAAAATTATGGCTTTTTATACTTGAAATGGAAATAATAATAAACAATCAACAACAAACAACATAACTTATAGAAAATAAAATAAAATAGTATTATTAGAAAAGATGTGAAATTTTGTGTTTAAAGGTAAAACATTTATAGACTATATAAATTTATTACTTATTGTTCTTTCAGTTTTAAACAATTATTAATAAATTTTATGAAATTGAATTTTATTAAAAAATAATTAATTGATATGAGTTTAAATCGAAAACAAATATAGGAAATATTACTAAATTAGCAAGGATTTATATATAATTAACTTATGAAACATTTGTTAGCAAATATTTGGTATATGAATGATATTAAAGTGCTATAGATATATAAAATATTTAATAATATTAAGGTGTTATAGAGCAAATATCAATTTTTCAACTTAAAAAATTTAGGAAATTTAGAAATAATTGAATTTTTAGACTTTGTATACCGAAATTTTAAAATTATTTAAACTTTCTTAATTTATTTATAATTAACTTATTTCTAGCACTAACTTAACATTATATTGTAGTTTATAAACACCTCAAAATACAATAAAAAAATATTCTAAATTATCATCCACAAGACTGACATTTAACAATTTTTGTTTTGAAAAAATCGTTTTAAATATAAAAAAAAAAACTAGAAACTTTTTAACACAAAAAATAATACTCGTAATAAACAATTTGTAAATAATCGTGTATAAAATAATTACCTCTGCAATTTTACCCAAACTATATTTAGACTAAACTTTATTTTATGTTACCTTAGTGTAAAAATTACTTTGTTTATGTCCTCTTTATTGTATCTATACTTTTTTGTAGCAGATGTATTTGTTGTCATGGGAATTTTCTATAAACTTTTGTGAAAATTTCCACTTTTAAAATGCAAAAAAAAAAAAAAAAAAGAAATGGAAAAACTAGAAAATTTCTTAATTTGTTATCTGTTGCTATTAAGCAATTACAACATAAAAGAAAACATTAAAATATATATACCTACGTATATATAATACTTATGTATATAAAATTGTATATTTTAAAATTTATAAAATTTTCACAGCACATTTTATAATGAACATTGTTTTACAACAGGTGAGCGCATTTCTCTGGTATATCTCTATAGCAATCTTATTGTTTTAAACGAAAATGAAATAAAACATTAAATAAAATAGAAATTGTTTGAAACATAAATAAAAAATTCTTGTTACCATTTTTTTTCTAATTTATAAAAGGATATTTTATTTTAGTAAATCTTTATTAGGATATTAAATTTTCTTGCAGACCAGATGGTATATAGAATTTTGATACTTGAATCTGATATATATATATAGAAATTTATATATATATATATATACATATATATATATATATATATATATATATATATATATATATATATATATATATATTCTGTTTAAATAACATGGTACACTTAATCTAGAGAAAATAAATTTTGTTTTAAAATGGTTCAAAATTATCAGATAAATATTGTTGTACTATGTACATCATTAATTTGATAACATCATAATCTTCCAGGCATAAGACTAAAACATCATTTACACGTAAAGTTGTGAAACTGTCATTTAATATTATTGAACAAAGTGCTTAACTTATGTAAATTCTCTGTCTTAAACATTATTTCACATTTTCAAATAACAAAAATGGAATACTAATCATGTGCCGAATTCTCTAACATACGAAATGTTCGTATTACGATTGATTGTCCGAAATTTCGACAACCTATCCGTAACCATTTTTTGTTTCGAGTAAATATACTCGTAAATTCTGAGTTACGAGTATCCGTAATTACTTGCAGAATTAACACTATTTGTCGAAATTTCGGACAATCATTCGTAATTCGGACATTTCGGATGTTAGAGAATCCGGACCCATATCAGGATTTACTTTGAGAATGCAAAAACCATGAAGTTTAACATGTTGGTATTATTTAGTAGTTTTCAGCTGTTTGTAATCCATCATACGTAATTTTGCAAAATAGAAGGGATTTTGAAATTTACATATTTTTTTAATTATATAAGTAAGTATACATTCTCAGAATCTTATAGTATATTAAGTTAGAATATGGAAAAGCTTTTGGTAATACAGGGATTTTTATATAGAAAATTAGAATTTGCAAAAAATACTATACACTTCCACATTTAGTATGATAGAAATTATAGCAATTACAATAAACTATTGATTCAGAAAATAGGATAAAAAGAAAAGTTTTGTAATTGGAATTAGTATTTTAGTTTATAGTCATTTCTATATTTGTAAACAGTACATAAATGCTTTGGAAAACAGTGTAATTTTATTTGAAGTATTTGTGTGTGTCAGCAATGAATTAAATCATAAGATCATTTCGGTTTTAAATATTTTCTTTGATTCAGAAATTTCGTAGTTTAATAAATTATTAAAGTCTACGATGATATAGTTTTTATATTTGCTCAGTTAAAATTTCAAGTAGTACATAAATCCAAGTTTAATTTTAGAGTTTACATTACAAAAACTTGTAAATTATAGATCAATTTCTGTCTCAAGTATAATTAAATTTTACATTTACTAAATACATACTTGAATACACATAAGGATACTTTAGCTTAAAAATAGACATGTTTTTACACAATTATAATTCAATATTCTTCATATAAAATTATGTAGAAAACTAATATTATTAAAAGTGACTATATGTATAAGTACATATACAGACTATAACTGATTATCACCTACAATATTTAAACTTTATTACAATTTTTGATCTTTAATTTGAGTTCTCTATTTAATATAGTTATAGTCTTCTTAATATACCTACTTTATGACCTGGCACGTTTGAAAACTAATTAATATTTTACCTTTCACATTTTACCACCCCAACATGAAAACTATCATTTTCCTTTTAGTCAACAGTAAAATATATTATTTGAAAAGTTTTCATTTTGTGTGTCCGTTGTTACAAAACGTGATTAGAGTTTACATTACAAAATGAAACTATCTACTAATAATACATTTATTTTTATGACAACTTACTTATTAGGTCAATCTTTACTTTTGTTTGAAACTTTTTTCTCAAAAGAGTAACTAAGAAAATATTCCAATAGATTTTTTTATCTTGAGATTTTGTCCTCCAAAATAGTTGTGTGACCATCAAAATACTTTCATTTCTTTTGCCAAATTAATTATTATTTTAATTTTAAAGAACAAAAATAAATATTATTGTCAAAATTATAATCAAAATTCAAACAATTTAAATCCTTATTATTTAAGTGTTCGTTTCAGAGAATTATTTATTTTAGAATAATAAAAACTTTTATAAAATGCATAATTTTTGACTATACATAAAAATACCTTTTAAAACTTTTATTACATAATTTTTTTGAACAAACCCAGGAAAAGTAAAACTTTTATTTTTAATAGCTTATTTGAAATGCTAATAGAATAAAGAGAAGTAAAATTTTTGGCGTGATAGAAAAAAAAAAGTTACACTGATATATTTTTATTTTAATTTTGTGTCTGTTTTTTTTCTTTTTTTCTTTTTTGTAATACCAAAAATTATTAAAGTGGAAAAATAAAAATAATTTTGTATAAAATTTGTTATTTAACATCAATATTTATGGAAAATCTAAGAAGAAAATTAATGTTGACCATTAAAAAGTTTAATTTGTCCGAAAAATTTCCAATTAATATCGAATGTAGGAAAATTACAATATTTACTTCAAAGTTAATATCAAAATTAATTAATAATTAATTAAATTAATTAAGTTTATTAATTTTAAGTATATATCGATTGTCTAAGAGTCTAACTGATAATCATATTTTATTTAAAAAGCTTCAATCTAGCAGCTATAAAATTAAGTTAAATGCATAAAAATTTTCATTTGTGTTTTCTTTGGACTGAAATCATTGTCTCATTGTGAGTCTCGAACATGTTTAAGGTTTACAATAAAATTCTTAATAAATATTTCTATTTAGGGATTTTAATTAAAATTGCGGAAACTAAATTTTTTTTCTTATATTCATGAGTAGAGAATGTTAAAAAAAAAATTGAATATATTACATTAAATATACGAGAAAGTTTTCATAAGCTCTGGTATAAATAGTTTTGAACAACAAACTTTAACAAGCCAAAAAAAAATAATAGCTACAGATAATTTTTCCTCTTATTTTTCTGTAAAATATTATTACATTCAAAATTGCTATTGTAAATTTCAAAAATTATTTACAAAATATTTAAAGTTAAAATTTATTATATACAATAAAAAGAACACTGATTTAATTTAATAATGAGCAGAAACCGAAGATTTGTTCTATAACTATATATCTAGAAATTAATTTAATAAAACATTTTTCAACATACATATGCTTAGCATTTTCCATAATACTACTACTACGTCGCGGTGCATCAGGTCGTGAGTTCAATTCCCGGCGCGGCATAGATGTTCTAAGTGAGTACCGGTAAAGAAAATAAACAGCAATGTAAATTTTAAGACTGGGAAAAAGAATACTAGCGGTCGAATCCAATTGCTGACAACAATTGACTCACTACAAAGCCATTATAGCTTGTTGCAATAAATGTTTTATCCGCTACATAGAAATGTATGGATCGGTATCCATATAAAATTAGTAGGGCCTAGAATGTCGCCAAAACCTATAAAGAGGTAGGCCTAGGCCCACATCGGGCTGTTGTGCCGAAAAAAGAAGAAGAATATAATTAAGATAATATTCTGTGTACATGTTCAATGTCCTTTACCTTTAGTCATTTTTGATTATTAAAATTTTAACATATAAAAAATCCAAACCAAATGTCAAATCCAACCCAAATGTCCTTAATTTTCTAAAAGAGTTTATTATTGATTAAATATTGTGGAACCAAATTGTCTTTGGGATATTAAATTTTGTTTTATTATTTTTTTGACGGGAAAAAAATTAAAAGCCAATTAGTAAATCAATTACAAAATCTTATATGTACTTATGTATATGTATAGTAACATTTATAAAAAAAAAATTAAATATAAATTAGCTAAAAAATATATAAAATATTTACACAGTTATATTAATCTAAAGTTTACAAAGATGGAATTTAATTTATTTAGTAATTTGCCTTACGGTTAGCTGGCTATAAATAAAAAATATAACAATTATTTATTGAAAACTTTTCAAATAGCTAAAAGGGAATAATTATGATCAACTGATGATATTGTGGTCTTTCCTCAAAACATAAACTGTTAAAAATTATAATACATAAAAAATTGATCAAAATAATAATTGTTGTTTTTTGTTAAATTTAATATATACTTTCAAATGTTATCAAGAGTACCGACCAACATTGACTGATCTATAAATTCATATTTTAAATCAGAATTACATTAATAAATTAAAATAAATACATAATTTCATCTAGTAAACTTTAGATATTTTTTAAATAATTTATCCTACTTATAGTTCTTCAAAATTTTCAAGTATTTATTAGTTTTTCCAATTTTATTGTATGTATTTATTTCCCTTTTTGTCCCTAATTATTATGACGATAAAGAATAATTTTACTACATAATAGAAATAAATGTTTGAAATATTCATGACATATTAAATTTATATATAAAAAATTCTAAGATTATAATAGTAAAAATAAAATAAATCTATTTATTAAAATAATGTTAATAAATATTTACAAATCTCAAATAATATTAGTGAAATTTTTAGTCAAAATTGTTTCATCGTTAAATTTTTTATTTACATTATTTTACAAATATTTTTGATTCCCTAAGAGCCTTCTCAGGACAAAATAAAGAATTTAAGGATATTATAATATAATAAATCGGATCTTTCTTAAAATAAAATAATGCAAATAATAAAATTGAAAAACATTTATTTTATTGCTATTGTTACCTTTTTATTATATTCACCATAAAATAAAAATTATGTTTTTATATTTTCTTATTTTATTTAGTTCAATTTTCGTAAGAATGATAAGATGATTTAGAAAAAAAATAGTAATTTAATTATTTTATCTGCTGATGCTGACAGTATTTATGTCGGAACTTCCTAACTAAAATTAAAATACTTAAATTTGAAATTAAGTTCGATTTTGTAAATGTAATATTTTCCTACTTAAATGTTACTGCGAACCCGGAAGAAACAATCCTTCCTTACCATTTTTGTTAATTTCGAGCAGTGTTATTATGCTCGATTAAATATGTTTTTCCAATTTCCTAATGAACTAATATCTAGGTCTAGGTATAGTATCGGCATGTACATATATTTTTTAAATAGGCGTGTAATAAAATCTAACTCACTAAAGTATCCTTAAGCATCAACGTTCAGTTAAAATATATTTTATTTTATATATAATATTATTGAAAACTAAATTATGATTTACTTTACATTACATTCGAAAAATAAAATATAGATAGCGCTAAACGGCTGAACTAAAATTCACCTTATGAATTTTCACTCTCAACAAAACCTTTTCTTATTTTGTGGAAAACTGAATTTTTCTTCATTTTTTTTGGATAAATTATAAATCAACAAAAATTATTACAAACAAAAATGAAACATAATATTTTTTATGTGGTTATTTTCGTTTTTATTATGCGAAATTATATTATGACAATAAGGATAATAAAGGAGCAACAAAAAAGATTTCTTTACCGAATCAAGTTAAAAGAATAAAACAACAAAAATCAAAACGTAAGATAATTTTCCTTATCAATATACAATAATTTTCTTCTTCTTGACTATAAGGATTATGATGTACTTGTATATATATGGAATTTTGTATTTCAAAATGATATTCCTTATTTTTTATGTCTGCAACATCGCCTGCAGTCCTTAAAAAAAATTTAACGATGTCACAAGGGGATACCTGGCACAAAAGATAATAAATATGTTAGGATTTTTTTGTTTTGTATTTTGGTACTAAAGAATAAAAGGATATAAGACATAAAAATTGATAAAATTGGTCTAAAAGGGAAAAAATCCTCCTTTTATCATTTGATTTGTTGATTATTTTTGTAAAGAAAATGTCTTATTTTTTTTTATTATATTTCAATTAAATTTATTTATTAAACGAAAATACGTAAAAAAACAAAAAATTTAATTTATTAGATTGTTGTATTACACGATTACACCCACTAATATTGTTATATTACACCCACTAAAACCCACCCACTAATATTTTTAAATTATAAAGACATATTTCCCTTTAGTTGTGAGACTTGTTAAAGCCAAATTAATGACGATACATAAATGTCAATCATTATGTAATAAGAGTCCATTTCTGTTGAATATAACACCAAAACTAAATTCGAGAATTTCTATAATAATCTTTAATGGTAATAGTAAATAAGACGCAATTATTTTTAAATTTTAACAAACTCCTTAACAAAAATCATCTAGTAATCTTCAACTATACTAATAAAAATCTTTCTAGTGAAAAACATATTTTATGTATTATTTATAGGTTTCCTTTCAAATAATTTTTAATATCAATTTTTTTTAGCATTGGCATTGGCGATTCGTAAGCGTTTTTATAATTCTTAAAAGATTCGGGAAAAAGTTAAACTCAAATCCAATGACACACACCGAAACAAAATATAAATAAATAATATCAATTTGCGATTAAATCTTTCTCTAATAAAGAAAATTGTCATAAAAACAATAGCCATCAATAAATGATCCAAGAAAAAAGGACTCAAACTTTTATGACCAAGTCATGACACCATTTCATTAAATTTTATACCAAATTATCTTTATTTCCACATATGTTTAAGGGGGAGAAAAAAAGGATTTCATCAATTTTGTCAAGTATATTCAGGTATATATTCATTTAACTCATGATAAATTTAACTGATTGAAAATATAAAAAGGATCAGTACAATAAAAATAAAAAAATTGTTATATGGTTTATATTATATTGGAATTAATTTGGCCGATCATAAAAATTGTAATATAAAATTCCAAATAAGAAAATTTGATATGGTCATCATTTTAAATGAGAAATATATATGTAATTAATTAAATATCTGATAAAATTTTTTTTTTTTCATAAATATTGAAAAGCTTAAGTTATTTTTATATGAGTTTCGTTACAATCTAATATTAATTTATATACTATTTAACAAGATTAATAATATTAAGTAAATATTTGTAATAATGTAGATTGACTTGTGAGGAGAGCCGATCCATTGATCGTGCTCCTTTACTGCCTTCGGCTAAATTTGACTTAGGCTCATTAAATCCATTAAATCTTGATGTTATATCTGGTGGATTCAATCTTTTTAATCTTCGGAATTCTCCATTGGTAAGATGTGATGCCAGTTGGATGATCATATAATATGTTAAAGTAATTGTTACTCTTTGTTTACATGGTTTCTTTTATGGAGCAAATGTTGAGGTACCTTATTAGCAGGTCATTTCGCACATACCATGGTAATTGACCGCAATACGTTGGACTGAATTCCCTCAAGTATTTCAATGTTGGAATTACTGGCGGTTCCCCATAATTCCATACCATAGAGGTCCATATTGGTTTAAGAAAGGCTTTGTAAATAATAACTTAGCATTGTAGTGATAATTCTGATGAGCGTCCCAGCTGCCAATATAAATTATTGAACTTTAATCTGAGCTGTTTATATCTATTTACTATGTGTGATTTCCAGTCTTAAAAGTCAGCATGTATCAATGGTGTGCTGTACTGTAGGACAATATTTTCTTCTATTTGTAAAAGTGCACTGATTGCACTGTGCACTGATTTACCTTTATTCTCTCTGGTCTTTCATAATTTTAGCCACTCTTCTATTTTTACTAAGTTTTCTTGCAGTCTTTCGGATGCAATACGAGGATTAATTTAACAGCTTGAATAGATTTTACAAAACTCAAAATTACCAAATCTAATCGAAATCACTTAAAATTAATACCCACTTTGTGTTAAACAAAAATTGAATTTTATCTGTTAGAAAAACAAAGCTTTTCCACAAAATTTTTGTAAAAACTTATAACGAAACTTCTATTAATCCTTTTTATTAATATTACTAATTATTAAATATATTCTATGTCTCTATATTTTTACATCACCACAAAATGACGTCAATATTGCAGGTAACAAAAAAAATCGACACATTTTGACAATATCAAGGAATATTTAATGTACACAATTTCCACAACTTGTTAAACACCAATTTTACCATTATCATAAAACAAAGTGGAAAAATATTGTTTTTAAATGTTAATGTTGAAATTTATATTTTTTTCATATCGTCATAAAAACAAAAATCATTTTTTAATAAAAATTGAAAAAAAAAAAAGGTTTTTATTTTGTTCATAACGTTAAACCATATTTTCCCCGATGAAACTCAATTAAATGAAACCTCAATTGTGAATTGTGACTTTATGGATAGTGTAAAAATGGTTAGGTCAATTAAATCGTTTTTATTTTATTTTATATTGAAATTTTTATTTAATCAGAAATGCAAAGGTAAAATGTGAACTCTGTATATGGCAACATATTTTTCTACTCATAAAATATTAAAAAATAATTTTGAAATTTCATATACCAATACCAACATTCTTTCTTATACTCGTAGTATATACGTATATAGCCTTTTAATTTGAAGTAAATCTTTCTCAATATGTTTGTGCTATTTACGAGGTATATTTTAACATATTTAGGATCTGTTTAATATTGTGAATTACATTTTTAAAAACTTAATTTAGAAGAATCAACTTGCCTTCTGTAATCTGTAAATATTTTAGTAGGTACATAACTTTAAACATGGTCGTAAAATCATTGGAGCTTCAACATGCAACTCATCTCATTTATAATATCTGAGAATTAGTCTTTCATTGTTAGCCTAAAAACATTTAAAGTAGATCTCGTAACTTAGATCATATAAATTACAAAAGTTTATGGTTATTCTCCTACACTACTACTACATACATAAACATATATGTATAAACAAATTAATATTGAATTGCAATACCATCTGCTGTCCTAAAAGCAAAAATATATATTGAGATGAAACAACTATAAAATGTTTTCCAAGTTAATAGTATAAACAATTGCATAAAAAAATTCAATTTTACCTTCGAAAAAATTGGGAAAAAAAGTAGAGTTTACATTTGGTGTTTACCTTGGAACAATTCTGTTTATTTTCTGTCATACGCCACAGAAGGGATATGCCCAGTGGCGGACCGTGATCAAAAATTCTGGGTGGGCTAAAGGAAAAAGTTTTGTTATGAAAAGCAAAGATTTGAGGTTACTTAATATACAACCTTTTGAATTTTTCGTTTTAGTGAGTTAATCACATTGGCATCTAAATGCTTTTCATTTTCTTTACAATAAAAAAAATCATTATGCATATGCACACAAGAAAAATAAATCACATATTATACACGAAAAAAATTAGACACATGCAAAAAAATCGAGCGAAATAAACGAAAATCATGGCACACTCCGTACATATTTGAATAGTTATATTTGTATGCAATTGTCTTAAGTTTTATCAAGTTAGAAGAAAATTATTCTTACTTTCTGAAATTTATGATCCCCTGGTATTAAATTTGAAATTTTTGTTCGAATGTGTGCTATAATTAAATAATTTTTGTGGAAATTTAAGTTGAGCTATAAAATTATTGCTGTGGGCAGCGATTTTCTAGCCCATGATGATATATTTCTTCTTTTTTTAAAGAAATATATTTATTACAACATAAATATTTCATGCAAATTTTTAGTAATAAGAATTATTCGTTCTAGGGGCTGCGATTTTCTTGCCCACGATGATATATTTCTCTTTTTTTTTAATGAAAAATATTTATATAACGAAATAAACATTTCATGCAAATTTTCAGTATAGGAATATTTCTTCTATGGAGAGAGATTTTCTATCCCATGATATATTTTTATTCGTATACCTACTTAATATATATTTTTTAATAGAAAAGTAATTTCATGAGAAGGAAATAAATAACTCAACTCAACTCAATAGTGTTCATTATAAAATATGCGCGCCTGGTATTTTGGTTTAAATAATTTAAAAATTGGTATAAAAATTATTATTTTCTTCTTATGGACAGAAATCTGCTTTCTCATATAATGGAAATTTGCTAATAATTTTCTTCCATAGAAATACTTAAATTGTGAAAATCATATAGCAATTACAAATATTTCGCATTTCTATGAGGAACACGTGGTCTTCGTGGGCTAGTTTAAATTAGCCCAGCCTGATCCATACAAAATTCAACACATACGCAAAATTGTTTTATATAAAATTAGTATAATAAGGTGGGCAAATTTCAATTAGCCCCTGAAGTAAAGAGAAAAGAGTAGTTGTAGTTTTATAATGAAAAAGTTATGTAGTGTTAGTATAATATATTTGTATTTTAGCGTTCATATTCATATTTAGATTTAGATTATATTTTTATATACATACATATTATATTTCGCAGCGGTGGTGTACGAATTTTGATGGAAAAAATTATATACACGTATATTATATGACATAAAAAAAGTAGAAATTTAGATAAAAAATTTGAATTTTTTTTGCTCGTTTTTATAATATATTTTAAATGAAATTTTGTAGAATTATCCTGTAAATTCAGGTTGGGCTTAGCCCACCCTGCCCAATATGACGAGCCGCCGCTGGCATATGCCACCATAAAAGCTATATATATATACGTGAAAAAAGAACCAGTTTTTTTTTTAATTTCTGAAATAAGAGAAAATTTCTGCATTTTTCACAATCGAAAGTTAAAAATATGAAAAGTAAAATATTACCAATTATACTTAAACTTTCTACTTTTTAAATATAAATTTCAAAAATTTTTGATTAGAAATACTTTGGGACAACTGGGAAATCACTATTAGTTTTAAAAATTCGAATTTAATCTTCCTCATATTGAAATCTATTTCCCTTTTTCATCTGTTTCGATGCCTAAAATAGCCTTTAATAATACACTGGTGAAAATTATTTTTTTAGTTTTTTACATTTAGCTAATGTTTGAGTTCATATCGAAACATTTCATTTCTTTTGAGCAATCAAAATAATTTTTCCAAATTAAATTGTGAAAAATGGGGAAAAAAAATAAAAAAATAGTACTTAATATTATTTTGAGTGAATCGAAAATATAATAATTATCATATTAGAAGATTGCAGAGTTAATTTACGATAAAATTAAATTTTGCATCACAAAAAATAGTACCTACATATATTTAAGTTATACACAAATATAATATTGCCTTACTTGTAACTTTATTTGATTGATTCATCAATTCATTCTAATAAAAAAAAAAGCCAAATACCTAAACGTTTATATAATCATTTAAAATGCAAATAAAAATGCAATGTCCTTGAAGCTATGAACTTAATTTACAATATCAACTACCGTAATTAACGAACGGAAAACATTTTAGGCATTTATACAGTATTCTTCTATATGTTAAAATATTAGAAAAATATAATTTGTCCATGAAATTTTCCTAAAATTTAGGGAAAAATAATATAATATGAAAAAATTTCTTTTTCAATTAACATTTTAGGCATTTCAATTTGCAATTTCATTAAAAAAAACCCTGATAAATTCTAAATAAATGGCACTATACAGAATTTTTAAAGTCAGAATACAAAAATTACTTTGTATAATTTAAAATAATTTGATTTTTTTTTTGTTTCATTTTACGTTTTATTTTGTGTTCTGGTAAAAATTTGAAAGCAGCAAATTAACGTATACCAATTTTTATCTTATAACAAGAAATTTGTTACGTACTTTTAGGTATAGGCACCGTTGATTGCATAAATTTATTTTAATGTATAAAATTGGTTATTGCTGATGTGAATCTAACTAATTGAAAAAATTTCAATTATATTTTCATTTTACGTTTTGGTAAAATTAGAAATTTTAAAGATAATAAAATGCATTGAAGTTTTTTTGTTATTATTATTATCAAACTTTAAAGTGTATATTGAAAATCTTGTGATTTAAATAAGAAAAACATTATATTATATATTTTTAATGATGAATCTATATCAGAAATGTAAGAGAATTTTATTAATAAAATAAAAAATAAAAATTTTCGACCACTTAATAATTTCAAATTTTAATTCTAAATCTTTTGTAGATTTTTCTTTATATAATTTGTACCTTTATATAAATTTGTAATGCAAATTGTTAGTTTGTCGAAAATCTGCAAATTTATCTAATATTCACACAAAAATAAAACAATGATCCCAATCCCAAAGATATAATTTTATACATTTATAAAAATGAATTTGGTCATTATTAAATATTTTCTTAAAATTCCAATGTTTAAGATTAGAAAATATTGCAATATGGATAACATTCTAAAATTTATGGAATATAAAAGAATTAAAATGAAATTTATTTAAAATATTTTAGATATGTGTGCAAATATATTATTAAATTTAAAAAAAAAAAAAAGGATTCTAGATATTTATTTTTAGAAGATGAAAAAAAAAATGGATAGTGTGTAATAAAAGAATTTTTCTTTTATTTTCTCCAGGTGTGTGTTGACTAAACTCTTACAAACCACATGGAATAAAATTTTATGTTAAAGGATATACAAATATTATTATATGAAGTAAAGGAATTTTAGGTGATGCAATAATATTCTTAAAATTTTTATATCATGACATAGTTCTAGTCTCTGTCTTGTTTATTAAATGGAAATTTTGAAATTTTTCTTACAAATATTATAACAAGATAAAAAGGATGTAATATCTTGTTTCATAATAATATCATTTCCATTTTTAATGTAGAAAACAAATATTAAAAATAAATCCTAGTAAATATAATGAAATAAATTTAATATATTTTGATTTAAAATTTTGTTATACTTTGTCACAAAGTAAGAGAAAACCTCTCTTCGTGTTAGCCACATTATGTTAAAGTGATATCATTTTTATATACTGTTATAATAAATATTTTAAAGTTAATTCTTAATTGGAATAATTATAATTTCGTAATTTATAACATATCTAAACTTCTTTTAGATAAATTATAAATATTCTAAAGTTATTGGTAAATTTACTTTATTGTTTACTACCCGTCAATCACTACTTTCTTTTTTTTTTTGTAAGATATTTTAATTATAATTTAAATGAATTATTCTGTCCCGATACACAATTAATTTTGATTATAAAGCAATTTTTTTTTATTAAATTATAATAATATCATAACTTTGAACAATCCATAATTGAAACTTCTTAATCTGGAAACATAATTATGTACTGTATACAATAATTTTATAAATCTTGTCAATTTCACTTAAAATATTTAATTGTTCAAAATATCAGTAATTTATATTTTTCCTATTTATTTTATTGAAACATCTATTTGTCTATTATATTTATCTATCAACTATAAAAAATTCTTCTAATTATAAACACATAATGCCCTCAAAAGAAATTCGGTACTATATCAATAATCAATAAAGTATACAATAAATTTTAGAGACTTATTAACATTTCAAAAATTACACAAAGCCAATATCTCATTAATTTAATACTATCTATACATTTACAACATAATAATCTACCATACATATTAATGATTGATATATAAAGAATAGTCTGGAATTGACAATTTTAATAATATTGTAACCTAAATTATTAACAGAAATCTGTATTATATTTTCTATATTAACAGAAATCTATATACTTAATATATTTTCTATTATGTATGTTATATAATCTTTGTCTATTAATTTCGGACCAAAATATATTTCTTGTTAGCCAAATAAAGAAAATTCAATTTCATTTCAATTTTTTCCATTACTAAGGATATAAATTATACATAATTATTATTACTTCATTTGTAAAAATTTAAATTTTTTCAAAGAAAATTGAATATTCCAAAAGTAAAAGAGACGGACTTTTTAAATTAAGGCTATAAAAATTGTTATATTATTTTTCCCAAGAAAGTTTTATTTTTATGACTACATAAAGAACGCTATATATACCTTCGAAATTTTAATAGTTCAGATTTTGGAATTGTCCTTTCAAACACAAGAGAAGTAAAAAAAAAAGTAATCATAAAATTTTTTGGATCTTAAATCACAGGTCAAAACTTTATATGGATATTGGTCAGCATTAAAGAAAGTTATAAAAATTGAATTTCATTAATTTGTAGCAATTTTTAGCACTAAAAATCTATATTGTTTGTATGTAGTACATATAAAAAGTCAAAAAGTATCACATTACCTATACCAATTTTTATATTTAAAAGTTTATATTTTTAAAGCAAAGCTAAAAAAATAAAAATGTTAAAAAAAAATTTTTTATGATCTATAAAAAAAACTGTCACATTTACATTAAATTATATTATGGTAGCTAGTTATCTTATATTTCATCTATTTAGGTTTGAAAAACTTATTTTAGCTGATTTTGAGAAAATTAAATCATATTAGTCCAAAAAATAATATATAGTAGGAGTCCGTGTTATATATTTTAATGGCGAATTTCATAGTTTTCTGCGTTATTAAAAATAAAATTAGACTATACATTCTATACTATTACATAGGATTGATAAGACTGAACAACATCATTTAGCTATATTTGATCTTCGAAAAATTTTATTAGAGAAAAATTTATCTTTGATATTCATTTTGTTAAATTTTTAATTTACAAATAATTTTACAATTTTCCGATGACTTTTCAATGAATTACATCTCTTAATTGCCATCAGCACTGTCAACATAGACTAAAAATATCAAGGAAAAAATTAAATATTTATCTGTTCATTGAGCATAACAAACAAAAAAAGTATTCGCCACAGGACATTATAACAAAACTGTTTTCATTTATTTATTTTTTAATAACGTAAATTATGACCAACTCAGCTAAACAGGACAACAAAAAAAGAGAATGTTGCGACAAAAATAATTTACAGAAAAACAAACCTTGATAATATATTTTTTTTTATTCACTTTTGAAAGACACGAACAGACAATAAACACAAGTTTACAACATACAAAAAAAAAGTAATATTAACCAGGAAAATTGGGAGAAAAAAAAATTCCTGCCGAGTAAAAATTAACAAAAGCATAGAAAAATTGTAATACATATAACAAATAAAAATATTTATCCTAGTGCGAAATCGGATAGTGGAAAACACTATTAAACCGCATAAATTCTGCAATGTCTGCACCAGATGACAATTTTTATGTTTTCGTAATTTTCATAGTTTTCTCTTTTTCGTTTTTATTGATTTGAATTTTTATTTTGTGAAATATATTAATTTTTTTTTGTATATTATTCTTTTAGTCCAATTTTTGTTGTAATATAAAGAACAGACACAAAAAAACCATGACAAATTGATAACTATAATTCTTGTCGAAAAAATAGCCATGCCAGGACGCACTTATGAATTTTTGTTTGTCAACGACAAAAAAAAAGGGTTTCTTTTTTTGTGAAAGGCAAAAATTGTTTTATAATTTGGGGTAAATAATGGAAATAATTAACAGAAATGTAAAAATTAATATGCTAAATCGGCGAAATAATTCTTATTTGATAAACAAAAATAAACAAATAAAAATTAATCGTTTTGCGTTTATTATATGTATCATTGGGGAAATTAGTTCCAAGCTCCAATTTTTATAAGAATAAGTAAAACTCGGTCGGATTAAGGGAACAAAACATACCTAAATTATGATGGGGAAGATATAGTATTATTTAGTGCTAAAAAGATAATATGAATCGGAAATTTGTAACACAATGTCAATCCTGAATAGCGGCGACGATAATTAGTAGTATACTGTATACTAAGTAGAATCAATATCACCGGTTTTTAGATCCAATAATAATGAAACTGAAAATGATTAGACCAGAAAAGCATTAATAGAAATTCCTCATCATTAATTAAAATACCATAATCACCAAATGATTTTATTACCATAACTTACCCAATTCTGTTGTGATAATATATGTTTTTGATAGGTCATTGTAGTTGGTTGTCATGATCATCACCGTCATTTTCCTAAAAATTTTATAATACCCCTTACTGTGATGAATATCCTTTAAAACTGTTTTTTTTTAAATCGTATAAAAAAAATTTTGTTCAAAATTTTTCAATTCATGACAGTCGACACAGTGTTTTCCAGAGATGGTAAAAAATCATCTATACTTTTTATATTTTCCACGATTATTTTTATGGGGTGGCATGGGTAGTAGTAATCAAATCTATAAACAAACAGAAAAATACCATTATCATTTAAAACTTATGAATATCGTTTCACTTTAACGTTAAACCAGTACATATTTTTCGGTAAATTGCATTCATATATGTTGCATTCATGTAAAAGTTCTAATGGTCTCCTGATAATTTTATACCATGGTATTTTATTCATGACTATCGTCAATTTTAAAAATCCTTGTTCATCGTATTAATTCAATTGCAGTGAAAAATAAGAATTTAATTTTTTTTTGTAGTAATTTATTGTCAGCTTAAATTGAGTGTCGAATTTGGACACATACATATATTTTTAGTATGATAAAATATTGTATTGCTGCTATTGCTATATATGTATACACATAATACTTTTGGAAACTAAAGTTTAATTAGCAAATTCGTAATTAAACTTTTGATTTTCATAAGTATTATAAGTATAACTATACATATTTAAAATATGCATCGTGCATTTAAAACAAATTGAATTCTTTTAATTTTAAGGTAGAAAAAAATATTCCTTGACGAATCATTTTTTTACCAAAGAATACACAAATAAGTTGAAGCATCAACAGCATTCGAAACAGCCTGGATACATAAGTATACAAAAACCTAGAAAATTCACGACATATACAAACAATTTTGCTTGAAATACGAAATTAAAGCATAGGCTATAAAATCTTTTATGGATGGTATATTAATCGATTCGTTTATAACATGTTCAAAAAAAATTTTCCCTATTTCTCTGAAAACTCAAACCAATTTTACACTCTTCAAACTTCAATCTGTAAAAACATTATAAATTCTATCAAATATTGCATAAATTTCTTTGATGCAATCATGCATTTTAACAACAGACTATCATAAATTTTCCACTAAGATGAAAAATATAAAATACAATGTCATTGATGTGAAGCTATTGAAAATATTCATATATCTATATATACATTACAATTACACTATAATATTTGTATACCAAATTTTGTCGGCAGTCCAGTATTTCCATAAATTTTAAGCAGATTTTCAAGGAGATTTTAGCGAAATGCATTATATATATTTTCCTTGTAGTAATATAGAGTATACCGGGAACAATGGAATGAATAAATGACAAAACATATCATGAAAATTTGCTCGTTGATATTTTTCGAAAATAAACTATATTATTTTGATAATTTTATTTTGGGTAATGGGTACAAAACGGAATATATATTAATGGGAATGTCACTACCAGTTAAATTTGTAGTTTTTTTTCCGATGGTGGCAATAAGTTTTCTACTCAACTTGTTCAAAAAAGAATTGCTAAATTTAAAGTTTTCTCATTGGTCTAACATAAAGTGCTTTATATTTAAAATTTAATCGAAATAGAGCGCCATTTATTATTGAATTAGTTATACTCTAAATCACACTATATCGTTGTATTTTCATTTATTTGATGCTGGACAAATCAAAGTATACAATTGAATAGTGGAAAATGGATATTTGAATTTGACAATTATAAAGATTTTTTCAAATTACTTTTTGGTTACAAAAGTATAATCGAAAAATGCTGCGTTTTTAGGAATAATTATTAAATGGTCAAATATTCTTTTTAAATCTTACAGCAGCAGACATCAATTTAGGGTAAAAATTTGTAATTAGTCATCCATAAAATTATCGAGAAAAAGTTGAGAACAAAAAACTGAAAAATTCATTAAAATGTGCAATTCCACTTCAAAGGATCGACATGAAATATCATTGTATCGATTTAAAAAATACAAAATTTAATTTGTTTTACAAAATTTACAACATGAATAAAAGGGAAATGAATTTCCGATGGGAAAAAATCTTCTTAGTAAAATAGTTGAAAAAGAACTTAAAATGTAAAGAAAATTACAATTTCCGATATAGTAATTGATATATTTTATAACTAATTTATCATCAAAGCATTAAATTTAGTAATTTATTAGGAATTTAGACATATTTTCTTTTACTTATATATAATATTTAATATTTACAATTAATATATTTTTCAATGTGAAATTTTGAGCCTAATTACAATTACATAATGTACATAATTTACAAAATAATAAAAAAAAAAAGCCAAACAAAGGAGGGTCCCATATAATCAAATCTGATTGGCGACCTTAAAAAAATAACTAAAATGTTAAATTAATTTTCGAATCATCTTTCCATTGATTGTACTTGTTCCTTCAAATATTCTAATTGTTCGGCATTTTCTTTAATTGCTTCATATTGATAACCCATATGCTGGCGAATTAATTCCATTTTATGTAAATTTTCCGCAGTATTATTCATAACTGATTCCATTTGTGCAAAACTTTTTAATGTTTGACCTAAAATCTGGAAATTGTATTGAAATGTTTATTTTTATAAAGTATTTATATAATTCAATGTCAAACTTCATTAGATTTTGATCCACGGACGATTTGTCGAGCTACAGATCCAATATTATTCACATTAACACTAACACGATCAGCTAATCGTCGTTTACTATCTGAAAAAAGTTGTCGGGCACTGCTACTCGATGCAGAAGTCATAATTATTTATTTTAGTTTTGTAAGACTTAGGTATGTTACAGTAACAACTACTGAAAGTAGTAAGAAAAACAACATTGGCGAGAAGATATGATTATAAATTTTATAAATGAATAAAAGTTGGACAAGTTTGGAGCTAACATTGAAGACAAGAAAATATCCAATTCGAAATTAATAAAATATAAAGTTTTTTCTACTGTATTATCTGGTATTATCGATTAGTATTAGTAGAAGGCTTCTAGATTTTAAAATGTTCATGAAAGGTATGGCATTAAAAATAATAAAAGGAAGGATTGCGGTTATATCAATAAACTAAAATTATGGATTATGTTCTACCTAAACATAAATAAAATAAAATCATAGCATGTAACCCACCCTTAGAGTATATAGAAGAACCCACCTAACGCAAATGAAAGGAAGTAAAGAAATCAATAGCTAATTTATATACACATACCAATTCCAAATTGCTATTAAAATTAAATAGTTTCTCGTGTGATTCTTCTATTTGAATAATTATTTTTTCTAGAAGCTCAAATAAATATTCCTCTCTATTCAATTTGAATTAAATTTCAAAAAAAATATTTTTATTGACTAATTTGTTTATCTCTAACAATATGTCAAGTCAAACTGTCAAATATAAGTGTTTACAATATTGAAAAACTAACAATTATAAACAGGCGCCAACATAAAAAAAAAGATAATTTAGCGCCCTCTTATATTTTGTTAAATAACTTATTGGATTTTGTATCTGATATTGAGAATAATATTTGATTTTTTTTTATTTTCGAAGTTGGTAATTATAATTAGTAAAACGAACAGTGAAAATGAAAACCTAAAATCTAGTTAAACCTCAAACCATTTCATTTAGTTTATTAATATAATTTTTTAAATTATTTACAGATGCAAATAAATTTGCTTCAGTTAGTTAAGTTTTTTATATAAATTATATGAATATAATAACTTAGTATATAAATTAATTATTATTTACTAGCTGATTTCCATACTATATACTATTTATCTCTCAATAACAATTTATAATTTCTCCAATCGAAGATATTTTTTTAGAATCCTCTATAATTTTTTAGAATCCGAAACTGAAGATGTTGATTTTAATTTTAGATTGAAGATTTTACTAAATTAGCGATGTATAATTACAGAATTGAAACCTTTTCCAAATCGCTAGAAGAGCTTTAGAAAATAGATAACTGGAAGATAGATTTCATCACATTTTAGAACTGTTTTTTCTTATATTATATTATCACTTTCACAAAGTTAGATAGAATTTTCAAATAAGTAGAAGTAGCAAAATACATTCTATAAATTCAATTAATGAAATTCATTATGTATAATTTACGTTTTCTCTTTTTTTTACTAATTCTAATTGATTGTTGTTACATTTCATTAATTAATTTTAAATATAATTTAAACTAATCTTTTAGTTCCTAGTATGTATTGTAAAAATGTGTATATCAAATTCAAATCGAAATAAAAAGTTTTTCCAATAATTTTCCTGAATTTTACAATCTACTAAACCATATATTTCCTGCATTCTAAAAACTAAATAATAATAATTAGTTCAACTAAGAAAAGAACCCATAAAAAACCGAACTTATTTTATACCGCAAAATTATAAATATTTTCCATATAGGCCCTATAATTCTAAAATAACATATTTTCAATACCAATTATCGTCGTTTCAGATTATTTATCAATTAACAAATTATTTGGATTGAAGGTTAAATTATATAAAAACACAATTTTTAACTTAAATGTTAAATATCTATCTATAATAATTTTTTTTTACTCCGCGTGATCAAACATAATCTAAATTCTAAAATATTTATACCAGTTATAAAAGCTTAAAATAAGAACTATATAATAAGTTAATTCCAATTATATAATGTAAATGATTTAGTTATTTTAGTTAGTAATTGGTTTTAGATAATAATATAAAATCTTTAATGGCAAAAGTTATCTACCATACTATTAAATTGTAACTACGCTTTTACATCAATTTAGTTCACTCGCCCACATTAACTATGCATAATATACGCTAATGCTATACATGTTCATTCAGAGCTCCATGAAGTATGTATTTACATTATATAATTTTGTTTGAATAAACAAACAACTCATTAAATATATAGATTTTCTGATTATTATAAAAACTATTGATTTTAGTATAAATGATTTCTTTAATAAATATTTAAAGAAAAACAGGGTTGGTTCAAGGTCATTTAATTAATTGCAATTAAAAATTGTCCTGACTATACTAGCCAAACAAAAAAAAAATATTTCCCCAAAATATTTAAATTATTATATTATTAGTTCTAAGAAAATATAAAATATTTTGAATAACGCATAACTAATTAATAACTAATTAAGCTAAAAATGTCTATTGGAAAAACCTCAAACTGCTTTATTAACTTTAGAATTAATACAGATAAACTTAGCCCCAGAAACGTAACTATTATTTATACTAAAAACAAAATCGCCTATACGAAGAAAAATAATTCTGTATACTATAAGATAAAATAAAGATAATTCGGGTGAAGGTCATTTTAATATTCTTACTATGGTGTGGTTTTGAAAAATAATAGAAATATAGTTTTTGTTTACCAAAATGCAATCTAATTAATGTTAAATGGTAAATTCATCATCAATAATTCAGTTTGATATAATGATTTTAATAATAAATATAATTAATAATTGTCCTTGCAGATCCCCAGAAGACTAATATGCCTATTCCTATTCAATTCAATTCTACTAATTTTATGTGACTTCGGTTGGCCCATAACGATGATACGATAACTAGGTTTTGTTTTGTTAATGATATTGATTTTAAATTTCATTAACTTACAGCTACAATAAATTTTCGACGAATAATTGAACAACCTCTAAAATAGCATATCCTTAAACGTAAAAAATTAAACGTACGACAAATTGTAAAGACTGAATATTCACATTCCCACCAACATAAACATAATTAAATGTACACAAAAATTCTTACACTTGTAATTTTTTCTTGAATTTCTAACTCATAAAATTTAATATTTTATTTCAATTTAAGATTTATTTTTTTTATTGCAATTCTGTGTTTAGATTTTTTTTCTTTATTGTGGTAACCTCAAAAGTTTTGCTCTTGCTATTTTTTATACTTTAGATCAAGGTTATTTCCAACTTGGATTATTATCATTTCGTTGTAGTGTAAGAAAAAAAATATTCACCTGTACCATAAATTGTATATATGTACCTGTTTTATTTAGATATGATAAATACTTCTTGTGATAATTACTACACTGATCACCGCATGTCGATTTCAACTAATAACATTTATTATCATATTTGCTACCACCGATTTGTTTACTTTTTTTTTTGTTGCTTAGATAGAATTATGTTATTAACATTATAATTTATCTTGAATAGATAATGGAATGTGGTCTTATTAGTAAATGAATGCAGTTTTTTTTAAAGAAAAATAATAATTATAGGTCATAATTTTTAATAGTTATATTGTTGTTAGACCAATTTATTAGTTTGTAATCAACGCCCATTGTACAATAAAATATTTAAGTATACATATACTCTAGTTCTTTATTTCTTGATTTTATTTTTTTTGCATTAATTTGCATAGGAAAAATTTAAGAAATTATTATATTTTCAATTTATATTTTTTTATATTGATCTGTTAAATTGAACTGATGATATAATTTTTCATCTTTAAGTAAATTGTCGTTCCTCCCCGCATATTAAAAAGAAACTTTACAAAAAATCTATTGCAGGAAGGACCTTATCCTGATAAGTAATCAAATACAACAAAACCCCTTAAAAGATATTACATTTAATTTAAAATTATATTTTAGTATTATATATCATTTATTAACTCTCTTTATAATAATCAATGCTTTCGATATTAAATATTTTAATTTCCTTATTATCTATTTCTTATATTCATATGTATATCTAATAAATATGTAATCATATAATTTTAAAACTAAAAACTTCGCAACAAAAGTTGCACAAAAAAATTAATTAAAATAAAATTTAGCATGGTTTATTATTATAAATATTTTTTTTTTTATATAATCTGCAAATAAATCTAATAAAAAATTTACCAACTAAAATATTCATAACTATTCTGTCAGCATAAATATAATATTTAGGGAAACGCAACTTGGCCCTGATAGTTGAACTTTATGCAAAAAATTATATTTACCTACATATAATTTTTAATAATTTTATTAAATTTACCACAAAAAAAAAAATTGCTGATAATTTAAATTATGTCACAAAATGTCAACAATATATTTTTGGTAATTTAATTATTCCCTTTTAGGTGTTGGCGGAAATCAAGTTATCACAAACAAGAAAATTTCACTTTAAACAGAAAATTCATAAACATCATTACACATTAATAAATAAAAAATTTATAACTCTATAATACACCTTCATAATTTTTACCTTGTTGTTTTAAATTTCCTCAACAAAAATATAAACACAAATATCAGAATTTATTGAAACTTTTTAATTTTATCGGATGTGCATTGTGCGTATAAATTTTTAATTATATAATTAATTGTTTATTATACTAGAATTATGATATAAGTTTTAATACAAAGTTTTATAGTCAAAATGAAGATATTATTTTTTTCCTGATGTTTTTAATTATAAGATATTTTAATAAAAAAAAAATTGATAGTGTTAATTAGTAAGCAAAAATTATTCATTATACAAAAATTTCACCTAATTTTACTGCAGTTTAGTATTATGAAAAATTATGTAATTATGTAAAATTAGGTAAACATATAAATATGTAACATAAAAAATTGTATTACAATTACCTGTAAAGTTTTGATATTTCATGTTCATGTAAGAGCTTTTTTAATCGTTTTTTTTTTAGGTTTCCAACCAAGTTTATGATGAAAAAATAATGAATTATTTAAATTAAAATTTACTTGATGGATCATTAATGCAAAATTCATAAAGAAAACATTAAAATTTGCAATAATTATCATAATTGGATTGTATATTTTTTTTTTATTTTATTAAAATTTTATTGAACAATAATTTAATTACATAATTTCATCTAAACATGGGGTAAAATTGTGATATGGGATGATAATTTTGAAATAACCCTAAGTAATTATAAATTGTAACATACAACTTCATAAACTTTATGAAGCAGACGATATTATATTAATTACATAAAATACCTAATACATAAACATAATGCACGTTCAACAATTAATTCTACCATTGTTTCAAATGGAAGTATCTACTACTTAGTACTATTAGCAATTAATTTCAAATTTCTTTTACCAACAAATATCTGCTTAAAAAAATATTTAATTTTGATTTGGAATTAAATTTATGAATTTTTAAATATTATCTTACTATCAAAAATAAAGTAATATTGAAATTTTTTATTAATTTTCTATTAATAAGAAAAGTGATTCCATTTAAAATAAAGTTATCCATTTTTTCTCTTAACTGATAAAAATTAAAGATTTTATGTTTCTTCAAATCTTCTGAACCAATCATTTATAATATTTTATACGATAACTATAATATATTCATTTTTAATAATTTTACGAAATATTTCTTATACAATCTTTAAATTGAATGATAATTGAAAACTTCTTCAAAATTTTAAGATTTTTCAAATTACATGCAATAAACAAAATATATGTACATATATCTTTTTCAAAATATAATTATTACTAATATCTTATAGTATGTTTCATTTCAATTTCAATGATTTTTTTTGTTGTTAAGTTCTCGTGACATTAAAGTTGTTCATTTGATTTCAATACACGATTCTCTGACTTTGGTTAATAAAAAGGAAATGTCGAAACTTTTCAATCATTAATGAGGAATTTTATAGTACTTATTAATAATATTTGCTGTATTTTATCTGCAATTTGTAGATAATATAAATCGATTTAAAATCTTTAAGTATGTATATACATCGATTATCTATAGTTATGTAAACGATGTTTACAATTATGTATAAATAATTAAATATGAATGTTAAATAATAAATGTTATGATTTTTTTTATTATATATTTTCTTTTATGGGAAACTAAAAATTAGGTCAAATGATGCAAAAAATATATGAAATTTATTAATTTCAAGAATAAAAATATCATTAACAAACCTTGGTATATTAATAATTATGTAATTTAAATCGGAAATTGAAATAATAATCAGTTTTTTTAGTATTTCCACCGTTAATTTCATTACTATGTAAATATTTTAAGTATTTTAAGTTTAAGGATTTAGAATTAGATAAAACAATAATACATTTAGATCACGATCAAGAATAATATATATGTATATACTTTCTATAAACTATATCTATATTCTAATTTTAAATAAGTAATTTAATTACTAAATATTTTAATTGCAATTGTAAGTAAATAAATTAGTTGTACAATAAATATATTAACAATAATTGTACTTGACCTATTTTTCAACTAAAGTCCAAATATATTTCACATTTAATTTTCGTGTCTAAAAAGGTTATTGAGGTTCTCAATACAATACATTAAATTGTTAAAATATTTTTTTATACTCTTTTTCAGTATTTAAAAATTTAAATGTTTTACTTATTAGTGTAATGTTTATACATTTAATTAAAATTTGAAAGAAAAAAGTAAATTAACTTTAAAATGTAATTAGGTTGATTTAGTTTTAGTCAATTACAATTTATTTAATTCATGTCGCGCTTTTTTCAATTTTATTCTAAGATTCTATTTTAAATTTACTATCAATACTTAGTCATTAATCAGAAGATTGAAATGGAAACTCTAATATATATATAGACATATGAAAATTACATGAATTATCCAAGCATCAGTATACATCATATAAACTTGTACCCACAATTGTAAGTAAATGTTTTTCAAAATAATTTCCAACAAAGTCTATAATTACATTTCAATTTATAACATTATTATTATCTCACTTTCATAATACTAACAAAATATTCGAATAAATACTAAGACCAGAAATAAAGTCAATAAAATTTTAAATTGAACAATAAACTTCAATTGTTAATATTTCAGAATTTATGTCTATACACCATCAAATTTTATAATCTAAAACTAAAATAACTGATACAATTCAAAAATAATTACATGAAAATGAAAGACATTTATTGAAATATCATCATTTTTCAAATTGCCACAGTTTCAATGCAAAAATTTTTATTTCACACGATCCCACTTCGCAGTATAATCAAGGTGACACACAATAATGGCAAGAAAATATAAAATAAAAACCATACAAATTTTTATTAACATTTAAATTTACAAAAAAAAAACCGAAAAAAATAATAAATTTAATATTATTAATAAAAATATAACGTTGCAAATTGCTTCAACTATTAATATTTATATTATAATTTTTCAGAGTTTTGATGTTAGTATACACTAAATCAATTGTCACTCTCTTACTTGATGAACCATTAAAACTTCTTCAAACTTTAATGAGATTATTGTGTGAAATTATAAATTTGTTAAATATTATTTTACTGGTATAAACTATATATTGTTGGGTCTGACTTTGTTACATTATTAAATTAATGATTTAAAAAATATTATGATTGTTTTGGGAATAATATTACTTTTTCAAGTTGTGATGAGTCACTTGAAAAATTATCTAATATGGTTATTTTTTCCTTGTAGATCTAACAAGAGTAGTCTCCAATTTACATCTTCGTATTTATTTACAATATTTAAAAAATAATTACATATTATTTGACAGAAAATATAATTAATTTTCTAAATTTTAAAAAAAGAAGCTATCAATTGCAGATATAATATTTTTTTTAGTGCCCTTGCTTTAAAATAATTTATATGAAATTCAATTTTATAGTTTGCAGATATTATTTATATACCAAATTCAGGGTCAACGGAAGATTATAAGTCATTAATTTCTACGATCTATCATCAGTCCGAAATTATTAATATTTTTATATTATATTTAATAAGTTTTTGTATGTTATTTACGTAGTCATAATCAAGTTAGTTAAATAAGAATAGTTACGCACTAACAAATAAATTGTATATTGGATGAACAATAATATTGTTAACAAATTTCTTATTAACTAATCAATATTGTCCTTATTAGGGTACAAAACAAAATACAAAATAAACAATATTTCAATTATATTAAATAAAATTCACCCTTTCTGTAATAAAAATCAAACAATTTTTGGTAACCATAAATAATATTTTAATTGGTAACCAAGCAACATTAACAGAAAAATTTCAGTAAAAAGTTATACTTATCCTTGCAAGGACTCATATTTATTTTTGTAGTTTGCATTACGATTTACAAAGAGAATAACCTTTTAAATTTTAGAAATTTTATATATTTACTTTCAGTAATTTTAATTATCATCAAAGATGGGTAGAAAAAAGGGTGGTGCTAAAAATAAATTAGCACGTATGTCTGAAGAGGAACGGGCTCGTTATCTTCAGCATCGAGCTGATATAGAGGAAGAAGCAAGGCGGAGAAAACAACAATTAGTTGCGCTTTATATGAAAGTAATTTAACAAAAAATAATTATTGCCAGAGATAGAATAACAAATTTTTGGTATTTTAGAATAAACTAAAACGTGAAGAGGCATTTTCACGTTTAAATTTAGCAAAAATTAACCAAGAATGGCGTTCAATTCTACGGCAAATAAAAACACAAGAATTGAGGAATGAAGTACTAGAAGTTGAAAAGCTTTTCCAAGAATCATTAAAACAGAAATCACGAATCATACAAAGATATTTAAATGATTTGGATGAAGCTGAAGAGATTTATGCTAATTTGTCACAAAGTCAAATGGAAAATGTTGACAAAATAATTGGTAAGTGTTTCATTTCTAAAACATTAAAAAATAATCATATTAAAAAACTGTACTTTACACATCAGATCTCCAAAATGATAGAATGGATTATTTTAAAAATCGATATATTGAAGAGAAAGAATTGATTTTAAAAGAATGTGAAGAGGATTTTAAAAGTTATAAACAAGCTCGATCCAAAGCTCATATTCAACTGGAACGTGTATATTTTGCTTTGGACGATATTGGTGAAAAAAATGTCCAAGAAATTGATGAGAATCATTTAAATAAAATGGATATATTAAAGAGTGGGGTAATTTCTTTAAAAACAACTTTAATTTTTTATTAAGAAGTATTTCCATCACCATTTATTACTACATCTAATACAAAAAATAATTGATGTGTTGCATATTACTAATTAAAAACAATTGTATGGTCCTGCCAATCTTCACAATTTGCTCTAGCGTAATCGGTCATACAATTAATAAGAGTTTTTGAAAATGTACATTTATCTTTGCGTTGTTCCATATCCAAAAAATGAAAACATTCTTGAATTGAATCTGTATAAAATTCCCGAAGATCATATTCATGAACATCTCTAGTTAAAATATGTAGTACTTTATATTTGTCCGGGTAGTCATCATTATTGAGCTGAAAGTATAATATAGATTTCATTGATTAAATTTTTATGATATAAATTTTACAATTTAAATTTTAAATTGTGCTCAGTGTAGTGTGTTTGATAATCTAATATTATAAAACCATAATAATTTTGCAATTAGTTTATCATTTTCGTGGAGAAATTAAATCAATTAAAGTCTATGTATAATTTACATTTTTCTTAATTTAATATTGTAATTTAAATTAATTATATTAATTTTCTTAATTGATTTTCTATAAAAATAATATTAAATTTTGATGACTAATAATAATATTAATCAGTAAAATTTTGATTGGAAATATTTCGAAAAATTTATTCCATTAATCTGATTATGAAGAGAACATTAAATTAATGACACATATAGGAATATTTTATAAAACTATAAATTAATTATCTTTAAAATCATTTCAAAATTAAATTCGTAATGTTGTCATATTATGTGGACTTTCGCTCTGACATTAAAAAATTTAAACTTACCATATTCATTTCTTCAAAAAAGCAATGAACAATACAATTTCTATCATTTTCATATTGTCGATCAATCATTTCCGTATCATTATTATTACTATTACGATTTCTTTGATATCCATTATAATTATTATTGCGTTGGTTATTACCATTTCCATTGCCATTACCATTTCGCCGGTCATTTTGCTGTTGTTGATGATGATATTTTTCTTGAATTTTTGATTCATTATTTGAAAAACGTTTATTTCTATTATTATTTGTTCTCATTTGTAAATGTTCACGATTTTTTAAACGATTTGAATTATCTTGTTCATCACTATTACTACTACTACTAATCATAAATTCACCATTAAAATCACGATTATTGTGATAATTATTATTATTGTTATAATTATTAAAATTATTTTGATTATTAGATCCAATTTTTTGCATACATTTTCTAATAACTTTTTTCATATCATTATTGGCTGCACTTTCTTCGATACGACATTGTAGTCCTTTAACAATATCAATCAAACCAAAAATTACAAATAAACTAAATATAAAATAGAATATTTTTATGTGTATCATTTTGACAAGTAATAAAATTACTGAGATATATTACAAAATTTTTGCAATTCTTATATAGTCCCAGAATGAATCTAATTAAAAGCTACATTACTGTTAAGAAGGATATGTGAATCCAATTAATGTCAAAAAAATTATATTTCTGAATTAATTTAAATTAAAAATTAATAATGCAATATTTTCATAACAATGCAAATCAATCAAGAAAACATGTACATATATTTATAAATTCGTTTTTTTTTTCATTTACAGATGGCTATTAAATTAGAGGAAATTACAAAATCACGTGAAGAGCAATTAGAAAAATTATGGAATGAATATCAAAAAATTCTTGATGATTATGTTAAATATACAGAATCATTTTATGCTGAATATAATGAGTTACGTGAACGTGATGAAATTAATACACAATTAATTAGATCACATTGTTTTGAAGTTAGTAGAGCTACAGATGAAATGGCTGAGTTAAAAATAATTGCTGATAATACAACAGAAGAAGCTGAATTTCAAATACAATATTTAGAAAAATATCGTAATAGTTTAAATGACAAGTTTTTAGGTATGAAAAGAGATTTAGAAGAGAAAATTAAAACAGATGAAGATGGATTTCGTCATATGACTGTTGCTGGTCATGATACATTGAAGGTGGATTAGTATTATCAAAAATAACAACTGGAATTTTTTTACTATCCATTTCTATTTTACACAGTCTCTCGAAAATATTTACAAAAAAGTTCAATTAATTTTGCAATTGTCTGGTGTTTGTCGACGATTGGAAACAGAACGTGAAAAAGTAATACCATTCGGTCATCAAAAGAAGGATGCATTCGAAAGATCACCAATAACAGATGACATGAAAAGTCCACCAACTGAAATTAAAGATGTAAATCGTGTTCTTAATTTTAATTTCTATTTTTTTTCTTTAAATTGTATATTAAATTTTCAGAAAATTCTAGAAAATTGGTATAATTTAGAAAATTTTTGGATTCGAGTTAATAAGGTGAAATTGGATACAGCATGTTTGCAAGAAGAAAAAACATTTCTAGAAAATGAAAATGAACAATTGAAAGCTCAATTAAAAAATTATTTAATACAAGTGACAATTGCTACAGGTCCAAGTGGTGTAATAAATGAACGTTTAAAATTCCGCCCGAATAGTATGAAAGTTGAAAAGGTTGTACATATTGATTTAAATAAACCAGCAACAGCAATGGTACAGGGAAGAGAGTATTCAGTAAAAAAGAGATTAAAAAGACGACCAGTTACTTGTATTGAAGCAAATTTATCGAATGCTATACGATCAGCTAAAATAGTTGAGAATCGTAGAAATACAGTTCGATATAGTTATGGTAAAATGGGTAACGTTGTTAATTCGTGGTAACTTCAAATTTCATGGTTATCTTTTTTTTTTGAAAAAAAAAAATGTATTTCAATCAAACCCATTCAATTGTTGATAAAGCAAGCAAATCTATATACTCGATTATACAAGGATATACAGATTACCTGAGGATGAGATGAATATATGTATTATATCGAATTCTTCAAAATTATTGCATAATATGATCAGAATAATTTCATTAACTCTAAATTTTTATGTACTAAAAACTACAAATAATTAATTTCAATTAAATAAAAGTATAATTTTATTAATAAATTATACTTTCTTTCACTAACTTCCGATAGAAAAAAAAAAATCCGGAAACAAATAAAAAAATTTTTATAATTTAAATATACTATAAATAAAATTTTCATAAATAGAATAAAAACATTGTTAATGCCTACTTGTAATTAATTAATTTTATAAGATGCTAAAAACCTTGAAGTCACCAAAACATTTTCAACAAATTAAATACTTTGTATTATGTACATACATATACTTAAGTCATAATATATGTCAAATTTTCGACACAATCTAAAAACTGATGATCATTTCAAAAAAGATTATTATTTGAATGATGAAAATTATAATTATGTCATAAATTTAGACATAATTATGATCTTGACAAAATGTGCATTTAATGTGTTATTTGATTATTTTACATATTTGCAAACTAGTTAATTATATATGGATATATTTATTTAATAGAGAAAATTAATTTTTAATTGTCCTTCAATGAAACGACAAATATTTATTTTTACTTTAAATTTGCATTTATTCGAAACAGATTTCTTTGTTGCATATAATTAAATAAATGTTTTTTAAGGACGCAAATGAATACCTCCATTTTCCGGCATGGAAATGATAGAAATGATATAATTTTCTCAGCATTTTTCGTGAAAATTCAAGTACATTAGATTAAAGCTGAATTTCTAATAGTATCATCAAAGTGTTTACAAATTGATTTTAACTGTCAATTCCCTGTAACAACCAAGTTAGAGAGATATGTACACATCTTGTATAATCGACCACTTGCCAAAAATTAAGAATCTATTATATAATTATGTATGTTCATTCCAATAGCTGCACTTATCTGAAGATTGTAGAGAAATTACCGATGCCATATGCTTAAATCATAGCAATGTAACAATAGGAAATGAATAAAAAAAAGAATATGGTGGAATTTTTTAATGGCTTCTGAGGGTACAGTTATTTCACGATTTGAAAATTAAATATTTTTAATCTTGCTACAAAAATTCATTACATTACTATGAGACATTCAATTAAAGCAATTATTTTTAATTAATTCTACATATAATTAAAATGAACTACTACTGTAATTTAATAATAATAATAAAAATTTTGCTAATTGCATTGCATCCGACATTGAAATATTTCAACAGCAAAGTCTAATTGCGCTTGCTCATCTAAATAATTTTAGAATTTGAAAATTGTCATACGAATAAAAAAGTTATGAAAAACCAGCTGTACTAACTAGTTCAATAAGAATGCGTGTCAACCAGAGCTTTACACATTTATATGTTAATTTTTGTTAATATTTATTTTAATGAATTTATGCAATTTTTTATGTTGTAGTTGTAAGAAAATTATATTTTTTTCTAAAAACAAAAACGGAATTCCTATTTACGATTTAAGCATTAAAAACATTATGCTAACTAAAATTTTTAAAATGACCTTATGGCTCCCCAGTAGTAGAAATGTTTAGGCAACAGATAATTTTATTTTTATGTTTTTCAGACCCTCTGCAGAGTAATTTACAGTTAAAATTTTCGCTGTTTTATACTAAAAATTGTTATAAACAATATTTTTATTTATATGTAAAAAGAAACAATAATACATTTTCAACGACCTTTAGGTATGGTGGTGACCCACTGACTTTGAAGATGTTTTGTAAAAAAAAATTTTGTTATTCATTTCTAGGTAAATTTATTTAATGCTGCTTTTGGCACTATATCTACATACATTTACACGTTGTATTATGTTCCAAGTATTTCTGAATGCTGTTTTTGGAAAATTATGAAATGTTTTGTTTTGTAAATATAGTATTTGTTGTTTTTGTTGTACTACTATCCAATAATTACAATTAGCACGGTTATTCGTGCGAAAATTCATGAGAATGGTTTAGTTTTTTTTACATAAGAAAATGAAATTGAAAGTTTATTTAGTTTTTTTTTATTAAAATTAAAGAAAAATGAAAATTTTATGATTATTTTTATTAGGTTATATTATTGATAGTATAAATAATGAAATCGTTTTAACTAAATGTTTTAAATATACGAGTAGCACATAATAACCAAACTTGAGTATTAATTGGCATGACAAATTTCTGAATAAAAAAATGTGTAAATGATAAATTTAGAAAATGAAATATTAAATGCATAAAATTTCTTATATTTTCCATTCTTTTACTGAAGCAGGTGGATATTTTTTTTGTATTTTTAAGAAACTTTTATATTTTGTAATTTTTCTGAGAAAAGTTTTGATTATAAAACAATTTATTACTTTATAATGTCCACAAAATTTACAAACTGATAATTATGTAATGCTGTGAATTGTTTTTTTTTTTCATAATTATGTAAGTGAAAAATCCATGTTAATTATTTTTACGTTTATACATATTAAATATTTACATTAAAAGTTTATAATGGAATTTCTTAAAGTTTATTTTTATGTGTAGGTATAATTTGATATGATATGATAATCGAAATATTATTTGTTTACGAATATTATTTTGCACGTGGACTTTTTAACTAGTGTGAGCTTAAAATTTATATATAGCTGAATTATTAATAATTTTTTTCAAACTTATTTTCCTATAAATTTCTAATATACACAAACATTTTTAATTTTTTTTAAGGATTGGAAAACGATGTATTTAAATTATAAACTTAATATTAGAAGATTTTTGGGTTTTCTTGTAAATGAAGCATTAATTAAATAATATTTATTAGAAAAAATAAATAAGAAGAAGTGAAAAATTACTTAAAAAAATGAAAAAATGTTTTTGTTAAAATATATTTTAATGGAAATATCAAATTTATAAAGAACTTTTCGTATCATTACATTAAGAACCTATAAAAATGTAATTTCTAATTTCCTTCTATAATTAAGAGGTCTTTTAAATATTCTATCATTTTAAAATTGTATAAAAATAAAGATCCAACGAAAATTTACAATAACCCATTTTAGATTATTATATTTTAATTTATTTCTATGATTTCATGGCATTAGTTATACATTTAGCGGCCACGAGTCATACGAAAAAGAAAGAAATTTTGCAAAAAAAAAAAAAAAATTAAAAACAAGTTTAATACAAAAAATAAATTTAATCACAAAAACGTATTACTTAATTATATAGACGACTATTTAAAATTTATATTTAATTCAAATTCTTCAGGTTTTTAGAATATATTTCATTTATTATTTAGTTGTTCTTGTGAATGAAACTATATTTTATTTTATATATACTTAGTTACCAAGTTACCATGTCCATTTAGATTTACGACATATATCTTCACCATTGCAATAATATTTAAAAACAAAATTTACTATCATAAAATTTAATATTTTTTTATTCATATTATTATTTAAAATGGGAGACAAATAAAATAACTAAAAAACAAAAAAAAAATTAATTTATTCTGGAAATATTCTCTAAGAAAAAATCAAAGATATTTTTTTTGTTGGCTTGATTATTTCGCGTGGCAAAAAATTTTTTAATTCTTGTAATCATAAATTTTTGGCTTTTTTTTTTTTTGTATATTTTAAATAAATAAAGACAAAGTTTGTTTCCAAGTAATAAAATAATATCCTACAAAAAAAAAAACATATTTATATGACGATGAAATTTTTGCAAATTCACAATGAAAAGTTCAATGTTCCTATATATATATATATATAGTAAAATTGCGATTGAAGAATTGTACAACGAAATGCAAAAAAAACTTTATTTAAGAAAATTTTGGATATTTTTTTTTTGTTATTTAAATTTTTAGTTGTTTTTTGAAATAATTTAGAATTAAATAAAAATTATTTATTTGTACGTTAATTATCCAATTTAAATTTTCAACGAAAAAAGAAATATTAATATTTTGTTGATTAAAATTTTATTTATATATATATACTTAATTGATATTTAATTTGGGAATAATATTGCAATAAATTAAATTGTAAATAAAACGTTTTATCGAAATTTTTTGTTGTAATTGTCATTAGTATTTTTAGAATATTATTTTATCTTATAATATGAAATTAATTCGGTTGAAAATAATTTTATATAAATAATTATTGTATTAAAAATTGTTAAGTTAATGACATAAAACAGAAAGGATTAAAATATATGAGAGTTAGCGGAGTTCACTTACTAATCTGTAAAGAGTTAAGAGTATGATGTTATAAGTCCTAAAATTAACTCCCAAAAATGTGGTATAAATCTTTTAAATTGAAATATTAAAGTTTACTTTGAAATGCTATAAGCTATACTTATTATTTTTTGCATTTTCAGTTTTCTTCGTTTGGTTAATGATGAATATCAGAAAATATATTATCTTAAAATATTTTCAAAGAACTTTTATGGTTATAGACTTTTGTCAAGAATTTCAAATTTGAATTAAAAAATATTTATGTATAAAAAAAATGATTTAAAAAAATTTGACAGCATTTATACAATTTCCTGATTAATGATCTATACAAATAATTATTAATAATATTCTATATGTCAATCAAAGCTTGACTTAACCAACTCAACCTTAACTATAATTAATAATTTTGTCTCAATAAGCACTTCCATTGAATATAAACTTGTGACTCATCCCAAATAATATTATCATAAAAAGAGCAGATGTCACCATAAAATTTATATATTTGCAAATTTGATCCTATATGTATAATATCAATTTGTTCACAAAACAAAAAGTATAATAATTTAAATCTGAATTAAATTTCCAGCTGTGAAAAAATTCAGTTTCTTTTATATTTTCATTTTTTAATTTTTTCAATATAATTATTAAAACAATAAAAGTTTATATTGAAAAATAAATATTTATTAAATAAATTTAATCATAGGACATTTTTATCATCATATTTATTTTTATAATCCTTTTTGTGTCATCCTTTTTAATATAACATGCCATAAGAGTTTAAACGAAGTAAAAAAGACACTCGTATCTTATTCCATTTTTGTTTTGGAAATTTCAGCTTGTCATCGATAACAATTTAAAATAATTTTGAAATGGGATTTTTTTATCCAACCGCAAAGGAAAATTAGTCCTTATTGAATTTTTGGAATGATTTTCAAAAAATTATATGCGTTTTATAAAATATCTTGAAGAAATTGCTTTTTTTTTGTTGTTAGTTGTTTTATTTATTCTGATTTAGATCTTTTGAAAATGTCTAGACCTTTGAAAAAAAAAATAAAAACAATATTGTTCGGTGGGATGCATTTGCATAAAATTTTTGAAAATGTAAATTTTGATTTTGCTAAAAATTTTAATATATAAATTAAAGGCTTACGTGTAAGTGGACTTTAAGTGCCTTTGTAACCAAAACCAAGTCTTTGACATCACTACAGAGTTCAGGGACATTAGAAATTTTTTTTTGTCGTTGTTTTAGGTTAAAATATTCATTAATTTTAGGCTTAATTAATATTAAAAGTTTTAAATCGTTTTTTTTTTCTTATATTTTACCAATAAGTTAAATTAGTAGAAAAAATTTGTTTGTTAAAGGATAAAAAATATTTATTATTGAAAAGTTCAAACTTATTGGAATATGTTTTAATGAAAATGTGATAAAATCTTTTGGAATATATTTTAGCGAAGGATTTTTAAATGTTACCGAATGAAAAATTAATAGAATAATGATCCCAAAAAAAAAAAAAAAACTGAAGATAAATCATTTTTTGACATTAAAACTATAAAAATACTATCATAAGTTTTATATTTATTCTTCTTCTATTTTATTTTATTATTAATTCATAATTAATGTATCATAAATTTCAATTTTTTTTTTTAAATAATAGTGACAAACATTAAAATAGATTAATTTTGACAATTTAATTTCTAAAGCGAAATATGTATCTATTAATGTGACCATTGCCCCATAATGTAAAAATAATAATATAAATTTACTAAAAATTATACAAAGAAAAAAGAGAATTTATTAATAAATAAACTTATGGTAATTAATATTAAATTCCTTAATCAAATATTAGTTTTTTGTTTGTTTGTTTGTTATGTAAATTATGGATAATTTAAATATGAAAAAAAAAAATATTTATAGTTAACTAAATCTTTTATAATTTTTGCGCATAAAATATAATTACTTAGAAATATCAATGATTCATTGAGAATTTTTTTAATTTTAAAATATTTAAAACAAACAAATTAATCTTATATTATTTTTTTTTTATGTGTGGGATTAACATTAATTTTTATATATTAAATTAGATAAATTAATTAGTTTTATTATATTTTTATGTCAATGAACTTTAAGGTATAATATTATATAGTCTAGTAAATATTCTAATAAAGATAGAAAACATTTATTATATTTCAATAAGTCAAAGATTTAGTACTATTGTTATTTATGGACATTATTATTATGCTTTACTTTGTAAGAGTTTTTGTTAATTTTCAGTAATAAATAAATTATAAATCACTACATAGTAAATATGTGTTGGCGATTAGCAACAATATTTAATTATGAAATTATAAAAAAAAAGAAATAAAATCAATTGTAATCAATTTATATAATTTTAAAGAAGGATCTGTTTCTGTTATATTCTTATAAATTGTTATATTGCACCCTTCTTTCATGGTCAACACTATTTATAAAACTATAGTGTGGAAATGATTTAATTAGAGTATGGTGGCAATATATTTATACGATTATATGATATATAATCGTACAATAATTCCAAATATACTTTAAATATATTTGGAATTCATTTAGTTTAACAATCAGCTTTATAACAGATTTATATCCTTAAATGTTATTTTGTTATTAACTTGAATAAAAATTAATTCTTAATCGCAATAAACTAATTGTTTTTGTTTTCTGTGATAATTTATTTAGTCAATAATAGGACAAAATAGGACTCAGTTCCATTGAATAATCATACATACTAAATTAAGAAAATATTTTACAACATTTTGGCTGTAAGTAAATGATTTAATTTAATTTAATGAAGCAAATACGACATTAACACCAAATTTTTAAAATAAGATAAAAGTTTTAGTCTCATAAAAAAAATAATTTTTTTAATTTTTAGTTATTTTCGTTCTTTGGAATTATATTATTTGCAATAAAATTTTTAACTTAAAATCATCATTAATTATAAAAATATCAATAAGAATAAGAAATAAAAATAAATAATATATTAAATTTCGGAATAGTTTAAATTTAAATGATTCTTTATTGAAAAGATGCATTCACCTCAAAATAATAATATATAAATTTATTAATATTATATTTTCTTAGTTCATTTACCAAAAAAAAAAAAAAAAATTTAAAATTTATTAAATAACAAAATTTATTAAATTTGCATAAATTTGTATAATTTTTTTTTTTTTGTTAAAAGCTTTATAAATGCAAGAGAGGACAAAAATCATATAGAAATGTATATCCAAAAGTTAGATCATCGTTAAAATTGAAAAAAATGATGATAATTTCTTTCAGTTTTATTAGAAATTTAACGAAAATTCAAAATCATGGGAAAGTATTAAGAAAGAATATAGATTCTTATCAAACAATAAAAAAAAATTATGAAGATTATAAATTAATATTAATTTTTTTTTTTTTTGGTTTATAAAAATTTGTTGCGCAGACATTTAGTCTAACGAAGAAGTTTAACAGCTGCTGGATTTTAAAAAAGTTTTATAGTTTTTTTATATTTGTTTTTGTTTAAATTATTTCTTTAATAAAAAACAAATTTCATTCAAAAAAAAAAAATTAACCTAAAATTTGATTTTAAATATTGATAAGGAAATTATAATTCAAAAGAATTTCATGATATTTTGATTAAAGTATCTCTAAGCATCATTAAAAATTATAAGTTTATTACTCTTTTGTGGTTTTTATCTACGTATAATTGTTTATTCATTTTAGATTAGCAACAAAATTAAAACATTTAGCAAACATTTTGTAAAAATTTGTATATAACTTCTTTTTTTTTACATTTTTCTGAAAATTACAAAAAAAAAAAAAATTTATTTCTAGGAACTATTAAAATTTGTTATAATGTAAAAAATGTTTACAAAATATTTCATAATATTAATTTTATGTCTAAAATTTAGCAAATTATATTTAAGGTAATCTTTTGATCAGGCGATTTTTATTAGGAAAGAAAATGTTAGATTTTATTATGTTGGTTTTGCTTACAATTGTAGTGAGAAATATCGTATTCATATAATTTTAGATATATATATGTATATATCACAAATTTTATTTAGTAAATTTTGAATTTTCCAAGTTCAAAAATTAATATTTAATATAAATATATTTTTCGAAATTTGATTAAATTTTAATGTAATCTAATGGAATTGTAGATTATTTTTGGAAGGATATGGATATACAATTTTTTTAATGTCTGTAAATATATTTTACAGACATTATGAAAATAACATAAAATAATATGGCCTAAATAATATGGACTTTTTAAGGCATTATAACCTAAATTGGGATCATTTCAGGCAATTCTTTTTAAAAATAGTATTTTGTATATATAGAGGCAACATTTTATTTATAGCTGTTATGAACATTTGTAGTGAAAATTAGATATAAACTTTCACTACAGTTCACAACAGCCCTAAAATATTGGCAATTAAAAAATATTTCCTATACAGAACTTAAATTTTACAGAGAACATAAAAACCATTTTAAATGCTTTTTACCATATCAAAATCCAAGTCTATTTCACCATAAAAAATAATTTTATTAATTATTATTAAGATAATGAACTAATCGATCATTATCAGAAAAATTATGCAAAAATATTCCATAAATTAGGGAAAAAAAAGTCCAATAAACTTTATTCTTCTCTTTAATTTTATATTTTCTTCTAATATTACAAACGACATTATAAAATTATTTAAATGATTTACATATATATCTAATTTTTTTACAGCGTCGTTAAAAAAAATGATATACTCTCTAACTAATTTCTGATTAGTATTGATGACGGATAATTAACTAGTAAAAACCACAAAATTTATCACCATTTTATTACAAAATGAAAAGCCTTGAACTTGAGTTATATTTTTATTATAATTAAGTATTATTATTTTTTTTTTACGAAAATATGTAGGAAATATTTCTACCAAAAAATTTAATTTTTTATAATAAAAAAAAAAAATTATTCAAAATGAAATACTTTCAATTCTTTAGAGAACTAGTCTTCTAAAATTTCGACTAGCAAAAAAATATTAATTTTATATCAACAAATATTCAATATTTTTTTATAACCACGAAAAAAAATCCTCTGATTATGTTAAATAATTTTTTTTTCTTTTGGGGTACCAGGCACCAACAAATTTTACAATTAATTTTTTTTTTTATTATCAATAATATTTTGTTAACTAGTTTTAGTTTGAGTTAACTAAAATATTTTGTATTTCAGTTGCTGAGGTAAAATTTATTAGTTAACTTTTTCTTTTTCTAGTGACAAAAATTGATTTAGATTATCAATCATTTTAATTTTATCATATTTTGTATCTTTACAAAGTAGACTGAAGTTTTTGGCCATTGACTTCATTATCAAAAAAAAAAAAGATTTGTTTACCATAAGAAAAAGAATGTTTTTTTTTTCGTTTCTGTGATTTTAGTTATGTTTTTATGAAATAAAAACGAAGTAAAAAAATCATTTTTATTTTATTCAAATTGACGAATAAATCAATTTAGTTAATCTGACAGAAAAATTTGCCAATATTTTATTTCATTGGCAAAAATCATAATATTAAAATTAAATCACAAAATTTATTTTTTTTTAAAGAAAACACATATACTAAATATAATAGTACATATATATATTTTTTTAAATAATTTTTTTTTATGAAAAAATAAATAAATAAAATTAAATAAAATTTATTTTGCAGACTCTAAATTTTTTTATTAAAATTAATTAATGGAGTGTGTTTGTAATTTAGATTTTTATCTTTTATGTAAATTGCTGGTGATTTTTATATTATAAAATCTAAATTATTTTAGCAATAAATTTTATTTCTAATTCATAGAATTTTTGTATTAAATACATTATAATCATGTTTAATTTTTATATAAAAATTAATGAAAAGTGAAACATTTTTGAAATGTTACTATGGGCTAAAGAAATTATAAAATATGTACTAGTATTTTTCAAAATTGTTATAAGCTGAAAAATTGATTCATTAGATATTTATATTTGATCTATTTGATCTCCTTATGGGCATTAAAATTGGGTTTCATCCTTAAATATTATATAAATTATTAAATTAAAACGAATTTAATTTAAGACCATAAATCTTTTATAAAAATCAATTAACTTTTTTCTTCAAACAAAATCAAAATAATATTATTTAATATCTTCATTCCGTATTTGATTAAACTATGATCAAATATACGGCTTTGCTATGATCATCTATTTTTTTATCAAAAAAAAAATATCTGTTAAAGTCAATTTTAAAATGATTTTTTGATTATAAACATAAAAATGTGCAAACAAATTATATTTATAATTTTCATTTTACCAAAAATCAAAAAAAAAACTGAATTTTATTGAATTGTCAAAATTTTGTACTGGCTTAATATATATTTTTAAATATATACATATATTTAAAAAATAGACATTAATAAAATTGATATCATATTATTTTATGTAATAAATATTTATTATAAATTAAATATTTCAATTTTGACATCAATAATTTTTTTTTATTTAGCCTGAAGATGCGAAAATATTTAATAACAAAAAAAAGTTGACTATAGTAGACATATACAAATATGAAATTAATGCACATTTTTAATAGTTTACACACAAAACTTATATCACGATTGTAGGCAGAGATTTGTATATATGCATATTTAAATAAAAAATAAAATATATTCCAGTTTCAGATACTATAATTTCTTTAGAGAATAATTTTTGGAGGTCTTGTTAAAATGTACTTAATAAATTCAATTTTGTTATTGGTTCGGTGAACTTGCATATAAAGCTGAAGAAGTAGCATGAAAACACTTTAAGTAATTCAGAAAAATTCATTTACTTAATTAATTTATATTCGTTCATTATTAAAATATAAGATACATTTACTAGCGCCATATTGAAAAAAAAAATACTATCGCCATTTAAAAACAATATACATATATACTTACATAATGTTTTCCATTTAATACTATCAGTTAAAATGATTAAAATATATATTATTTAAAATTATTAGTTGAACTTTAAACAAACTCACTTCAAACATTCACAATGAACTATATATTTTTAACTATTTTAAATCTAAATGTTGATATGTTGCTAACTATGCTGTTTAATGAAAATAGTTATAGTTTTTGTGGAACTCTTTTTTGATCAGTAGTTTTTTTTTTCAACTATAATATGTTAGACGCGGTTATGTAATTAAATAATCAAAAAATAAAATGAAACAAAATCAAAGTGTTGAATAACCATTAAAATGGATCTGATACACTAAATGTTAAAGCATAATATTTTTTTATTGCTTTTTTTTTTGTTTTTAATTTTTAGTTATAGATTTTTATATTTTATAAATAAGAAGAAAAAAAAACTAATTAACAAATCATCAATAAACATAATTTCTGATTAAAGTTTATATTTAAATAGTTGTAAAATTAATATGTATATATTTATTTGGTTATATCAGAGTTTTATGATTTGTTTAAAATAATGAAAGAAATGAAATTTATTAAATTTAATTATATGTATTTATGTCATTAGTAAATTTCTTATTTTATTATCCATATATGATTAGATATTATTAATTAATACGAAATTTCCTCTTCAAATTTCTCATATAGTAACTATAAATATTTTAGTAGTACTAATTGTATATTTTTCAATTTAAGTATTTAATGAGAAAATTATAATTACGTAAATCTGAAATTATTATATATCCGAGTACTTATGCAGATATTCTTGCATATTTGCAATTTGTTAGCTATTAAAAATCAAGTAATTACATTTGAGGGAAAAAATAGACATTCATACCATTCTTATCTGTAATTCAAACAGTTTAATTCTTCACAAACTTCTAATCAGTCTTTCTATAAATAATTAAAAAATATCCCAAGAAATTAATTACCAATTATTTGAGCCAATTTTCCTATTACAAAATGTCGTCTTTTATATAATAAATTAAAATGTCAATAAAATCTTATTCAAAATGAGAAAATTTTCCATAAATATTTAATAAAAATTATTTTTTTTTTTATTAATTCTTAAGCTCAACAATAAACCACTTTAAAAATTTAAAATTTATCAATATGTTAATTTAACCATCAAAATTTATAGCTTCTATAAAAATTATTAAACTAAAAAATTCTTACGATATAAATTGAAGAAACAATATAATATAAAATTTAGATTATTACACGAGGACGAAGAATAGTAAAAAAAAAATATTTATGTATATATTTTGAGCCATAAAAATAGTAAATTTAAAATTTAAATTTTTGGCAAAAAAAAAGAAGAATTATTAAAAGGTTGTAAATCTTTTAAAAACGCCATTAATATAGGACTGTATTAAATATAGAAGCTCAACAATTGAATTTTTATCAACTCATTAAAATAAATAATTTTATGAATAATATATCTTTTCGATTAATTTCCGATTATATTAAATTAGTAAAGATAAAACTTTTGTTTAATATTTTTATAAGAATATTAAATTAAAGATATATTTTAAAATTATTTTAATTTTTCAGTTAAGCTTTGTATTTTCAAATTGGAAGCGAGTTCGAAGCCTACATCAGATTTCTAAAATCACAAACTTATAAGAAATCTTCAAAATTAAGGATTTTAGATAATTTAAAGGATATTTAGATATTTTAAACGAATTACAGAAGTTATTCTTTTATGATTTTTGTCAACTTCTCTATCGAGACTTAAGTATTATAATTTTAATTCCCTGTCGTTTTGAGCAACATCTAAAAGACTGTATTGCTAGAAGTAATAAATTTTCATAAATCTTTATTCTTCCAAATTAATAAATTGTAAGGAGAAAAAAAGAAAAGGAAGGGAAAAGGAGGGAAAAGCAACCTTACCAACCAACATGCATCGATCGAAAATACCCACACTAGGAGCTTGTCCCAGCTATATAAAATATTATATTATATATTATATAGTTATAATTTAGTATATTCATATATATATAGTATATATAGTATACCACCACCACCAGAATACGTCATCGCGGCGGCTTCTGCGGCGGTGTGGGGACAAGCTCTTGTCGCACCACGCGACCACCCCGCCATCGCCAACGATGACGTATTCTGGTGGTGGTGGTATACTATATATACTATATATATATGAATATACTAAATTATAACTATATAATATATAATATAATATACTAAAGTATATCTATATTAATATAATACATATATACAACATTAGTATATACTATAATATATACAATATATAGAATATACTAAAGTATATAATATGATCAATTCATAGTACAGAATGTACTAGAATTTACCATATGGCACAAGTAGTTGGGGCCGTGAGGCTAGGTTATCGGTCCAAACGGACCAGTCCAACTGCTCATCTACCTAGTTGTGTGTCTAGAGGCAGGTCGCAGACAGGCAGGTGGACACGTCCACCTTCAGTTGCTCTAGTTTCTTTACATCATTCATAGATTTCATCTATACATTATATATACATTATATACTTTGTAGTATATAACATTCGATATATGAGGCATTCAGGGGACGTGATGGCAGAGAAGCTGCCTGATCTAGTCCGGGGATGGCGTGTTTGTTTCGTAGTCAATTTATAGTATATTTAATTTATAGTGTAACAACTGTAACAAATTGTAATTTATAGTATATTTAATTTATAGTGTAACAACTTTTCGATCTTTGCAATTATTAATTTAATCATTTAATTATCGAAATTTGAAAATATTTGAATGAGATAGAAAAATGAAAATATTATTCAGGGAAAATTTAAGTTAAATTTAAAAGCATTTTACTGGCTTATTTACTTATATTTACTTTCTAAAATAATGTAAAGTGGAAAAAACATTATACCTACATATATTATTGTAAAAAGCTTCCAAATTCATAATAAATATTGAAATATAGAAACAATTTTTAATATTACTTAACATTTTTCATTACTTATTTTCAGATAAAAAAATTAAACATTATTTAATTATGTTAATTTTTACCAAACTTTTATACTTACATAAAACTTTTCAGTAAAGTATAAATGTAATTTTAATGTGTAAAATGTTTCTTTATTACATTTAAGCAAATGAATATATTTAGTTATATGTTTGGCAATAAATTATAACTTCCAAAAACAATTTATTTGTTTTTGCACAACTAAAGATCAATTAAAATTTACAAAGATTTGTTTTTAAATAATTAAATTTGACATTGATGTCCGTAAAGCTTGTGACGTAGAAAAATGAAGGTTACCTTTAAAATGATAGTTTTTTAAAGAAATTCATTAAATTCGCAAGTACTTATCAAAAAAAAAACTCGTAAAAAATCTGTCTTAATGCCGAATGCCGGTTGAATATAACACCAACGTGTTTATGTATACGGTATACCTAGAGATAAGGTTTTTCCAATTTAAATCCTGCATTCATGGAAATAATTAATTAAGATTAAATAAATTTTAGGTGAGAAAAGTTTCACAATAAAATTTCAAGTCAAGAAAAATAATTAACAAAATCATTAACTATTTAGAAATTCAACCAAAAAATAATCAAGACAATAATATATTTTCCTAAACAATAAATTTAATAATTAATTATGATACTTGTCCAATTTACCATTTATATCAAAATTAAAAGCTCTTTTAAGAAAGCACTCTCATGAATATAAACTTTAAGTTTACAATAAAATTATAAAAAATAATGAAAAAAAATTTTACTTAATGTTTAAGTAAATAACTTTTATAAAATATATAAGTAAATTTTTCTCAAATAAAATTTACTCTCAAATTTCAAAAATAATTAAAGTTTTTCTAATTTTCTTAAAAAAAAAACTCTCAGAGCAATATATACATAATTCACCAATCATTTACATTTTATATTGAACCATTGTTAAATTTAATAATATTATTTGTTACTACATATAATGTACAACATTTATAATAAAGCTTATAGCACATGCTCTCTAGCAGAACAACAATATAAAAACCAAACTTAAACTCAGCATTTTTTTTTCTTTCTTTCTTAAAGACTTTAATTTACCTTTAATTGCAACTTGTGTATATTTTTCTTATTCTCACTTATACATATATTTAATATCAGCTAAAAATGTTTATTGGTATATGTCGCCCCCTACCGAAAAAAAAATAATATAATTTGAAAATGTTAATTTTTAAACATAAAACTTTTTTTTTCTTTCTGTTGGTGTTTTTTTTTTTTTTCTTCTGTCGTTTTCAGCTTTATTTTATATATTTTTTAACAACACAACAACAGAAAATCTAAAAGAATTATTAAAAACTTGCGATTTCAAAACATAAAAGATATAATTTTGATTTTTGGTTCGAAATTTTGTATTGAACAAGAAAATTTTAAAAAAATTTAGTGTGTGCCGAACAGTTTAAGTGGAAAGACATAAAAAGAGTTTTGTTTAATATTTAATAGTTTTATCAACAAAAACAAACAAAAATTTACTATTATTATTATTATTTATATTTTTTGGTGGTTTTTCTGAATTTTTTAAAAAAAATTTAGAGATCACTAAAAATAAAAATAGACAAAAAAATAAAAAGAAATTTAAACCGTGCGCGCGGCCACATAAATCAATACACAAAAAATAAAAATTATTTCAAATAAAATTGAAAAAAAAATTATTTAAATAAAATTAAAAATTTCAAATTTCAATTAAAGTGAAAATTTTTTTTTATAATAATTTTGTTGTTTTAAAAAGTGATTAATTTACTACTTAAAACTAAAAAATAATAAATTGATATTGCATTAAAAAGATACTTTTTTTTGTATCCTATAAAATCATAATTGTATTTTTAATTATAAAATTTATGTAAGATTTAAACAAATTGTTTTATTTTCCTCAATAGTTAAAAAAAAAAAAATTATGTCTTAAAAATATTATTTAACTAAGAAAAATATTCACCATCATTATTAAAAAAAAAAAAAAACTCTTATAACGTATATATCTTTTATGTTGTGTTGTGTATCTTTTTCAAATATATATATATATATATACATGATTATCATTGTGTGGAAATGAAAAGTGCAAGTTAAATAGTTAAATTTTCCATGATATAATTTTAACAATAAAAATAAAAATTTATACAGGTAAAAAAAAAACAATTTTTTTTTTTCGTTTTGATTAAAATATAAAAACACAACATATTTTTATATGTTGCAGATAATTTTTCTGATATAAATTTTTTTAACTGTTATATTTCTGTTTTCGCAAGTGTATTTTAAAGAAATTTTATTTTTTGTTATTTTTAAGTTTTTCAATAATTCAAGTCAAGGATTTATTATTGTAGTTTAAATTTTTTTAAATTGTGTTTTTTTTTATGTATATATCTTTATATTTATTTTGTGTACTGGGGGGTAACCAGTTTTAATTTAATATTTTTTTATCTTTTATATTTTAATTTTTATATACTTATATAGTTCTTTTGTTATAGAAATAAAACTTACAACATAAAAATAATAAAACTAGAATAGTTTGCAATAAAAAAATACTCATTAATCCAATTTTTTTTATATATTTTTCCTGAAACTTTTCATGGATTTTTCAAAAAAAATTTTTTTTTGAAAAATTTAAAAAAATTGATTTTTTAAATATTTAAGAAAAAAAAATTTTACATAAATTTTTTTTTTTTAAATTTTTTTATGTTGTTATTTCATTTATATTGGTATTTGTTGACAGAATCATATAATTTATATTGATTTTATGGCAATGTGTTTGTACCAAAAACAATATAATATAGAAATTAAAATTTATGCTCTTATGTAGACAAAAAAAAAGTATATACATATATATATATTTTTTATTATAATATGTATATAAAGAAATATTTATATACAAAAATATCTTTAAAGAAGAGAAAGTGAATTTTTATAATGTTGTTTTTTATATAAAAAAAATAAAAATAAATGATAATTTTAATATGATGACATACAGACATATAAAAAACAACTTTAACTACATTTAAAACTATGTATATATGTATACAGAAAATTTATTATTATATAAATGGATAAAAAAAACTAGTAATTAATAATTAAGTAAAATTATAGAGAAAAAGAGAAACAAAAAAAAAAAATTTAATCTTTATTAGTTTAACACAAAAAAAAATTTTTTATATACATTAAAAAAAAGTTTGATCTATTAAAATTTATGCATATACATATTTGTCAAATTAACATAAATTGCATGCACATTTATTTATTCATATTTTTTTTAATATTTTCTATATAATATTTTAATTCAAATGAGAAATTTATAAATTTAATATTTATATTTTTGAAATTCAATATTTTATATAGATTTTATTAAATTCGTACTTAAATTTATTTAAAAAAAATTCAAATTTCAATATTTAAATTTACATTTTTTTTTATTTTAAATCAAAAATTTTGACTTTTCTATTGCATTATTTTTTTTTATAATAATAAAAAAGTAATTTAAATATTTTTTTCCCATTAAAAATGTATATTTAAATTATTTGATTAGTAAATTAAGGAAATTTTTATAAGATATATTTAGTATTTTTGTAGTAACTTCGTATCATTATAAAATATAATTTCTTTCTCCATAGAATAATAAACTTATTAATTATTTACAACTTTTAGTGTTTCCCGAAAAAAAAAATAAATAAATTTATATAATAAAGAAAAATTTAATAGTGTTTTGTAATAGTGAATATTTTTCTACATGTTTTAAAGAATATTTAATCCAATTTTGTGAATTTTTCTTTTAATAAATAAAATTATAATAAAAAATCAACGTTTAAATAAAATATTAATGGATTTTTATTTTTTTTTAAATAAAAAGCAGATAAAACATATATGGGATTATTATTTTCAAGTTAATTTTTTTTACTAAACTCCAGGTAAATTATATTTTAAAACAAAATTTTATCACAACTTTTTTTTTTTTAATTAAGAAAATTTTATTCAAATACAAATTTATTGATAAAAACATTTATTTTGATTTAATCATTATTTAATTCAAAAAAAGTTAAGGTATTAGAAAAATTTCAAATTGCTGTAAATTAACGAAAAATATTGTTATAATCATAAATTTAGATCTAAATCTATTAAATATTTTGATAAATTAAAATTTATCTAAAAAATATATGACAAAAAAAAAAATTAATTTAAAAATTTGAATTACTAATTAAAATATAAATAAATTTTGAACTGTTTTTAGTTGAAATCAAAAATGAAAATCTAAATAAAAATTATCTTATTTTACGGTTTAAAAATATATTTAAATTTAAATTAGTCCATTGTTTTATTTTTTGCGGTGCATTTGCAAAACAAAAGTGTTAAGCGACGAACTTGAAATTAATCGACTATATTTTTCGCCTCTGAAACATTAACTTTTTTTTTATTTACTTTATTAATTGTGCTAAATTATCAATTTAAATGGATTTTTTATTATAATTATACACATAAGCATGTTTTCACATAAATTATTTAATATAAATTTGATTAAATTACGAATTTTCGTGAAATACAAACAATATCGACCAAAATATTTCTTAATTAATTTTAAAAAAAATATTTTTTTTTTGATAAAAAATTTAAAGCATAAAAATGAAAACATGTTTAATTTGCAATTAATATTTATTCTGAGGGCCATAAAAATGATAATAATCTGATTGTCAGTGTTTTGAATTCTTGAAAATAAGGTCTTCTTTTTTAAAAGACTTTTAAATCACAACGGAAAATATTAAATAATTTTGTAGTGAATATTTTTTTTAAGATCCACAGGAAATTTTCAATGATTATTATAGAAAATTATTTAGGGAAAAGATTAATTAAAATTTATTAAATATTTATTTATTATTAAAAATTAAATATTTTTTATTGTAACAAGAAAATTTAATTAATTATTTTTATTCATATATTTTTTTCTGTAAAAATTACAATGTATTTAAATTATTAAAAGTTCACTAAAAAACTATCTTGTTTATCTTGTTTTGGTCAAAATATATTTTTATAAAAAATTAAATTTTGTGTATTTCATAAAATCTAGTTTCAAAATTGACTCTTGACAAATTTTTAGAGAAGATATTTAGCAAGACATGATTAAAAAGTTTATTAAATAAAAATTTTTGGACAAATTTTATCATTTTTTTTTGTTGAAATCAATTTTTAAAGTTGCGGTTTTTATATAGTAGATTAAGAGAGCTTTCAACTAAAAATAAAAATCAATCATATGATACTTCAATTTAAAAATATATCTTAAAATTTTTTATTTTGCAAAATAATTTCAAAACTAATTTTTAATTAAAATTTTGAAAATAAAAACTTCTTTCGAAATTCATTCAAAAATTTTAAAGTAATTGTGTTGCTTTTTAGGAAAAACATTTCATAATTTATAGTTATGCCTCAGATTTTAAATGATTTTAATAATTTAATTATAATTTTTGTTTTAAATCAAGTTTATTAAATTTATTTATTAAATTTTTCCACCATAAATTATTACATCGTGAAAAATTATCTCAAAGGTGGTAAAATTTTGTTAATTGTCGCTAAAATTGAAATTAAATTTTATGAAATTTATAATGTAATACAACAATTTTCCTTTTCGACCAAGATACTATATACTATAAGCAATTTTTTTAAACAATCGAACGAATTTAATTTATTTTATTTTACTTTTTTTGAATTAATCAACCAAAAAAAAAAAAATGGAATGAGTAAAATCAAATTGTCCCAAAAAATCATATTGGTAAAATTATTACAAATGTTGCTTATGCTATTTTTGTTAATAAAGATATTATCTCTAAACCACACCTTAACCACAAATTTGCAAAAAAAAAAACAAGAAAAAAATCAAGTTTTCAGACATCCTATTAAATTCTTATTATAAATTTCTTATGCAATTTCAAACCATTAAGGCAACACTAAATATAATTACATAAACAACAATAAAATTATGTTATAAGTCACCCTGTATCACAGAAATGATTTTGCATAAACAAATAAAACAAATTTTTTTACAATCTGCACAATTTATTCTTAAAAATCTTAACACAAAAACTATAAAATTTTGAAAAAAAAACCTTTAATTACTTACTTGACCACCAAAAAAAAAAAAACGATTTCTTTAATGAACTTGTCGTATTCAACAAATTTTTATCGAGCACGTGTTAATTTGTATGTTATTTATTTATTTATTTAACTGAAAAAGAATGAAAGTTACTGTCGTTATATGCTGTGTGTTAGTAACTTAAAAGGTCACTTATTTATCTACCATATTTATTTATGATCATTGTTTGGTTGAAAAAATAAAGAAAGACAATTTCAAGGTTAGTCTTAGATTATTATTATTACCTTTTCATTATTTGATTATGATTTAAATATTAAATAAAGTTCTATGAATTTTTAGTTTTAAATACTAATAAATTACAACAACAAAGAAACTAAACATGATAAATGATTGTAAATCAAAAATTTAAATGAAATTGAAAACGATGTGAAAATAATTTAATTCATAAAAATAAGGTTAGTAGGAAATTTTCAATTTACTTAATATTAATTAGGAATTTTTAAGGGTCATTTTAGATTATATAAAATTAATTATTTTATTTATATTTTTATATTTAACGTAATTTTTCATTATAAGTTTTAAAATAATTAAATAATGAATAACCATCAGTTTGCTTAAACAGATATAACTTTTCAACCAATGGTCGATTTTTTGCAATCGAATCACTTGTTTAGGTTAGTTTAGGTAGATATCTGTAATTCAATTTCTTTGCTACCAAAAGAAAACACTAATTTTACAAGAAAACTAAATTCCAAATTTAAAGATTTTTTATAAATTAATATAATCTATGTGGACTAAATCAAAATCAAATGAGTAAATCAAACTGAAAACTGGTTAATTTTATTATAATTTATTATCACATTTTGTATAATGAATATTATTAAACTTCTAAATTATTTATTTATGTTGATTGTGGAAAATATTTCTAATAAAATCAATTTAATTACAAATATCGTAAATTTAATCTTGTGAATTTGATATTTTAATTATAAATCAAAGAGATTTTTAAACAAAATTTATTGCCAAAATAAAGATTTGCATAATTATATTTTTTTTTTAATTTATAAGACCTTTAGAAGGTTAATCAATTCTAGAAAGAATTGCTTTATTACTATTATTAAATTTAATATTAAGAAATTTTTAAAAAATTAAATACCGAATTCTGAGAAAATTTTACAAGATATATAATATAATTATGAGATAGTTTTTAAGTTATTCTTATACATATTTCGTAATATGAGTATTATTCATACCATGTTACTATAAGGTTTTCTGGAGCGATATCAAAATGCTGATGATTAGTAATCCTTCTGTAAAAAAACTTAACTAAAAACACAATTTAAATAAGCAGCAGAAAATAGTTCTTTCTACCCCCATGTATAGATTAAATACTAATTTAATATCATTTTTAATGTCTTTAAATTGAAATTATTATTACTTATTAACTGTTACAATTTTTGTTTTGCATAAAAATAATTTCAGTAATATCGTATTTCATGACCATTTGAAATATTTCTTTATTATTAATAAATTTCATAAGACAAAAACACTCCACTGTTAAATAGACCCTGAACAATTATTGTAATTATCCATACTTTTAAAAAAAAAACTGATTATTTGATTGCAGCTCAATATTTACCAGGCATTTTAAAATTTTAAAATAATTTGAAAATTTAAAAAAATATTCTTATTAATAATATCAAAACTGTTTAACCTTCTATTAAATATTTTCTTATTTGTAAATCTGTAATGACATGTTTTTAAACATTATTTTCGTTTTTCATATTGCATTAGAAAATATTTGTATTTTAAAAATTTTGGTATATTCCTGGAAAAGCGTTCAATGCCACCTTCTCAATACGAGTATATAAACATCTACAGAAAATTATATATTCAACAAACCCTAAACTTTCTATTTTTTATATAAAGTAAATTTTTTCAACATAATTTTATTTAATTGTTTACATAGAAAAATACATAAGTAATCAAAAATGAATTTATGTAATGACAATGATACCCTACTATGTTATCCCTTCTTCAAACTATCTCTGCTGATGTCTAGGCCATCGTTCAAATTTTCTATATATTACAAGTATATAATTTATCATGTTTAATGTGCCAAGAGATTTGTTTTGTTTTGTTTTTTTGTTATGATTAGATTGTTAATTTATATGCAAAACTGAGATTGTCTCTGTAAAATTACATAAAACAAAAATAGTATATCATAAATAAAAAAAAGTGCTTACATTTGCATTGATGAGCAAACAAAAAAAATGAAAATTGTGCATTCCAAAAGTTTTATATTTCATTTTGCACGAATTTTTTCATACTTATTAATATTTTTTTTTTGTTTGTTTATATTTACGGAAATGAAATATTGAAGCTCAATAAACTTAATAATATTATGATAACAAGTTTTTGCTTGTGTATTATATTAAATTCGAGCAGATGGCGCGGAAGCTAAATTTTTACAAAGGTCTTTAATTATGACGAAAATGAATTTTTTTTTTATTTTGTCTATCTCAACACTTGTTTTCTAATTATAGAAATATATTAAAATTACTAATAAAAAATGATTAAAAATATGATTCAATAACAAATTGGTTTTATTATCATATGTTTTTTTTTATTTATATAAAATAAACAAAAGAAAAATTACTGTCAGCGAAAATTTTGGAATAGAAAAGCGATGAAACTGAAGAAAGTAGAAAAATGATATTTTATTTTAAAATTTTATAATTATATTTTAAATTAAGATAATAATCTATTTAAGGGAAAAAATTTCAAATTTTATAATAAAATTTGAATAAATTTTTCTGGTTTCATTTGGGAAAATTTTATTTAGCACTGGTAACTTTGAATAAGGTAATTAAAAATATTTCTCGTGATGGTTACCATTAAAAAATAGGGAAGTTTCCTGGTTTGTTATTTATTCAAAAACATGCTAGTTAATTTAGTTCTAAATACTTTACTATTTTCGGTGCTGGTAATAATATTTGAGATTACTTTTATTTAAAACACGTCTAGGTAGAAAATTAATTTATTATTTTGAATGTATAAATATCTAGCATTCGTTTTGCTGTACAACTTGTATTTTTTTTCTAAGTCCACATATTTTAATGATCGTTTTATGATTGTAATAACTAAATTTAATTCAATTATCATCATGTAGATTTTCTCCACGAACAGTATTCAAATAAAATGATAAGAGCCATTCATTGATTCATTAACCTTTCTATACATTACGACTATGATTCAAATTATATCTTCTTTCAAAAACTTAACAAAAAACCAAAGAAAAAAAATTAATCCAATTAATCAAACATTCAAAAATTAATTTCCAATTAAATGTCTAATAAATCACTTTAAATAAAAATTGTACTCGTAACAAAAATTAAAATATTTTCAAGCATTTTTTTTTTATGATTAATTGAAGAAAGTTACAGTCTAACAAATACAGAAAAAAAAAAATCTCAAGTAATTTTAATATCACCAATTAAAAATTTATATTATTTATTATTAATGCCATCGGTTAAACAATAGGAAAAATCAAAAAGAAAAATTATATAATATAATAAGAAAATATCAAAGAAATTTAAAAGGGACGCAAAAAATTTGTTCAGTATAACTAATTCATTTTTGAATAATCTGTCTTAGGCATTTGGTATTTGCAATATTTATGTATATCTAAACTGAAAAATTTGCAACCTTTATTTATATTTATTGGAAAATTTCAACTGTTAAATTAGTTTTTTTTTTTACCATTTGAAGGTAGAAGAAATTATGTGTTTCCTATTTGACCTTTAAGGCATTTGAAACCCAAACAATAGTATATTAAAATATGAATATAACAAATTTCTCTGTTGCCGCAATTCCGAAGTATTACATATAAATTTTATATTTTTTACTTTCACTCTTTTTAAGAGAAGAAATAAGAAATATATTGAATTACTTTAGCAAATTATCTCTGAAATAAGTTAAAATTAAAATATAGTAAAATAAGACAAAAAGATTTTTCTATGGTTTTTTTTTTGTATTAAGATTAATTTACAATTATCTGTAATTGTACTTAAAGTTCATGTATGATGATATATCATTTTACCTATTTCAAAAATATAAAAAAAAAAGATTGTTCAGTTATAAATTATTATACATGAAGAATTTTCATATTAAAAATATAATTTAATATTATGAAATTTTTGTTATTATACAGTCAAGTCTAATGGTAATTAAACAAAATATTGTAAAATTTGATATTTGATTGAAATTAGAATTTTCAAGACAAAAATGTCAATATCATAAATTATATTTCTTCCCTAAAGAAGGACTAAAACTATTAAATGCTATAATTAAAGTCCATACTTAAATTCTTATATAAATTTTATAAGCTAAATTTTGGGTATTTGTAATAAAATTACTTACTTAATTATTTACTTAACATGGATTGCAGAATTAAAGACTGCTTGCAATACATTTTTTCAAAACACTTTTTATGACATATCAAATATTCTAACAATAATTTATTTTTTTAAAATAGACTATTGCTAATTGACCTTCACTGTATATATGATTCTGATTTGACCATATAATACAAAGTTTACTAAACTTTTAATAAGCTTGAATTTCATAATGAATATAACAAAAAAAAAATGTAAAAATTATTTGTTATTATTTGTCATTACAAAATATAATACAAAAATTAATCAGAAATCCCTTGTTATAAATTATGAAAATTTTATATTTTTTAATTTTCGTACAATATAATAATATAAAGTAAATTAATTGATTTTTAATTTGTTTTATTTATTTTCTAAATATATTTCATATATAATTATATAGTTAACAAATTCATTAAAGACTTTCTAAATTTTCAGCAATATATAATTTAATTTAATTATAAATAACCAACAACTATTATATTTATATAAGTATATCACATGTATTGAATTTTTTCTCCAAAATCACGGATATGTAGAAATATCTAAATTCTTCGATGTAAAATGGATAGTACAAGAAATATTTTCTCATCAGTTGCCAATGAAGCTAGAAGTGCTAGATTTTAGAACTATTCTAGCAAATTTTTATACTAAATTAGATTTGGGTTATTTTAATATATAAAAATCTTTTCTAAACTTCAGCCTACACTTGTATAATGATCTAATAACGCTTAAAAATATCGATAAAATCTTAAATACATATATATAATATATAATTACATAATAACCAGTTATTCACTTATTTTTTAATTTATACAAAATTATAACCTTTTAAATCATTTAGCATGAACTTAACAAACTTTTGCCATAATCGTAAAATATCACGGTGTTTACATAAATCGCCACCATAATTATAATATATTAGTTTAATGTTTTTGTTATTATTATTTTTGTTATGTACCTACACTCTAGTAAACAATAATGCCAACATAATTATTCTTCCGATTTCGTATAAATAATTAAAAGTAGAAATGAAACTGAAAGTCATATTTTTGTTGTTGTTGCGGTTATTATTATTATGTATTTATGCTCGAACAAATTTCTCTAAACAAAAATTCTCTCATATATTTTATTTGTTTAAAGATGATTTCGGTGCGAATGGGTTGATCATACCTGCATAATATACAAAAAATATTAGTGATTTTATATTTTAGGAAAAAAAAAAAACAAGATTACATTTTAAGCTTGTAAGTTGTTTTTAAGTTGAGAGTAAAAAACATTTTCTTAAACCGGTAACAATACATATATTGTATTGCAAATAATTTTGCTAATTTTAAAATTTATTCAAATTGCCCAACATTTTTTGTTATAAAATAAGTTACCAAAAAGAATGAAATGAAAAAATTACTAATAAAAAATTTAAAAAGAGGATAACACGAAATCTAATAAATACAAAACCTTAAAAATCAAAAGTAAATTATTTCTGTTGAAAAATTTAACTAGATATAGCTATATATATATTTAAATCAATTTTCGTTTCTTTCTTACCAAAACTACTTTTGCCAATTTGAACTTCAATTTATTTAATGCATTTTGTTTTTAATGTACAAAAAATAATAATCAAACAACCACAATATAAAATTTACCATTTTTATATTAACTATATAATAAATTGTTACCATAATTTCTCTGCAAAATGTTATTAAATCAAAATTTAACTTATTTATATCTTAAAACTCGGAAGTATAATTTTTTTATTGATTGTAATTTTCAATACTTTAATTTAAAATAACATTTTAAAACATAGTTTTAATTAACCTTTGATTTTTATTATATTCATTTAAAATTAAAATTTAATCGTTTTTAATCCTAAATTGAGAAATTATAAAAAATTCTATACTTCCTTCAATTAGACAAGCTATATAAATTATATATATACCGTATTGTAAAAAGTTTTGTTTTATATCATTATTGCGCTTGTTGAAATTGTAATAAAATTTGATAAAAAACATTTGGTTTTTGTTTTGTTTTTGATTGATGAGTGTATCTAAAGTTAATTAAAAAGGTTAACATTTCAATTCGTATAGTAATTAAACAATTAGTAAAATGACTGTGTATAGTAAATTAATTTATATAAATTTGATTTATAGCAAAGTTTTAATTTACACTACCTTGATAATGATTTGTTGAATAAACTATAATATAAAATTCATTAATCTACTGTGAGAATTTATGCAGTTGAAAGATATGTTTATTACAAATTTTAATTTATATTTCATCAGTTAATTATATTTTAAATATATTTTCAACACTACACCGTCAAAACTTTTGCATTTTATTTGCAATATTTATTTACAAAAAAAAAACAATTTTTAATTATTATATCTTTTTTGAGTCGGTTTAAAAGTATATTAAAATATATCCAACAAATTAGTCAAAAATTTGAGAAAAAGATTTTAGTTTAGCTATTTTATTTGCTTAACACACATCTTCTAAACAAAATATTTTATATACCAAAACTTCTATTATAATTTCAAATAGTATTTACTAAACATTTACCAACTTACCCGTATATTTTTCTTTTTCAATTTTTTATAAAATAATTTTTTTATTATATAATCTCTCGAACCACCAACAACAAAATTTTAGTCAATAATTTACTATTTTTTTTTTCTTCCATTTTGTTTAAAATATTTTGTTTCAATTTACAAAACTTCAACAAAAAAAAAAACAAAATTTCTCTTGAACTTTGAAATATACCATTTCATATCTATGAAACACAAAATTTAATTTACTGCTATAGCTATAATACCATAAACAATAAATCATAACAAAAATTATAAATATATTTTATAAAGTTAACAAATTTTTCAATTAACCATTTTAGCTATAATTTTTCGTTAGCTTTATATAGCACATTAACACTAAACCAACAAACATGAGTCTTCAATGTTGAAAATTTCATAATAATAATAATAAGAAAAAAAAAATTAATTTTGTTGTTTTTATGTTTTATTGAAATACCAAAACAAAACGTAAAAAATACATGATTGTCAAAATATTTTCTTTACAAAAACAACAACAACAACAACAAAAATTGATTGTTGATTATAATTTTTCTTGATTAATTCCAATTACATGACATTAAATTATACATTGAGTAATTTATTTGCAGAGGGAAAAAAGTTGTTATTGATTAAAATCTGCAAAGAAAAAATTGTACAAGTTAATAGCCCATCCTTCAAGTTGAACTTTTTTATAAAAGACTTTTTTTTTTCTTTTTTGATTCCAATTTATGTTTTTTTTTATTTGGCATGTAAGATATTTTTATATTTTTGGTGTCAACCTACGCCAATAATTATTTTTATGCTGTGACCTTTTTGGTTTCTTGTTTCAAAAGAATATGTTAATGTTAATGTCCCTTTTTATGGCTATTTATTTCCAATAAATTTTTATGAAAATCTGTAAAAAAAAATTTAAATTTTATTTTACATTTTAATTGCCACAAGCATCAAATTTATATGCCTTAAATTTAAAGATTTTGTGTTCAGATTTCATATAAAAGATAATTTAATTTAAAATTATTATTTTTTACAAACACAATTTCGAATTATAATTAATTTAAGTGGAAATCTTATTTACCATTTTTTTTTTTGTTTTAAAATATCTTAGACAACTGTTCCGAAAAATGTTGACGAAAAAATTTCTTTATAATTGATATTTTGACTGTTAAAGATCCAGGAAATTTAAACTTTTATTAATTGAAATTTTTTTTAACAATTTGACTTTTTAACTGTAACAAAGAGTGTATTATAATTTTATAAAATATTTATTTTCCTGCAATCAAATATTTATAACAATTATTATATAAATCAATTATTTTAAATTAATCTTAAATTGAAGTGCCAAAATTAAGGTGTGTGTAAAATCTTTACATAAATATTCTCTAGGTCTTCTAGATAATAAACATTTTGATTTGTTCAGCATATAAAATATAGAATTAAGCTTAGCTTAGCTTGTAAACTTCAATATGTTTTTTTTATAATAATTTAAGATTATAAGCTCACTACAATTTTTATAATAAATAAATAAAAAATATTATTTTATTTAATTTTACTTTGATTTGTGTCATTTAATAATCACTTGATGATAATTAAATTAATATTTAAGTCTTAATAAAAATATGTTTGTGATTCATTTGTTAAAAAAGTATTTTATATTTTAATTAAATTCATTTTATTTTCATGTGTTTCCAATCTCTTCAATTTTACATAATAATTTATATTTTACTTAATTTTTTTATTATTAAAATTATTACATCGACTTGGGAATTTGTAACATTAATCATAATTCTAATAAAAAAAATTTGTAACTTCCTAATAAAATTATTCAAAAATTATCATAAACAAAATTTTACCTATAGTGTAATTATTTTAAACCAAAACATAAATTATAATTTTATTGTAAAACTTCCTTAAAAACAAAATATGTACAAAATTATGTTTAACATAAAAAAAAAAATTATTTGTTAATAATATTTTGAGTAAAGATTACGAGCTAAAGCATTAAATTAATAAATTTAAGATTTTTATGGTCGTGCAAATGAAAGGCTCTACTAATTTTTTACATTCTTTTAATAAAAAATGATTTCAATTAAAATTATTTTTCTTGTGATTTTCTAGTTGGTAGTATAGTGAATTAAATTTATATTACAAAACTTTTATCATTCCTCAACAACACTTCTTATAAAATTTCCGGTTACATAATTATTTTTGAACCATATTTTACTCAATATAAATTAAAATTGATTATTAATTATTATAAGACAAAATTGTAATACACTTTTATTTCATAAAATAAATTTCGTAAAATATAAAAATGAATTAACAAACTTTTTTTTTGTTAAATAAATTATTTATATAAATATTTATAGTTAATTTAGCTGGTCATGGTAATATAATTTAAGTATAGCTTTTGTTTTGACATTTATCAGGCAATCATTTAAGGAAATTTACAAATAATTGTTCCAGAAATTTAAGTTAAAGAAGGTTTTAAATTTATTAGTTTATAGCAATATATACTAAAATATTTAAAATCTTGCTTTATGTGTTCAAATTATTATTGAATAATATAATATTGGTAAGAAAATGAAAATAATAAATAAAAATATATAATTTTATGATGTAATTTGAATTATTTTCATCAATAAACCAAAAATAATTTATTAAATTATTATCTAAATCTGTTAATTTTTCTCTCATAAAACGATAATTACTTATTATAAAAAAGAAAGTTTATTCTTTGTTTGAAAACTATCAAAAACAAACAATTTCACAGCCTCCATAAAGCTTTAATGTTGTAAATTTATCATTAATTATTCAAAAAAAATCCCAGAACTTGAAAGATTTTTGTCATCAAATTTTTTTTCAATTTAAATGATAATTTATTGTAATTTACAATTTTTGTTTTGACAAAAAATTTTGAATTTTTTTTAATATTTTTTGACCAAAAATATAACAAAATTATTATTTTAAAAATCCAACAAAATTTTCGATTTGGTCAAAAAAACCTTTTAACTGTGACGAAAATAATTAAAAATGTGAAAATTTATAAAATTATTACATCAAAAAAATATTATGATTACATTAATGATTATATGAGCATAATTTTTGTATATAATTTAATAGTTTCCTTCGGAATTTTTCCAACGTGCAATTACAGCCTAAATAGTAAATTTAGTTACTAAATGCTTTGGCAATTATCAGAACTGATTTACTAAGTGGTTACGCTGCGATGTGAATAACATAACCGAATGATTTTTTTAGATTTGGACTATACCTGTTAACAGATCGCTTATATTTATATAATTGCTACATTTTCAATTCAAATTGTTATTTTGGAGTATATACTTAACATGGTTTGCAAAAATATTAAAAGTGATTAAATACTTTTAAAAAATTATTCAATTTTGATTGAAATAATTATTGAATTTTATATAAGTTAGTTATAAGTACAGTACTATTATTCCAATGTAACAGTAACAGTAACATAACACTAGTCGGTTTGTTAACAGTCAATTAAAAGTTAGATAAGATTTTATAGTTAAATGTATTTACTTTAACATAACTTGCGTATTGAGTAAACCCAAAGGTAAATCTGAATGATTTCTTATCCATATAAATAAACATAACAATTTTCATCACTTTAGAAACTGCAACTTATCTATATGGTATGGTGCAACCAAAGCCGTAATATTATATACGGCTTTGGTGCAACAATAGTGAAGAACTTTGAGCATTTTGTATTATAATTTAGAATTTGGATAAGAATTCTGAGTTTATCAAAATTACTATTACATAATTTATCGAAATATTTATCAATAATCAATAATAACATATCAATAATAACATTATGAAATTTAGTATATAAAATACATAATTTGATTTTATCAAAAATTTACAACATTTATTTTATTCAATATTTTCGTATAAATTATGCAGAGTTCAAGATAAATATAAATATAAATATTTATGATAATATTACAAGAAAAATGTCTCCATTTGTAATGCTATAATTGTTATATCATCTTAGACACGCAAATTATTATATTTTAAATAAATTTTAAAATCAAATTATGTTATTAATGTCAAATTATTAGGTAATTTTTGTATTTTGTAAAAAAATATATAAATAGTATAATAAATGATTAATTTAATTTTAAGTTTTTTTTTCTTACATAATTATTGAAATATAGATATGTATTTATTTAATTTATATTTTATATTTGTTTCAGATTTCTTCAATACAAAATGACTATAATGTTTAGAATTCTCTTGATAACATGGACCTTATGTTGTACATGTCTTGCAATTCCAGATGTAAGTGAAAATATAAATATATAATAAATTCTTGACATAATTTTAAAGATAATTAAACGATAAATAGAGACTGTTTTTTAATTGAATTCCAAAGAAATCAATTACAATTCGTTTCTGTTTTAATTGTAGTTTAATTATATTTCTAGGAATTCTACAAGCACTTGAATTTATCTGATAATAGAATTTTTATTTAATAATCTTACCATAATTTTTTACACTTAAAACTTATCTAAGAACTTATTAATTTTGTTATAAACATTATAAAATTTAATTAATTTTGTTAATGCTTCTTGAATATTATACCTTTTTACAACCATTTTAAAAAATTTCGTTTCGACATAATTCACACTCAAATTTAGACATTGCTTTTAATTTAAGTAAACACAAAATCCAACCTACAAACTGCCATATGCAAGCATTTATTTATCATTAACATTTTAATAGAGTCCAATTACATTTTTTGATATAACCCATAATTAAATTACATATTTTACCAAAAAAAAATATTGAAAATCAATTAATTATTTTTTTGATTATTCATCAAAAACATCGATGAAATTTAATAATTTACGATATTTAAATGATAACTTTAAATATAATTAACAAGAAACCTTATAACACTTTAATAATTTTTGTCCACATGGTTTTAAAATATTTATTTCAAGGCAGAGACAAATACAATTTAAAATTCCCCTTTAAAAATACAAATTAAATTTAATAAATTCAACCCATAAAATATTATTATATAATGACACATAAAAAAGTATTAATAATAAATATCAATTTCTTTAATTATTTTATATGAAAAGTAACGATCAAGTGTGGTATAAAACAAAATTTTCGGCTGCAACAAAGAAAGGTTTTCAGCTGATCGATAATTTATGTTGGCTATTAGTGCCAAGTAAAAATAATTGAACTTCAATAATGTAAAATGAATATTAAAATATTATTTGGGGATTTCATTTTTTGGACAAGTGTGTTTAATGTTAAGGTTAAATTTGGGTGCAAGTTTTATGGAAGGATTTAGTTTCAAGGTTAATATTGAAGACACTACAGTCTTCAAGAATTTTTTTTATATATTTTAAAATGATTTTTTTTTCTCTGTAAATATTCAAAATATAAATAAGTAGTTTTTAAAATTTGAAATGAAATTTTCACAAATTTTGAAGGTTAAAAATTAAGAAGTGCAATGCAAACAGGGTCATCATGAATTATATGGCATAATATGACACTTAAAAAAAATTCTATGGACCAATAAGTCAAAAAGACTATAAATTAATGAAATATTGAAATGAAAAATACTAAATTATCAAAAAATTATTGCACAATCGGAAGCTATAAACTATTAACTTTTATAATTATAACTAATTAATGCTGACATTAAATATTTTCTTAATCGTTTTTTTTTTAAATTTGCATAATATTAAAACAGACGACTGCTTGTGCCCACCTATCCTACATTCTATTTGAAATAGCCACACGATTATATTTATATATTGGCGCTATTAATATCAACCATTTTTTTTTTTAGTGCACTTTACTCCACCCATTTAAGAATAAATTATAGTCAAAAATTATATTCAACCTTTTACTATTATATTTATAATATTTTTCTATTAAGTTTTTAATTATAAATTAATTTTTATTTATTTTTTTATTTCTTGCTTGAAATCACCTGTTAATAAAATGATTGACAATTTTTTACTCATAAAAATTATTGCAAAATTTTACATTTAATAATAATAATAATATTTTTATTTAATTTTTTTTTTCAATTACAAAGCTACTAATTTAGCTTGGTTTGAGGTTACAATTGAAATTATGGCCAAGGTCATTTCAATTCTTGCATTAAATTATGCGTAATTCATCATTGAATGCAAAATATAATACAAAAAAAACAAATTTGAAATTTATTGTTAAATTTCAATTTAGAGATTTCCCAGGAAATTTCCATATTCTATAAGAACAAATAAAAAACTGGAAAATACTATTAAGCATTGGGAAACTTTGAAATATAGAAGTAGAATATTTCTAAAATATACCGAATATTTATGCAAATGTAATAAAATTGGAAATAATTTTGCTAAAACCTAAATTATTTTTATGTTATTTTTTAATTATTAATTAAGTACGATATCACACAACATTGTTTAAGTTATCCTCTAGGCATAACAAAAAAATTGATTTTATAAAAAGATTAATTAAATAATTTTGATACCAAAAAATCACTTGTTTTTTGGTATAAATTTATACTAGTTTCCCAAAAAACATAAAAGGTTTAAGGAAATATTAGTTTAACGAAACATTAGTCAGAATTTTGTATGTTTGCATATATCAGAAAACTATCTAACTCTGGAATAGGTTCAACTTTAAAAGTTTCATTTGTGGTACAACATTTATCTTTAAGAAAAAATGTTATCCAAGTTTTTGATATATAATAAAGAATAATTTCAAAAATGAAAGTATTAACAGTAAAAATACTTTGTTAGACGTACACATAAGAATATAGCATAACATACCACTTAATTTTCCACAATTTTTCTCAACAAAAATTAATTCTGAATCATTATTGGCCCTCATATACTAAATACTAAATATATAAATTCAATTATTTACTATGTCATTGAAAATGGTCTTGCTATTACTTAAACATTGGCATTTTACTTGGAAACTTTACTAGTGATTACTCAACATAAATTTAAATAAAATTTTCATGGTTAAAAAATAACTCCAAGAAGAAAACTTAAAAGATTTTACGTGTGCCTCGCCGTATAAATTAATATAATACCAAATAAAAAATTATAATATAAAATAAAAATAAAGCTTTTTTATGTTCAAAAACATAAATATAAATAATTTTTATTAAATTATATTTTATTTAAATTTTAAATTCGATTGTGCAATTTTCCTTGTCAAGGGTAATAAATTTTTTTATAAAGTAAATAATACAAAAAGCAAGTTTTTTTTTTTATTAATTAATAAAAATTATTTTTCTTGTGATTTATTTTTAAAACTGAATCAGCAGAAAAGCTAAAATTTACTATAATGTCTTGAAAAAGCTCTAGATCTTATATTTAAGAGAGACAACATTGTTTATTTATATTTTTTTAGAGGACATTTAACTCATTAATTGAAATAACTTGATATAAAATATTCTGAAAATTGTTGTACCTGGTATCTTAGACTTTATTATAATAAGAGGCAAAATAAGCTACTAATATTCTATTTATCAGTCTTAGTGATAAAATATATGTTATTAAGATCATAAATAAACTGTATAAACGTAATTTTATGATTAATTTTAATTACAATAACGAATTTTACAAAATGAAAAATATAATTTTTCTATAATTTTTCAAATTCATGACAAATACAAATTAGATATTCTCTTTTTTTTTTTAAATAAATTAGATTCAAAGAGTTTTTTAATGATTTTTCATAAATTCATAGCATAACAGAAGAAACTGTAATTTAGCTTAACATGAAATTATAGTTTCTTGTTACATTGAAGATGGAATAAAATAAATTATTATTATGGGATATAAAAAAATCCTCCACAAAAACCCATAATTATTTATATTGGTTTATATTTTTTTTAAACCAATTATTTATATTTTTTTTATAATTGTTAAAAATATTAATTTTGGTTTGTATTAATTAAAAAATTGGGCAAAAAATACATTTTTTTACAGTAAATTATCAAAATATCGAACTAGCCTTATACAAATTTCTTTAAGATTTACTCATACATTTGTTATAATTTTCGGGATAAGAATTAATGTGAAATATTGTCATATATAGTCTTTCAATTTTCAAATTTTGATAATATTCATAATTTTCATATTAATATATAAGTATGTACATATTAATATTTTTATAAAAATTATTGTAATTTGTAATGTTAATTAATAATAAATATATATGTAAATATTCAAATTTCAAACTATTGAATAAATATCATCATTTATTCAATAGTTTGAAATTTGATTGTAAGCTTACGTTATTTTATTTGGAGAACTACAAACTTACAAACTTCATTCATTAAATCAATTCTACTCTACCAATATTTTCATAATTTTTTATATCGATATAGTTTCTTGTATAAAAAGAGTTCTAATTAAAATCATGTTTTAACTAAAAAAACGTGATTTATGTTACACAATCTCATAACAAACAATTTTTTGTTATTTGTTGCTACAGGTCTTTTAACAGCTTCTTTGTTGGGATACAACAAAGTAGAATTTTTTTTTTGATATACTGAAGCAATTTATTTAACTTATTAATTTTAGCAACTATAAAATTTCAAAAAATAAATAAATAATTTGCAATTTATATGAAAAATCACCTTGAAAGTTCTTTGTACGAGATGCTAAAAAACTTTAATTCTGTTATTTTTTTTTAGTGTTCTTTTTGTCATCTGTCATGTTTACTGTATACAGAAGATAATTAAATCCAGCAAAAAAACCAAGACAAAAACAAACGTTATGCGCACTACCCAAACTAGCCTAGCCAGGGTCAATAATTAAATTCATTCACAAAATTAAATTCTACAAAAATCAATTTTGAAATTTTGAAAGATCTTAAAATTTTTTTTTTATCAATTTGCGAAAATGAGACTGTTTAATGCCAATCAATTTTATTTTAATTACTTGTTTTAATGGATAAATCAATCGTACAAATTTAATTTGAAAGATTGAAAACTTTTAACTTTTTATACAAAAAAAGATTTTTTTGATTGAAATATTTATCTGATTACGATTGATTCCAATATACATATATAAAAATTTCAATTAATTAACGAAAATATTTTTCATTTTGTGATTATTGTAAATTTGATCAAAAACACTTTCCTTTTTTTATTACTTCAAAATCATTAAACGATGTCTGAAGTTGATATATAAAATTTCAGTTTCTAGAGGGATCAGTAAATACACAGTAGCTCTAATTTTTTAGGTTCAAGGTTTTAAAAAAATATTGTATTTATATTTTTGTTATATATATTTGAGAATAAAGTTTTGTTTATTTATATAAATTCAGATCATAATTTTTTGTGTTATAGATAAAATTAATTTCGATTTAGTTAACGCTATTTCTAACATTTCCGCATATAGTGGTGATCAAATATTATGGATAATTGAGTTTGAATATTTTATTGATAAAAACAAAGCAAAATTATTATAAATTTTTGTTAATAGAATATTTTGTATACAAATTAACACAAAATTTGAGAATAAATAATTTATAATTTTGAGGTTTATTTATGTTAAATTGACTTAATAAAATTATATTTATATTATAAATAATTTTGTTAAAAATATAAGATTTCTGTTACTAATTAGAATGATAATCAAAAGCCTATAATAAAAATAATATTAATTTTTTTTAATAATATTATTCCAAGTAAAACATGCATGCTAAAAATATAACAAGTTTTCTTGTAATTTACGTAAGAAAATCATTCAATGGGTTGATAAGACAGGAAATACATACTTAAATATGATTATTTATAATAATTGAAGCCTAAAGAATACTTTGCCTTTCACTTAATTCTGATAAATGTCTGAAATAAACTTGATTTTTATAAGGTTTCAAAATATATTTTTTAACCAACGCATACTACCATATATACTTCAGTCAGCCCTTTTGAAAGCTTTTAATTACCATTATAATTTAATCAATAAAGGGATAAATTGAATGGCCTATAACAGTATGAAAATGACATTCAAGTCCTTGATAATGAATATCTACGACTACGACAAGTTGAAATGTAGTTAAAAAATGCTACCATGTCCTATATCCAATCATTTTTCAAATTTTAATTAATTTTTAGATTTACATATTAATATATATAATATATATTTATATTTCATTAATTATATTTATTATTTAATTAATATGACATTTAAAATTTGAAGTACTTGAAAAGGTTTCATATGAATATATTTTTCCAATTTTTTGTATAAAAATTTACCAAAAAAAAAACAACCAAAACCCACTTTAAAAACATTAAATAATTAAAATTTAATTCATCCTATAGATATTTATTATTCTATCATTAATTTTTTTAATAATTTAAAAAATCCGGAAAAATATTATTTTTAATTTTATTTTTCTATTGCACAAACTGCTATATTGAAAAAAAATTTAATTGACTTGAATATGTCAAAAATGTTGTTACATTTTTACATTTATTTCAAATCACTATAAATCAAAAAAAATTTAAATAAACAATTTTATGTCTAAAACTAAGATAAAAGCATTAAATAATACCGAAAATTTAATAACCATTATTTTTTTTAGTTCATATAATTTTTGTTTTCCTTCTTCCCAAAAAAAAATATATATAAATATATATAAAAAAAAATTATTATAAACTTTATACCATACGATTTACACGCCGACAAGGTAAACCACATTGCCACTTCATATTTAGTACTTATTATTAATGGTAATGCTCTGCTGGCTGGTTTTAATATTTTAATAATAAGAATTACTATTTCTGGGGCTAGTTGAAGTCACTATGAACCATTACTTGTTTAAGCTGACTCAACCGCAAATTAAATTTTATAATATATAAAGTATGTATTATATTTACTATCTAGTTTACCATAATTGAATTGAAACTGACCAAGTCAACGGCATTCCCCACTTTCATTATTGCTTCACCACTAATATAATATCGTAATCGAAATTATATTATATTACATATATAAGATTCGATGCTGTAAAACCGCCGTTGGTTATCATATATTTTTATTTATTGAAGAGAATAAACTATTTTTTTTTATCATATGTGGTGAGTTTTTTTTCTTCGAGACTATATGGAAGTTACACTCTCAGTTTCAATTTTATTTGTATTTAAATAAACTTTATAGTATTGTACATAAAATGAAAATATAATTCAACGAAAACAATATTTTGTAAATTGTTGGCAAAATTGTGAATCATTTTTTGGTGATTGAGTAAAAAAAAATTCTTTTTAAAATTTAGCATAATAATTTAAATTTTACCCATAATAATTATTAAAGCTGTCAAAATTAATTGGAAAGATTTGAATCAATTAAAGCCTAAACTTTTATTGCTTCATCTCTCTGCAAAATAGAAAATTGAATTTATGCTCAGATGTAATACAATATTAAATAAAAATGATTACAATATTAAAACCAAAAACTTTTTTATATTTTAAAGTTGGGGGTTACACAATCAGAAACATATTATGTAGACTATTTTCTGAAATTAATTTATTATATTTAAAAATAAGAATTTATAATTGCAGTGAAGTTTAAGAATGTTGAATACGTCCACTTACTGAGTCATATTAGTAATTAGTACCTTAGGAGATATTTTCTAACATATTAATAGTAAATTTTTAACAAGCTTATTATACATATTTTGAAATAATAAATAATATCTATTAAAAGTATTTATGTACTTAACTCAGACCCAATGTAATACGATCATATCCAGAGTAGTAAAAATTACAATTTCATAGCATATTCCTTGAAATATATTATAGAAATAATTACAATAATTAGTAAAGCAAAAAGTTTACCAAAATTTGGACTATACTTAAAGAATTTATGATACAACCTACAAATAACATTTACATACTATATTTATTAAAATATGTAAAATACTTAATTTGTAACAAAATCTTATTTAAAAAAAAAATTTGTATATAAATTCAAGATCATCAAATTTATTGATTATGTGTAACCAATTAAAAATAGTCTTTAGTTTTATTTCCGATTTGATTTTAAACCAGTTCCAATTAATTAATTTCCGATAGTGCAATTTAAGCCCTTTATCAAGTTATACATATATCTTGGATTATAAATCTTCCTCCTGACTCATACAAATCTAAAAGATTTGCTCAGAAATTTCACATTGCACAATTTCAATATAAAAAACAAAATTAAAAAAAAATATATATGTATACAATTTTGTATTCTTTCCCATTTCCGTTTTATACAATGAAAATTCCGGTTTAATAATTTTTATTTCCGTTGACATTAACTCCTCATAAATTCACAAAATATTTTAAATTCTATCAAAAGTTTTTTTTCACAAATTTACAATGATAAATCAATAAAAAATATTTAATGATTTAATCAATCATTTTTAGTTCAGAATTCAAAATGATTATCCGTTATTTTTATGTTTTAAATTTAACTGGTTTTTTTTTTTGCGACATTAAATTAAAAAATATAATTTTTAATTATGCTAACAAGTTTTATTCATTGTTTGACCACTAAAAATTTAATAGTTGAAAATGTTTTTAAAATCATATTTTTTTTTGGTTTGCAATTTATATTTCATAATTTTAAATTCATCCTTGAATTTTTTTGGGGAAAATATTTATCCGGTTTATAAAAACTCTCCCACAACAATATTCACTGAAAGCAGTTAAATTTTTGAAACCCTTTTTGGATATTTTTCTGAATAATCTGGAATTTCCTTTTTACATTACATTTTATAATATGTACATATTTAATAATTTAATATTGATTATAAATTGGAAATAAAATAAAATTTCTTAAAAATTAAATTAAAATCAATAATTATCATTAATTATAAAATATTATTTTCTAATAAAAAAAAACTCTTTCTTTTCAGGTGCATAAACAAATGACAGTAAATCAATTACAATCAATATTTCATGTTGATAATATTGATTCAGTTCCGCATTATGAATTAATAAAATTACTACATCATGGCAATAGTGACAATTATAAAAATAGTAGAAGAAAACGTAGCATAAATAATCAAATGAATATTGAAAGTAAAAATATTCATCATATTAAAAAAGATTTAAGTAAAACACCATATTTTAGTGATATTAAAAATTTATCAGAGCAAAACAGTGGTAATAGTATTAGTGATTTAAGTGATAATTATAAAATAAAAAATTTAGATTTAAGTGATATTAAAGAGCATAATGTGTCATTTAGTGCATTTGGTGAATTATTAAATTTAACATTAAAACAAACAAATGGTTTATTTAAAAATGGACCAAATTCATTACGTATGTGGATGGTACGTAGTGAACCAAATTCAACACAAGGTTTAGAATATGATGAAATTGAAGAGGTAAAAGATTTTATAATTAATATACTTAATATTTTAAGAAATTCCCATCTCATTTTAAAAATATTTTTGGTGTTTCATAATTAATTAATTAATTTGTTAAATTCTGGCGTGTGTAAACTGTTAATCTGTCGGGCAAAAATAGTCATTTCCCAGTTCTTTCAGCATCAATGCAGTCTATAGACAAATCTACTTTTAGCTGGTACATATATTTTAAATAATTATTTCAGAACTAGCTATAAATTGAACCAGAAAAAAATGAAAGTAATCGTATTTCATGTATAAAAAAACATATTCAATATAATCATTTCTTTTTTTTTGCTTACATAGATTTAGTTTTTCTATACCATAATTATTTTCTGTCACAGTTTTAATAAAAAAAAGAGGTAATTTAGCAAAAGAAAAACTGAATTCTTGTGCTAACAACCGGAAAATTACAATATTTTTTACCATAATCTTTTTTGTTTACAACAATTTTTTCTACACATAAAAATATTAATTTAAAACCGAAGTTTTTCTAGATTATTTCTGGTGTTATAGTTTAACATAAAATATTGAAATTTATAATCCTTTTGGCAAAAATTGACAGATAGACTAAATTAATGTCAAATAAAATATTGTGAATATTTTGATAAATTATAAATAGTAATTATAATAATTATTATTATTATGAAAACAAAATGAAATTTACTTTTAAATAATAATTATAGATTATCAAAAATAAATTCTTGTTATACTGATCCAATGAGTAATTATTATTTTTATGATCTAAATATTTTTAGTCTGACATCATTGAACCAAATAAAAAATTGTCATAAATAATAAAATTGAGGATAAATGTAGTACAAAAAATTTAAGTTGTTTGTGTTGACAATTTGAAAATGATCTTTTATTTATTCATGATTACATCCTAAATTCCATTTCTTTTATTATCAAAAAAATAAAAATAAAATGGAAAAATTTATGAAAAAATTTAACGAATTAAATTGAAAATTTAATTTTATATTACGCAAAGTTATATTAAATTTTTGGAAATACACAAATAAAGTCAGTAAAGTTGATTGTTACTCTTAACGAGAATTATAACCATATATAATATATGTATATACAATAATAGCCAAAAGAAACATTGCACTGAGCACTGATTTGAGTATAGTTTTCCGCAAAAATATAAAATTTATTGCATAATTGAAAATTATAAAAAATGTAAAGTATTATTATAAATATTTTTATGTTATGTGCATAATGGCATTTCATGTAATATTAAAATTAATGGTCTTTTTCACTTATATTTTCCCATAAATAAATCAGTGAAATTGATTTCGTTACACATTAGACTTTACGTTTAAATTGTATTCATTACAAATTTCATTTTATTGTTATAAATATTTATTTGAATTTTTCATATTTTTCCTTTTTGAATGGTTTTTAGAGATTATTTTGTACATTTTGTAATCAAATATATAATAGCGATTAATAATTATATATTTTCAAATTGTGAAAATTAATTAATTAAAACTTGATAAATAGAATTTTATGTAAATTTTGGTAATCTTTTATATTTCCATTGCAATAGCAAAATCTTACTTTTCTACAAAATTCTAATTTCTTTACAGAATTAACTGGTCTGAAAAACTGATATACTAATTATAATTTCAATTAACATTTTCGTTTTCTTGTAGATTTTATATTATTAACAATCCAACAACAACAAAATTATGATATATTTTAAAATGCTATTTAGCATAGCTTATTATTATTATTTCAACAACAAACACATGCACCCACTCGCTTTCAAAGATATTAACTTTCTGGTTGACATTTTATATGTGTACCTATAATATAGACAAAACACATATATGTATATAAAAAGATTAGAAACCGAGACAAAGGAGAACTTTCACTGCTTCGGTAAAGGTAAAAATATATTTTAAAAAAATTATAAAACTTTAAATTATAGCGAAAATTTTATAATAATTTCGTAAAAATAAAACATAAAAACCTTAAACCTACTGACAAAAGTCCTATATTTGGAAATAATTAAGTGCGACAATATAAAGTCAAAAAATTAATAATATAATATTAAGAAAGTTAATAAATTAATAATAATTAATTCAATTTGAATTTAAAAAAAAAATGTTATTTGAAAATATCCTTTTATATAATTATAATTAATAAAATGCAATTTCAACATATAATTTGTAGATTAATGAATGAATTGCAATTTTTTATCTTAACAATTCAACAAATTTAAATATTTCATATTTTTGTGTAGGCCGATATTTCTTTTTAAGCTATCGCTACTGTAAATTGTCACATAAGATTGTAAAAAAAATTCCCAAAAAAAAAAAACAAATACCTAAAGGCATAAAAATATATTGTAAAATTGTTGATTAGTTGTGTAATTTTTTTACCATTATAATCTTAAAAAAAAGAATTTTTATAGATTACGTTATTATAAATGGAATTTGAAATAATTTGATCAAAACCGTGAATATTTTGTTATAAGTATATCGAACTATAAACAGATCGAATTGCTAACTATATATTTGAAAAAGGTATGGCAATTTTTCATTTATATATAAATAGATTTAGTTAAACAGGTCTAAAAATTCCCTTAATGCCAAATAAATTGGTGCCAGACGTGCGCTTAAATTTTATATTTTCGCTAGACAAATTTTACAAAAATCAAGTCGAAAAGCTCTTGAATAATATATGTGCTCTTTTTTATTTATTAAAAGTCTGCAGAAAATAATGCATTGTAATATTTCATAATTTTTTTATTTATTTACCATATTTTTATGTTATGGCTAACGATCAAATTTGGAACGATTTATGTGCACTAAAATATGATTCATGGTCAATCATAAAATAAATATTATTTAGTAATATTATGATTTTGTCACTATTGTTATTATATATTTTTCAGAGAAATTAATTGGAGCGTTAAGGGATTTTGTCTTGCAATTTTAATGATTTTCTGACAAATTTACAAAAATTTTGTAATTATATCATAATAAAAATTATTATTTAGGTTAAAATTCCTTTTAAAATATGTGTGTAATTCAATTTCAATGACATGCAATTTGTCAAAAAAAATGTGTAGTAAAAATATGTTCAAAATAAATGTAGCCCTAAATTTGCAGAATGTAAAAATGTAGCTTATAAATATATTTAAAAATATGTAATAGAACAAACTAATGCTAAATAATGCTAAGTTAAGTATATATAAGATTTGTGGAGAAGCCATTAATGGTCCAAAGACACAGAAATTTAAATTTCTAAGCTAAGCTTATAAATTTTACCAAATTATTTTATGTATTTCTATTGTAAATATTATTCTCAAAATTTAAATTTATTCATAACAAAATTTCCTAATCCGCAAAATCAATCATTTTTTTTTTTAATAAATATTTTTTTACATACGTCTATTTTCTTAATTATGCTTTTGTCGGTGATATTATAAATTCTATTCACACTTTTTTCTAAGATCAAAATCACTGAATCATAAAAATGGTAAACTTTGTAATTTTTTGTTTGTTAAATAAGCAAATCTGTACAAATTTTACAACACGATTCTTAAATACATATTTGTGAAAATTTTGATCAGATAAACAAAGATGAATAACAATTTTACTTAAATATTTGTTTTTACACAGTATACAAATTCTATTTCGCCATATAAATTTGTAAAATATTATTGAAGTAGTTGAAAATTAGTTTACAGATTAAAGTCATCATTTATATATAAAGTTAAGTTTGCCATCAATAATAGAGTTAAAAGACTAAAGTTATAATTCTCTCTGTGCAACACAAATTAGAAACAATTCTTTTGTCTAAAAATTAGTAATATAACAGAAAATTTCACGAATTCGCAACAAGTTTAATTTCCTGTAGAAAAATTTAGTTGCAATTAATTTAAATTATTGCAATTTACCATAGGATTGGATGACGAATATATAAAGTTTGAAATATCTCCAGATGAGTGGTTTTGTAAAAAATGAATAAATTATGTTAAAAACTGATCAGTTGTTTACTAGGGTAGATGGCTACATTAAATGGTTACATTTAAAATAAAGGTCAACATCCCATAGTTCATAGAAAGTTAAATTAACACCATATAAAAATTAATAATATTATTGGCTAACATTTCAAATTAGTTTTTAGCTGATGATATGATTTTTGTACATTTTATATTATTATACTCTTTGACGTATTTAAAATGCAATCAAAATACCGACTTGTTGTTTAAGTAAATGGTATAATAGGTCAAAAAGATTGCACAATTTTGTCTTTATTTAAAGACTTTAGTAATCATAATCACAGCCGGTTCTTATAGTTTTACCAATTTTGTTAATGTTTACATGTAAATTAAATAACAGTGTAAATTGTAACAGCTGTTGAATGAAACAAATAATTATGATTTTATTATTTGATTATTAAAAACTTTTTTTTTACGTATATTTTAAATGAATACAAAAACCAGCACGAATCTTAAAACGAAAAATTGTTAAATTGTTACAGTTTATTTAGTTTAGGCAATTTTGTGGTTATTTTATTTAAATTTGTATGTTCATAAAACACATAAAAGTAATTTTAATTTAAAGAATTAAGTAGTCAAAAGACCTTACATTAAATTTTAATTATTTGTTGAGTCCCAGGAGGGATTGAGTCATTTATTTTGAACTATAAATGTAATTTTGTAATAAAATTTCAATTGTTAAATAAAAATACAATTAAAGCTATGAAATTTTATACATAAATGTACATTCAAATTACACCATTAAGTTATTTTTAATATTGTTATAGAAGTCATGTCATAAATCTGTCAAACTTTATTGAATTTTATATTTTTTCATATTTTTTGCTCTATTTCAAAATATTTTATCAATATTAATTTTTTTATTATGAAGTGGTAAAGTAAACCACATAAAAAATATGATTCCAAATTCTTAATATGTAAATTTTATTATATTTATTTGCAGTTCCGGTATCATAACTTTTTCCATATTTATATAAATAACTATAGTTAGTAAAGAAAAGTGAATAATCATATTTTTACGCTTTGGTTAACTTAAATTTCTTAATTTCATAAAAATATTTTTTCCGAAATTTATTTTGTACTTATTTAGTTAAGTGAATTTGCAATCCAAATATTGACTTTCCACCTACTATAGAAATTTTAGATTACCTAAACATTAAATGAATTCATTACCGAAATTTATTATAATTATTATTTAATTTTATTACTATTGAATATTTTGGTTGTGATCAAAAGAATTCCATTTATTCAGCCCAGATAAATTTGATGTCAAGCTAATTATATAAAAGCATAAAAAACGTTTTCATAACAAATAATTACCATTTGATAATTGAAGTTTTCCGTTCCATTAAATTTGTTTAGTACAATTAGAAAAATTAAAATATATTTTAGTCAAAGTTTATAAGTTTTTCATTAAATTTAACGATTGAAACTAAATTTTATAAAAAATTATGAATAATAATGTTTTATTTTATGTAAGTAATCTTTAATAGAAATATTTTAGCAATATTTTTGAAAAATTAAATTAAAAATATGTATTTTTAAAAAATAAAATAATATTACAAAAATATAAATTTATACACAAAAAAAAATTCTCATCAATTCAAAATTACTTGGTTCACTTTTAACCTCTATTAGAAAATGGAAATTTTAACATTATTCCCACAGAAACCCCCTAAGAAAAATCTTAATGACTCTAATAAAACTTTTTGCGCAATTCACAATTCCTGTTTCGTAATTTCAGAAAATTACCATAAATAAAATATATTTATATTTTACTTTTCAATCAATAAATATATACATTTCTTAAACAGTGGTGGGTAACTTCTCAATTCACTTGTCTACCAAATTTTTTTTTTTAAGAAAATATATAGTTTAGTTTAGTTTAACAATTTCCTACACTTTATTAAACTCTTAATTTGATCTGCTATTGATGATGTTTATTAGACTTGTATATAAAAAATATATTATTTTTGCCATTGGCTTTAAAAAAATTTCAGTTAGGTAATTTTACAGATTATGTTCAAAGATTATTTATATAAATATTTTTATATTTAAATTATATCGTTATTTTAATATTTTCTAAAGAAAATTTATAATTTTCTCGAAATTTTATAATAAAATCTATAAATTCAATTCAATTTAAATTTTTATTCAATTTAAATTTGTCACTTTTTCACGATTGTTTTGTTATATACATAGTTTATGTTCAGTTTTACCGAAAGCTTAAATGAACAGCAATAATTTGGCTTCTGCGCTAGACTTTAGCTAAAAATTTGAAACAAAATGTAAATTTTTAAAGGCATTTAGTGGTCAGGGTTGAAATTGGCCTAAAATTATTACACCTACAAGGATATGAATATATTAAGATTTATCAAATTAAATAATTCCTTGAAATCAAATTTTATTTCAAACTTCTCTTAGCATACCCTAAAGTTTTATATAGATTTTTTTTTATTGGAAAACTATAAATCGATTTTCCGCATTCAAATTCATTGCACCGAATCATTTACGTCCCACCATATTTGGAAATTTATTGTTTTTTTTTTTTGTAAAAATTGCGTGATTTTCTTGATAAACTTTAACAAAAAAATAAAAATTTGGTTCAGTAAACCAAAAGTATACAAACTAAAAAATTTATAAATTTAAGTGTATGTTTTTCTCGTTAAGGAAAAGAAAATTTCATTTATACTTTTGATTTCTTCAAAGCTAAATTTTACTTCTGTTACATAATCAAAAATACAAACTTCCTAATATTAAATAGACAAAAACAAATTTATAAAATCAATTAAGAAATGATATTTATATTCCTTCATTTATAAATTCAAATGGAATTTTAATTGTAAGTAATTAATTTATAATGTTATCAAATTATTATTGATATTTTTTCAAAACTTTAAATTAATAAAAATAATCTTGAAAATTAATGGAAAATATTTGAAAAATATGTTACAGAATTTTGATTCTTTTTGTGTTAAGGTTATAATCAAAAATTTCCGTTTTTTATATAAGTTTATTTGGAATTTTAGGTTTTCAGTTTAAAATTTGAATTTTGGGACATTTCAAAAATAAAATAAGAAAAATTAATTTATTTGCAGAAAATTATTGAAATTGTTTTTTAAATTAGTTAAAAAAAATATATGTATTATATAGATTGATTTTATCATAACTTATTCCAGGCTTTTCTTACAATTCATTTGAAAGATATAGATATATAAATATTACAGCTTTAGGCTTACAAACAAGGCTTTCCAAACATTTTTACAAATTATTTTCCAATATGGCACTCCTTAACACTACAAATGTTATCTACAAAGAATATTAAACAACAAAAATAAAAATTATGTCTTATATTGTAAAATAATAATAAAGAAATCAAACTACATATATAAATTTTCTTGATTTCATTTTAATTTTTTCACAATCAATCAATCAATCACCTTTGACATTGACTTTCGAAAATCACTATATTTAAATTGTGATTCTCTCTAAAGAAAAAAAATTTATGATACTCTTTCCAATAAAACATAAAAAAAAAAACATAATACACAATTCAGAATAACAGCGAAAATTAGATTCATATAGTTTTAAAAACTTTTACCAAAAAAATAAAAGCAAAACTTAAATTTCAAAATGACGTATGACATGACGGCATTTTACTCGCTGTTTCTCCTTCAAAATATAATATCATATACAGAAATTTAATTTCTCATAAAAACTCATTTCTTGCGGTTCTGTTTCATAAGTACATTTAACTATAATTATTATTAACTTCCACATTTTTCCACATTCAATTTATCATTAATTTGATACTCTCTCAGTTTATTACTACCACAGCGGGTGCTAATTAATAAGGAAGATAATCTACCAAATTATATAAAAAATATATATACATATTATATTTATATTTATATGTATTTATATATAAAATATAAAAACTTTATATACGGAAATAAAATAATTTCGAAACGGTAGCGCTATTCAAAAAAAAAAAGTATATTTAAAAAAAATTATTTAAAAAAAAAATCAGCAAAATTTATAAACACCCCGGAGCCGTCATATCATCCTATAAACTTTAAAAACTTGATGCGGCTTTAATTTCAGTGTTTCGGCAAATTGATATTTTCCAATTGGCATATACACACAAATACAAAATTAAGAAATTTTATGCTCCACCACAACAATATACATATCTTTCTTCTTATATGTTAAACATGCCACAAAACAGTGAATTTTTATGCATGCAGAATAAATGATCGAATTCACTTTCTTCGTCCGATATATAATTTTATTTTATATATATACTATTTTGAATAGAAAAAAAGTGAAAACTAAAAAACTACGTTAATATTATATATTTTTATTGGTTTTTACACTCAATTTTATAATTCCATATCAATACAAAAAAACAAATATTAAAATTTTTGAATTAATATTTTTAAATTTGTTAACAACTTTTATTTATATGATTTTCAAATAATTTTTGTATTGTTGAAAGTGATTTTAATGGATTGTAATGTTTTAATTTTAATTTGAATTTTATGGGTATGTTGATAGTTAAAATATATTTGCAATTTAATGTATTTCATGTATAAATTTCAATAAATTTAAATTTATATTTTCGTTTGAAATAATTATAATTATAGTGTGCAAATCAAAAGTGTCAAGCCACAAACTTGCAAATTCTTAAATAGTGAAAATTTGAATGTTATTTGAAATGAATTACAAAACTATAAATTAAAAGCTTAAGTAATAAAATAAAAGGTCATATTTGTACATAATCAACACATTTTCCCGACAGAACAAAAAACCGAAAAATAATTGAAAATAAAAATTTTAATATTTAAGCATGAATTTATTATTTTTTTTAATATTTCATCATTTATATAAAAAAAATTTATTATTTTTTATATACAATTAATGTACTCTACCTCCACTTTAATATTGTTTTATATATCAACATGAATTTAAATTTAATTAATAATATTTTTTATAATAATCTCAACAACAACAAAAATTTTAATAGTTTTACTACATTGAAGATTCAATCGTTAATAAAAAAAATTTCAATAAAAACGCAACTTCATCTGTAGAAAATAGCTTATATGCTTCTAATATTTTTCCTCATTTTACATGATTATACACTTAAAATAAAATACTTAACGCATTTATAATCAATTACATTAAAATAAATTCCACACAATAATTATATTATCACCTGTTAAGAATTAGATATTCTAAAATAATACATAAATTACACTCAACATATTATTAATAATATTAATTTCAAATATATTTAAATAAAAATTTTTATAATTTATTTTCCAATAAACAGAAATCAATAAATTTATTACATTCTTTGACACCTCACATGCTATTTAAAATAATATCCAGACATGTTTTTTTAATTCATCAATTATTTAAATTATGATTTAGAAATTTTACCATCTTAAGAGACCTTGAGAGATTAATTAAATTTGCAAAAGCTTAAAACAAAAAATACATATATATAAAATATTTAATTAAAAAATTATTATATAACAATAATAATTTAAATTCTAAACTTGTTTTCACTGATTACTTCCATTCATTCTAAGTATTATTTTATAAGTTGAATTTAATGATTTTATTTAATAAGTAGAATTTTTCACATCCATGATGGTTATTAATTTCGTTATGCAATAAAAGTCGTCTGAGTGTCAAAGAAAGTTTTTTTATTAATGAATTTAAAATGGACCAATATAAATTAAATTTCATACTAGAAATTATTTGTAGAAATATCTTAACAATATATACGAGTATAATATATTAGACGGCAATCATTAAAAAAATTGACAAAACAGAGTAATCAGATAATGTCGAAAGATTTAGAATTATGTTAATGTTTCCTCAAAAATTTGTTATAATTCTTAATTAATTTATGTTAATTTTAAATTTCTAGAGCCCCACAATTAAAGAAGATGAAGCAATCGGTGAAGTGTATCAAGATGAAGAGAACATGGCGGCTATATTAATGAACCGTCAATTACAAACTGGTGATCTAATAATGGTAAGTAATTTAAAAATTATTGAATTATCTTTATTACTTATCGATTTAAATTTAAAATAAAATATAAACTGTTTTTAACCAAATTAAAATAAAATAAATTATATAAGATCAATAAATTTTTTAGTAATATTATATTTTATATTTTATATATAAAAATTAAAGTTTTTACTAAATCTTTTTTTTACGATGTCTCATAAAAGAAACTAAATTTTAATTACAATAAAATCAAAAAATAAATTTTCAATTATACTGAAATAAGTTTTAAACGATTAATTACAATTATTACGATTATTTGTTTAATTTTTTGTTATATTTTAAAGAAATAACAAATTACTATTATATATTTCACCTTGACCGTTTTACATAAATCAGAATCAGAAAGTTAGAAAATAATTTGTTTTTTGTCTTTCAAGGCTTTTAAATATATTATTAAATTAAATTCTCAGATTTAAAAACAAAACTAATGTACATCGAGATTCGAAGTGTTATTACAGATTAGTTTCACACAATTAAAATATTAATTAATTAGTATAAACAAATGTAAATTAATTGAATAAAAATTTTAGTATTATTAAATGCGTTTTTATACTAAGCCAATTAGAGTATAATAAATTGCTTTTTATAATTTTTATTAAACCAAATTAAAATTTAATTATTTTTCGTCATTTTATGATACATAAAATTTATAATTTAAACTATATCGTCTTTAACTTGAAAAAAGTTCACATATTTCTTAGATAAAAGTTTTGAGTACTATGAGATCAGCGATTTCAGGTTCATGTTGCTTTGTGTTTTGCTGCAATTTTAACTTACGATATATGAAAATATTAATATGTGAAATATGCTTACACTTCACCTTTATCAACCAAAAAACTTTGAACTTAAATTGTTTTAAATTTTATTGACCGGATTTTTTTAAAGTAATTCAATTATTTACACAATAACCTTTTTAGAAGATGTAATATTAAAATTCATAACATAATTTCATAAATTAGTAATATTTCATATATATATATAATAATTATCAATGCCAATTATATAATTTTTTATTGGAATTTGAAGATTGGACCAAAAAATTGTTGATTTAATTAATGTTTATTTTATTTTAAAATGACAACTAGAGTTGAATTTAAGTTTCACTTTTAATTTAATTTTATAAAATTATGGTATCTTCTGATAAAAAAAAATTGAATTTAAAATTAAGTTGTACGAGTAAATGTTGATTGCCTTGTATTAAATAAAATAAAATTAAGAAATCCATGAAGATGCTCTGCATTTTATTTAATACACTTTTATGACACATAATTGCAATTTATAGAATGATAATAAATATTTCGCAATATAACCATTTTAAAAATTTATGGAATTAAATACTTAAATTTTTTTTATTATAAAGTTCTAAATTACGAGTTTCTCGCTTAACAGTTTTGTATGAAAATTTATTTTTAAGTTTTTTTTATTCATAGCTGAAAGGTTATGGACATTTGAGAAATTTCTTGTTTTGAAAACAATGCGAAATCATAAAAAAATTATTTTAATCAATAATTTTATATGTTTCTTGTTTTCACTCCCACAAAAACAGAAATAAAATAATTCTTCTACCTATCACAAAAAATTATTAATTATTATATTTCATTTGTAATAAAAAAAAAATGTTTACATTCATAATTCATTGACATTTAGCGTACCCATCAGTTCATATCAGGTCATAAAATGTGAACGAACTTTATATTCTATTATAAATATTATTGAATTCAGAGGTTAATCCCCTTTTTTCTACTATAGTATATAATAATATTTTTGTTAAAACTATTGTTTCCAAATTGATTCACCACAAATTATTTACAAAATTATCTACTTGTCGAAATTATTACATAGTACAATAAGCGAAATAACATCTTTCTTTTTTGACAAATTAATAATTTATAATTTACAAAAGTACAAAATATTTTTTTTTATCAAAACTCATAAATTCTGTCCAATCATTTTTCTTTTACCAATGTTCAAAAGGAATTCTATTTAAAAAAAAAATTACCAAGGTTTTTGCACCTAAACGTAACAAAATTATGTATATTCAAAAGATGTTCGTAATGATTAAATTGTATTGAAAAATAAAAAAAAAAAATATTATTAGTTTGTATAAATTAAAAAGCTTTTTGATGATGATTTTCTGCGTTAAAAAATAAAATATTAAAAATTTCTTACGAAATAATTCAACTTTTTTTCTTTATTCAATATTATATTCAATATTAGTAATAATTTTTAATGTTCATCTTCTATGATTACAAATTATGTGTTTTTGCAGTATTATGTATAATATGAAAATCATTAAGGCCGGCTATTATTTAGAAATCTTTTGATTATAGGACAAAGCACTTTATCGACAGTGTAATATTTACCATTAAATTTTAATTGCTGTACCAATCAATTTTTAGTAATAATTTTGAGATTGAATTTTTTATTTTTCGATAAAGATAAATTTTAAAATGTTATTTTTTTGGTATTTAATATGGAATTTAAATGAAAATTATATGTGGAATTTTATATATAATTAGCATTATCATAGGATAAATTCTTTATTTCGTATTTGTAATTCTTATTAATAATTTAAACAAATTTCTAAAGACTTAAAAATTATAGTAAATTAAATTTCATAACCTCTAAAGAGTATTTAAATACTATCTATTACTGATTAATTCAATACTTTTGTAGCCTAATATAATAATAAATTATATTAAATGTTGGTTTTTTATTAACGTTTCTTTCTTCAAAATATATTTTTAAATTGCATAGAATTATAATGTTAAAAAACAAAAGTATTAAGCGACGAACCTAATAGTATATGTACATATACAGTTAAAATGTAACTAAATATTCATTTTCAACATAATTATAATAACATATCTAATGCAAATAATGCTATATTATAACTTTAATTTATTTAAATTAATATTTTTTCGTATTTTTAAACATTTTACATTAATATATAATTTGAATGCAAATAATTGTAAAAGAAAAATCACACGATTTTTTTGTATAATTTCAACTTTGTCTAGACTATAAAAACTATAATATTTTTTTATTTATATTATACTCTCCAATTCATAGATTTACAATAAATATAAATCATTTAACATTATTGAATAATTTATTCTGAATTTATTGCTTTTGAGAAAAAAAAACATCATAAAATATTTAAGACTAAAAATAAATAAAATTTTCACCAACAATCATCTGCAAATATTTTTATACTAATTCTAAACTCGCGTTTGTAATATACAAGTAATTTTTTAAGATTCATCTTCTTTAAACTAAATGGTAAACTAATCAAAAACCTAACAAAAATGAAACTGTTGCAATAATATCGACACACTAAAAATTATGGTAACTTGAGTACTTTTTGGATGTACAAAAATAAAAACCACTTAAACCGATTATTGTAATAGATCCTATGATGGCAATTAGTCAACTCCCATGCAAGTTTAAAATGTTTAATATTAAAATTGCAATTTGTTTGTTGAGGTCATTCACAAAATTTTTACTGCAAATAAATTTTTTAGAAAATTTTATAATATAAATATTGCAATATTTTTAACAGGTAGTTGTTAACTATTATAATACTTCATGATAAGTTTTAAGCATATTATAAATTTACTTTTTTTTAATATAAATAATGTTAGCTTTTGCACGTTATTAAAATTTGATTTAATTACACAAATCTGTTATATATTGAATATTGATCTTTTAGGGTAAAATTATTATACTCGTAGGAAACTAAATCACGATCAAAAATTTTTAATAATAGCAATAGAAATTCACATAACTCGTCCCACAACTATAATGAATTATGACTGTGATTTAGTAAAATGTCAGACAAACTCCTAAAATTGTGAACTACAATATTTCTTTTAGTGTTAAAACTTTGCATAGCAAAAAGTGTATATATTTAAATAATAATGTTTATTGCGAGAATTGTGTAATAGTCATGATTTATGGTAAAGATGAATTTTACCTTATACAAAATTTATATTGCACTTTGTTAATATGAATGTATTATTTTTCTTCATTTTGCAATCAAAATTAAATAATTTTGTATGTGAAAAACAAATCAATTTTTTATCTAAATTTGGTTAGTGTTTATTGTTTTATAACTAAAAATGTGAGAATATTAAAAATATTTGTATTTATATTTAATTAAAGAAGCTCAAAACAAAAGGTCGCATGTTCACATGTAATAAATTATTTTTTTTTTTTAATTTATAGATTTAAATAATTATGCAATCATTTTAATATTAAAATTGAGTTTGGAATTAAATTGATCTTTTAATTAAACTTCACAACTTTGTGGCCAATTTAAAATAAGTAAACATTGTAAATTATTTAGAAAAAACTTAACTCTATTGGGAAATTATTTGCAATTTTGATCAAAATAAAAATTTCAGCAAATTAATTTTTAACTGCTTATAATATTTTATAAATCTATTAAATATTCATTAATTTAGTTTCTTTTTTTTTTTTTACTGAAAAGCTTATTAAGTTTTTAATAAGCTAAAGATTTGTTAATATTTTGTCATAATTTTGTCATAAGGTCACTGTCGTAAAAACATAAAATAATTTACGAAATTATTAATAAGCCAATAACTATGAATTTTTTGACAAATTTTATAAACTTAATAGCGTGGAAAAGTAATTAAAAGGTAATTAAATTCGCCCCCATATTAAGATAACTAAATAATTATAAAGATGTTAAAATATTTAAATAAATAATTTAATAAGATTTTTTTAATAAAAATAAAGATTGCTTAACATATAATTATAATTATATGTAAATATATTTAAATTAAACAAATTTAATATTTTTAAAGTCAATTTTATTGAACCTACTTAATTTTATTTACTTATTAATTACTTTATTATTAAATTATTTACATAATCAATTATCGTAAATTTTATGGACAAAATAAATCATATTAAATATAGATTTGTAATTTTAATTACCAATAAAATATTAGACAATAAAAATATTTATAATTGCAATTCAATTTTGAAGAGTGTCAAACCATAAAAAGATAAGTTATTTTTTATTTTATGTTTTACCATAACGAATTGCCATATTAAATTAATTTTTAATAATAATTATATATATTTTGAAAAAATAAATTTCTAATATAGTAAATTAATTAATTTGAATAATTGACTAATATGGTATAATTGTCATATATTTTATATAATAATTAAAAATTGTGTTTTTCAATATTTCAAATTTCTTTAAAAAGAAGAATAAAATATTTGAATTTAGTTTGCTAAAGTGACCACATAAAAAATAATCTTTGTTATCTTCTGTAAATTTAAAAATATGTTTTTAAATATATTTTATAACATATATTATGCATATTTGTGTTATAATAACCAGAATAATTTTATCTAAATGAAATATAACAAATATAAATGTTCTAATTTGTCCTTTTAATTTCTTCTATTTACTTACTCTCTGTTTCACTTCATATTTTAATTTTATCTACTAATAATTTCACAAACAATTTCTCCGAAATTCAAACTCAGCAAAATTACACTCAATTTGCAAGTTTATTGAGTAAAGTATTCATTTAATTATAATATTTATGCCAATAAATATAAATAACAGATAAAATCAAATTGAAAGTGTTAAAACACAAACTTAATTTTACATAATTGTGAAAATTATTTAAAATTAAGTTTGTGTCTTAACACTTTCGATTTTATTTTATTTTTATGTTCTTTATAAATATATTATATTTCAGTTATTTACTGTATAAACACAATTTTTTATTTACTAAATCAATTTTCTACTTAATAAATATATAACTAAATTATTCTAATTATAATTAATACTTTAGTAACAGAATAAATTTTTTAGTGTGACCTTAAGTCAATTCAATTCTTAAGTAAAATTTATTACACATTTTTATTCTTACAAAAGTAATAAATCTTGAAACGAATGAAATTAAAACATTATATAAATCAATTTAGACTATAAATGGCGATCATTTAACATAATTAATTTGATAGTTAAAATAACTGAAATGAAATGATAACAATGACCATTTTTGTTATCAACAATTATATTCTTTTCACCTTGACCACAATCTTATTCTTTAATAAAATGTTCTCTATTGGAAACAAGAATTTTAATAAATAATTTATTAAATAATCTTTAAATTAAATTGTAATTTAGCTACTGTATAATTGAATATTTTACAAAATTATATGCGTTTACTTAATCCTATAATGTTATTATCTTATTATGGGGTACATTAATTAATAATTTTTGATAAATATTATAAGTTTCAACGTCAATCAAGAATTTGTTATTATTAACCTGTTTATTAAAAAAAGATGGCATTGAAAATTCTTACTTCTATTTAAGAAGTTTTATCTATCAAAATATTATTTTAATATTTAAATGATTTTGACATAATATAATATTTTTTTTTTATTTGATTAATGTAACATTTTGTTAATAAGTAATTAAATTGTTATTCATATAAAGATTTTAAATAAGATAATTTTTTTGTGAATCTATCCGTATTACCCCATCCTTGGAATGTTAAATTTAACGAATTTGGTTAGACAAAACAAAAAATTGATTGACAAGTATTTCCGATTATAGCTAATAATTAATTTATTAACAATTTCTTAATGTGTTAAATATGATTAACTCTTCTTTTTTTGGAAGTATTACATTACCAAAAGCAATTAAATTATTTTATTGTTAACCATATATTTTCATATTTCTTATCAATGTATTGTTTTTTTCCGGAGCTGTCAAAATATAATAATAAAAATATGATAATAATTTCAAAAAATAAAAATCTATAAATTTCACATAAAAAATTCTTATTTAAAATACAAATTTTATTTGTGATATTAAAGGTCAATAGCTTAAAATGCGGAAAATATTATTTTTTTTTTAAATATATAATATTATTATTTGTTTTTAGATAAATAAATTATGAAATTAATAATTAATGCTAATACAGACATAATGTTCCGGTTTCTATAATACCAAAAAATAAGTATTTTTATATCAAGTTTACTGAGGAGTGGGCGAACTATTACAGAAAAAGGTTTTTGAGAATTTAATATACAACAAATATTTTTTAGATGTGCTGAAGGTATTTTAGTATCATTTAAATTTTATAATTATTTAATCGCAAGAAGAAATTAATTAGTTCTCACAGAGATGTAATTTTATAAAAATAACAATTTGGAAATTAATTTATTTGTTAAATTCACCTTGAAAATTAGCTTACAACTTTAACTTAATTTTGAAGATTAATTAAACATTTCTTAACGTTACTATTTTGTATTCATTTTATTATAGTTTAATTAAATATTTCTTTAAGAAATAATTAAATAACTACTATATTAAATGACATATGAAATTATAGTTAGACCTTTCATAGAGTAATCAGTTCAATAATGATACTTATTTGTTGACATAAATTAATTAAAAGTTTACTTATACATATAATTACATTAAAGGTCATTTTCAAAATTTGTTAATAAAATTTTTAAAAAAATATTTTTTACATAATAATAAAATTAGAAATCATTTAATTATATTACATATTATTTTCTTAACAAAAAAAAAGAGTTAAATTAACAAAAAAAAACATGGGGGGAAATTTTGAAAGTCTAAAATCAAGTTTGTGACTTAACATTTTTGTTTTAAAATGAGTGATTTTTTTTTATTTATGTTATTTAAAATTTTATGTTTATTTTTACAGATTTTAATGACGATGTCGTAGATTTCTTTAATTTAAACATATACTCTTTTGCTTATATTTTGCATTATGAAGAAAATGCTGTATTTGATTATTATTCGAAAAAAAAAATGTTATCAAGGATATCACTGATGATCATATTGGTGACATTCATTATTTTGTCGACTTTAATTTAGTTTTCTGTATTAAGTGCTCCAACTTATCTACATACCCCAAGTTAAAAATTTGAAAAAATATTAAAATTTACATAATAATCTTTCGCTTCTTTCAACTTTAATTCATCATAATAATATATTTATATATCTTCTTTTAACATAACAATAATTACTGAAAAAAAAATTTAAATTTAAGTCCATTAAAAACCATTTTTTTATCTATATACATTCAGTAACATTTTGAAAACCTGAACTAAAAGTACTGTCGCGTCAATTAACATTAACACTGACCTTGATTTTATTGTACCATTGTAATAATCACTTCAGTATTTATTTGACTTTATATAAATATTTATTTAAATTATAAAAATATATTTCTTTGTAACATGAAATTAATAATAGCAAAATTATGGAAAGTGATAAAAACTTTCGTTTTCAATTTAAAAAATAATTACTTTTTTGCTCGTTGTTATGTGCAATTTATCTTAAATGGAATATACAATTATTATATTGATTAATATTCTCTGATTGTTGCTTCTCAAGTATTTGCATGTATCGAAGTGATTTCTTTATTATTCAAATCAGGTGTGATATAAAAATCGTTGTTGAATCAAACATTTTTTTTTTAAATAAATATCATAGTCCAAAATTGAGTAGGAATTTAGAAAAATTATAATAATAATAAAATCCAAGTGCAAGTTCAAAAAAAAAAATTATGGTTTGGTCAAATATAAAAAAAAAATAATCAAATAAATAAATTTCTGAAAATTGATTTTAATTTGTTGATTTTGAAATATCAAAAAAAAAATAAAAATTCGTAAAGTAAAAATAATTTTTTTTTTGTTATGATTGTCAAATGATTTTTAGATAAATAAATCAAATTAATTCTTTAAATGGTAAGAAAAAGGTGTTTATTTATTAAGATTAATTGAATAATCTAAATATCTTTATTTTTTGGTAATATTTATTTATTATTTTCAATTTTTTGTTAGTTTTACCTTCAAATATATTTGGTACAAAAGATTTTTTTTTTTATTTCTAAATTAAAATGGTTTTTTTTTTATGGAGACATCAAAATAGTTTAAAATTTCATAATATAATATTTTTTGTGACAATATTTTATGATATTTGAATTAAGTTTTTTTTTTGTGTAACAAAAATTGAGATAATTTCACTATAAAATTTATTATTTTTACATTGGTATTGAGGTTAAGGTTGTCAATTGTCAAAAAATAAAAATAAAAATTAAATAAATACCTTTTTAGAACCTGAATTATGTTACTATAAAACTGTAAATAATATAGAATATATGCTAGGTGAAATTGATATAATGTTTCTGATTTATTTATTTAATAAAATATTTATTTTTATTCATGATCAATTTTTTTGGATGTTGAACATAGATTTTCCTATAAGAACTAATAAATATTTTTTTATATTTGTACCCAAAAATGTTAAATTATAACAGTTAACAAGATAATGTCAATTAAATTTCTGAGTTTCCGGAAACCATTAATTTTTGTTGTCGAATTTATAGATTTTATATTAAGAAAGTAAAAAAATTTGCTTGTTAAAGTTTGTTAAAATAAAATATGTAATATATAGAATACATTTATTATTAGTATGATTCCATAACTGTCAATACGACCCTGTATTATCTGACATAATAATGCAGCCTGGTAAACATACTCAGCGATTATTTAGGTGTAACGAATTTTGTGAATTTTTTTTTTTAAATGTGTATCACACTCATAATACATCCTCAATGAAAAGTTTGTATTTCACAATAACTTTAAAATCGTAATGTGTAGTCAAATATCAAAGCATTGACCGTTGTTTTATTTCACAACATAAAAATTTTGCCCTGAGCTAACAGTAATCTAATGGAATCCTAATATATATAATGTATAATTGTAATTTTTAATTATATTCATAAATCTTATGACTTGACTTTTTCATATATACTTGTGAATAAAAAATTAATTTAAAAACTTCAATTACGCCAATAATTGATCGACTAATTGACGAATATTCAATCTTATGAGTAAAGCTGCTGATCTGCTTTATAGAAATTTCAAACAATTGAACAAACTTTCATTATTTTAAATCTTTTCTTTTTGTTTCATTTTCCCTCTTTATATATGTAAAATCAATGACCGGCAATAAAATTTTTTTTAAATTCCAAGAAAATAAAATCACGTACAAAATTAAGTCATTCTGCATCATCATCCAGTCAAATAAAAGTGAATCTCATTGCACACAGCACATTTTACACATATACTGATTTGTTAAGAAAATACAGGACAAAGAGTAACAAAAAAAATAACAGTTACCATACCACACTAATATGCATTTTCTTATGATGATTGATTCTTGGGACTCACGCCTATTGAATTTTAGAAAAAAATTTCTTGAACCTTTCATTTAACCTGAAGCATAATGCAAAGCCCAAAAATAACACAAAAAAGTACAACAATTTTCTCTGTGCTAACAGTGAATTGCGTAAGAAGTGTGTTTTTTTTTGTTATGCAGTTACAAAAGAAAAAGGCTGACCATAATAAATAATAATGAAAATGTAAAATTGTTACTGGTGTTGGTGTTGTTGTAGATTAACGCATCTGTTAAGGCGCTTACCTGTGTTGTACCTATAATTAGAGTTATATAACGGGGTTTCAGTGTCAATAGATTTGTAATGATTTGATGTTTCTTTTCTGAAAGATAATTTGTTTTTTTTTGTATTTTTTTTTTATTTAATTTTCTTGAATTAATCATAGATATGGAGTTTTGTATAATATCAGAATTCAACTATGATTTAGTGTAGGCGTGATAGATGTCAAGTATAAAGTGAAAATTAATACATTTTGAAAACTGATTTTTGCGTTATTGTGTTGGAAGGCAGTCAAAGGTATATAAAAAATTGAAATTTTTGACACAAATTGGTCTATTTACTGTTAACTTTTTCGAGTGTAATTCAATTGAATTATGATTGATTACTGTAATTAAATATAAATCAAAAGTTCAGTGAACTGTATATTTGGGAAAGAAGAATATGTCGGAATTCGTAGAACCAATATGTCTAATATTTTCAGTTAATACATATTGATATTTTTACGATTCAAATTGGTTCTTTTCCCAAATCATATTTGTCCCGCCTTCTGAAAGCAGGTTTCGAAAAAGGATAGTTTGATCTGAAATTGCATCAATTTTCGGGTCTTAATTATGTATTTAATACATAAATAAGAGAGCGTATGATGGCCTCAAACAAAATATTTAATCTTTTTTCTCCAAAAAAGTTCAACATCTTTAAAATTTTAGTAAATTAAAGAAGATGCTAAAACTGTATAATCAAACCGTGTATTAGTAAAGACCATCCCTTGAATACCCAACCTTTTGCAACCAATCCCTGTAATATAATAAATTATGAGGTTACAATCTTGAAAATCTAATAATTTCCTGTGTTTTCTGACACTCCAACTAATATAGAGTCAACACGATAAACGTGACAGAAAAAACTTGGTATAATACATTTGGGAAATAGAAATTTAATATTGAAAAAGAAATTTATAAATTTATTAAATTTTTGAATATTTTTTATTACAAAATAATAAATATCTATATAATTAATAATATTTATTGAGAAACAATCAAATTTCAATATTTTCAATTATATCAAATAATGTATTTTCGAAATATATTTAAATAATACAAAGAAAATTGTTATAAATATTAAATTCCTAATAGAATTCTTGTTGTTTTATATAAATATCTATTTAATTTTTTAATTATTTTCAAATTATTTATTTATTTAACTTTACATAATTTTATACAATAAATAAAATTTGTATACCATACAATTGAAAATTTTACTTAATTGATTTTTTTATGACATTGCCTTTCATTTAATCAATTACATTATACCGTATATATTTTACAAGCTTGACTAAATCATAGTTTTTGTTTGTAATAATTTTCTTTGTAATTTCCAAAACTTGACGCAGATTATCGTTTTTTCAAAAGATTTACCTTCTTGTTTCTAATATTGTAGGTGTGTAAAATTAAACTTTATTGTTCGTGCTATTCAATTTCTCAATTTTGTACAATAAAATTTTAACCAAATATAAAAGTTTTGAACAACAGCAAACCTGAATGAAGATTTGAATTTAATTGTTAATAATTTGTACAAAACAAACCAAAAAAAAATATTGAATTTTCTATAACAAAATACAAAAATTTAAAATTAAAGAAATTAAATCTTAAGTCAAATTACTTGTTTATAGAAGTAATATCAATTTAGCCTTTGATGAGAAGAAACCTTTTCCAAACTCAAAATTATATTTGCGGTTTAAGTAAAAAATTATGATAATTTATATAATTGAAATAAACTTTAAAATAATAATTGCAAAAATTAATTTAATATTATATATTTAAATAAATTTTTTGCAATTTAATCTTATGTGTTTATTTAATCATTTCAATTATAATAATTTGGTCGAGTAATTATATGTTGAAATCACTTTAATTGAGAAAATTGCAAAAAAGTTATTTAAATTGTATCAAATATATATAAAAATTTATTTAACTTTTTAAAATAATTGACTTTTAAGTATTTCCAAATTTAAATATGTGTTATTTAAATAAAGTTTGTATCTTAAGACTGTTTGATTTATTCAGATTAATATATAAAATTTAGTTACTAGAACAATTTCATTGATAATTTCATTGATAGTATACATTTATAAATGTTAAATTTTGAAAATGAAATTCTTACTTTCTATAGAATCGAAAAGTTTAAGTTGACAAAGTTTATTGTTCTATTTTACTATATATGTTATGTTCCATTGTCGTGGGCAGTTTAGTCAAATTTTCAATAAAAATTTGGTTACTTTTCATTATTTATTAATAAAATGTTTCAATATTCATTTAAATAGATAGCTTACATAATAAAAATTAAACAAAACTTAACCATTTTATGTACAAATTAATATCAATAACACATTTTCTTTAATATTTATTAAATATAATTAACATAATTAGAAATGCCGACAATTTAATTTACATCACTTGAAAAAGATTATCTGAAAAAAAAACTTTCAAATATGTACTTAATTCAATTGTGTTCCCATTTTTGTTAAATAAAACCAAAATATAATTTCAATTTACCCACAATACATTATAAACTATCATACCACTTCCTTCCATGCCGGGAAATGAAAATGTCTACCACCACAAAAATAACCAATTTATAAATTCACGTGGGTGTTTCGGATTTTCCTCGTTAACTAACAATAGACTTTGCAAATATTTACCATTGTGATCTATATCCATAAATTTTCAAATTTAATGTAATATTTTTTTTTACTTGCTTACCAACTTTATACTCACAAATACTGGTACAAACCAAAAACCACTGCCGCCACTGTTATTGAATATAAGTTGTAAAATGAAAATAAATAAAAATGAATTAATATTATGTTTCAAATGAAAGGAAAAGTTATTTTTCAAGAAAATCAACCAAAAACAGAAAAAGTAATAATAATAATTCCAGTATAGCGTGCAAAAATCTTTTAACATTGCAGACATATGGTCCACACCTTTGAGACTGCATTATATATACAATAAGCCATATAGTTGCACAGAGTGCAAAGCAATGTTACAGCATGGCGTTTAGGATAAATAAGTACGAGTATAATGTGTGTAGTGGTTGGGTACATTAAAATGCTCTATATTAAATCAGCGAATGCTGCGGATGGTGATTTTTTTCTTATTTTAAAGTTTATAGCAACAGTAACAGAAAAAAAGTAATAAAATGAAAATAAACTTTTTTTTATGTAAGAGAAAGTATTAACAGAGAAAAAAATATATTCGTACATATATAATTTTAAATATCGTGTTTTTATATACATATGTGAATAAATTTTCATTCTTAAAATTATAGACTGGGTGATTTGGCAGATTTTGTTATTGACTTGTTTTGGTCGTTCATAAAATAATTTTACAAATTTTAAGAATAATATATGATTTTACATTAAGAAGTTCTCCTTATATTAAAGTCGCTTTAATTATATAAGTTATATTAAAGTCGCAATTTCATTGCGATATTTGAAATCTAAATTAAGAATTTGATAAATATCTAGGAAACGATTAATTTAATTATTTGAAATCTATAATTTTCAGTTAATTTTCTTAAAAATTACTAAATTATTGACATCGTCAATTGTTATATTTCCAACTACTTCAGCAGAAACACTGATTTTTTTTCTTTTATAAAAAATAGCTTGCTTAATATTTGAAGTTAGCTTACTGTTATCACTAAATAAATTACCTGCAATAGTAAAATTTAATCAAAATTTAGGTCCAGTGATGAAATTAAATATATTCTTCCAAAAACTCATTTCAAAAATTTATATAATTCAATGTTATTATATTTTTCAAAATAACATAGGAGTAGTATATATGTAAATTTTAAGTATTTCTTCATTAAATTACCTTGTCTCAACTCAAGTAACAAAAATTATATTCAACTCTATGTTATAACGATTAGTCTCAATCTCAAAAAAATAATAATATTATATTACAATTTATGTACAGTAAAGTATTCCAGATATTAAACCAAAATAAAAATTATAAATTGAAAATCAGGTCCAGCTACTAGTCACCTCTAAATGAACTTTCCTATGAAAAACCAGACAGTAAACCTCCTTGCTTTTTGTTTTTTCGTTGATCTCTTTTTTTTATTTATATACATATATTATTATGACTTTCAGGCATAAAATGAATTTTTTAATAAAGTGCACACATAACAAATTTTCATATTAAAAACATATAAAATTTTATATTAAAATATGTAACACGAATGAATTATATTTTAATATTATGCCATATGAAAAAAAAATTCCATCTACCAAGCATAAAATTCAAACTAAATAAAACTCTTTTCTTTACATCTTTCACCCGGGCTATAAAGCACTTCAACTAGGGTTTTATTTATATCATTTTAATTACATGAATTTCTTAAATTATTATATCATTTTTTCACATTACTATAGTGGACAATAATTATTATTTAAACAAAATATTCCGGTTTATGGTTTATTGGGCGTTGTTGATTATTTTTTTTTGTTTTATATTTGGTTGAATTGAGATTTTCCAGATCAATTTCAATTTAAAAAAACACACACACACACTAAAATTTTTGGTACATTATCGATTTTACGCAATCATTTTTTTAATATTAATTTGACAACAGGTATTTTTTGTTTTTATGTTTTTTTCTCTTTTTCTATAATCTAATTTAATAAAATTTGTCTGCAAAAAAAAATATTAAAATCAATATTTAAAGTTAAATAATCATTAAGAAATTATCATATACACATATCTCTTTTTATATTACAATAATTCTCTTCATTATTTAATAAAAAATATATATATAAATTTTTGAATATTACTTTAGGTATATATTTTTGTAATCGGGTCATAAAATTAGAAAGATATTAATTGCAATAATTATTGAGGAAAAATTGTAAATATTTTAATTTGTTATCTTAATAGTCAATTAATATATCTAAAATATATAAGATAAATGTAATTAATTTTGTTATGTAGTCAATTTCAAAAATAAATTTTAAATAAATAAAATTATTTTATAATAAAATTATTTAATTTTAAAATTTTGAAAGTAATAAATTTTTGAACTTAATAAAATCCTTGTGGAATTGTAGTTAGTCTAATTAAATAAAGCTTCAAAAAAAAAAATATATAAGTAATAAAAATTATTTAACAATTTCAATTAATATTTATTGAATTCACAATATCAAGTTTGTGCCTTAGCATTTTTGTTTTGTAAGATAGAAATTCAGTTATAGGAAATAAATTCAATTCAACTATAGGATCTGATTTTAAATTAACTAAGAAATTTTGAGTATTTTCATTAATTTTCAATGACTAATGTACCAACACATTAAATTGAAGTGAACAGAAAATGACTAATCTAAAACGTAATCTAAAATAACAAACGTCACAAGATCATTTTTAGTGAAAATTGATGTGCCTATGCTTTAGCATAAGAGTTTCATTTAATTTTCAAATATATAGTAAAAATAAAATATTAAATATTCCGAAACCGAAATTAATATTTTAATTGAACAATTATCCTAAATATCTAAAACCAAAATTGAATCTTTTAGTACTGCAAAATAAAGAAAATTAAAATTTCAAATTTATAAACTGACATTTAATAATTTAACCTCAGGCTGCTACTATATAAATTTAATAGTTTAATAGATTTCGTGTTTATCGAAAAACCAACGAAAAAACTGTACGAAAACATTTGTTAAGATTTCAAATTATCACCTTAAATCCACCTGTTCAGTTAACAAGTTAGGCGCAATTGTTTGTCTTAAAAAACAAACACGTTTCAATTTAAACATAGTTTTAACATTTTAATCAGATTAAATAATCAAAATAATTTCAATTATTTTTTTTTAATATTAAATTTTGTCATATACATTTATTTATAAATTTAATTTAAATTGCCCGCTAGTATTTTGATTACACGTACGTAATTCATATTTACGATTATTATTTTTTTGGTAGGCTTTTAATTGAAAAGGTGATCACACCTTTTTTTGTTTATTTTTGTGATTTTTTTATAATATGATTTATAAACGGATATACATACTGCACTTTTGCGTAGGTGATGTAAAAAATAATTAAATAATTTATTGTAAGAAATCAAAAAAAAATTGGATGTAATCATAAAAAGGAAAGTTTTGAGGGCAACTTTGTTAACTAAAAGCTAAAAGTCATAAAATATTTTCTGATTTTTCAAAGAAAAATAAAATTGTTGAATTATTGAAAATTATATAAAGTAAATTTTAACATGGTATATGGTACCATTTAATATTATATATTTGTTAAATTAGTTACCAATGCAAATGTATTTAGAAGAGCAATAATAATTCGCCTTATTAAACTTTATTTTTTAAAGTTAACTATTAAACTATTGATTGTATATTTTATACCCATATAAATCTAATGCAGTGGCATATATTCTAGTTTAAAACTTTCAAATAAATACAATTAAATAATTTATTAATCAGTATAGAATGCAACATAAGCACAAATTACTTTAAACGAAAATTTTACTTATTCGGAGACTTTCAATTGGATCCAATTAAATTTATAATTCATTTTAAAAAAAAAAAATATTTATTATTTTCTTAGTGCATTATACTTTTGTTGTAGTAGCTAATTTAATTGCATGATTTTCTTTTAACTTTCCAGGAAGGAAGCATTGGTCATGAATTAGTGATAAAACCATTACCACATGAACTTAGTCCAAATAAAGAAGAAGTTCATCATATTGTTTATAAAAGATCAGTGGACGCAACAGAATCTTTAAGTGATTTTGGTAAGATGATTTATCATTTATTAATAATAATAATAATTATACATAAAATTGAGTTTAATGTATATATAAAAAAATAATTTCAATTTAATGGATTTCAATTAAATTTTTAAGTAAAATTGTTCATGTAATTGACAGTCATATTTATCAAAAATATAAAAATCAAGTCTTTATATTTCAGAGAATTATTTTTTTCTAAATTTACATTAAATAATTAAATTTAAGATTTTTGAATTATTGTTTTGTGAACAAAATTAACCTTAAGATTAATTTTTAAAAAATTGTGGCACTTAAAAGTTTAATTTTTCTTATATGTTGTATTAATAACTTCCTGAAAGAATTGTTCGTAAAATATTCGTTGGTAATATTTATACAAACTAGTAAATTGGAAAATTTAACTAATTTAAAATTCCCTTTAATAGTGTAAAAAATCTGGAGGAGATTTATGGGTAATTCTACACATCGTAAACGTTATAAAATTTTGCGAATAAAAATAAAACAATACGTGATTGTGTCAACAATCAAGGTTATTAATTTTACCAAAAAAGAATATTGAAATTAATCTCATTAGTAATTATTTCAAGTATAAAAAATTATACAGCAATTTTTATTTATTAAAAGAATTCCATTAAGAATTTTTAATTTAAAGGTAATTAAACTTTTGTAATTAACATAATTCAATGATAGTAAAATTTAAATATTTGCTAAGAAATTTAAAAGATTTTGATCTTGAGTTACTTACTTATAAAGAAATAATAAAGATTCTCATTTATTACTTCTATAAATAGAATTGATGATTATAGTTTAATAATGTACATTATTTATGTAAATTCACTAAACAGAAAAAATATGAATTTATTTTTATTCTTACTTACTTAAGTAATTAACTACTTAAGCAAATTATTTTTATTTATTCACAACTTTTACCCAATGCAAAACTATTTCAACATTTTTAATAAAACTATAAAATTATTCAATTCGAAATTTCATAAAATCATGACAAGAATTTCAATTATAATTCTAATAAAAAAAAAAAATTTATTAAAAATTATACATAGGATTTTTGATTCACACCCATCAAATTTTATTATAATTTTATTTATAAGAAATAATTTGATGGTAGGTTAGATTCTAATCAAAAAAATTAAAAATTAAATTAATTTTTTCTATAGCATATATGGAACCAGATAGATTAGAAAAACGCTACCGAGAAAAAAGATCAACATCACAATTTGATACAAGTAAATCAAAGTGGACAGAACGTGATGATGCTGATGATTTGATTGCATCTTCATCGAATATTAATCGTAGATCAAGACGTGCAACACCTTATATCATTTATCCAGAAATTTTAGTTATTGTTGATTATGATGGTTATAGATTACATGGTGGTGATAATGTACAGGTAAGGTTTTTACGATTATAATTAAATTGAACAATTTCAAAATAATATTTCATTCTTTTCAATTACATATTAATTTAATTTAATTTATTTTTTAAATAAAAATAGAAAATTTCCTAGTTTTTGTTTATTATATAATTGAATATAAAAAAAAAATTAGGTGCGGAATGGTAGTAAATTGGTGGTGTAAGGTGCCGCTATTTGATTATGGGTGCAAATTATTAATGTAAATTTAACAGGTTGTTTAGCTAAATTTATTAAGTTATATTAATAAGATATAAAAGTTTCATAAAATTCAATAAAAACTATTTAATGGCGACGAAATTTTAAGGAGCAAAATTAAAAAATAAAATAAAAACATAATTGTATAACAAATAATAATTTGAAATAATTTTCTGCATTATAAATGCATAATTTTCTTAATAGGTCACTATAGTACCATCTATACAAATTATGGTAGTCCTTAATTTAGCTGTAGAACAAAATTAACATTATTTCTTTTGAAGAAGTTTTGAATTTTTTGACACTGTTGGAACTACCGCCTAATTCATATTATAATCATATTATCTTAATTTTAAATATATTCTGAATTAATCTAAATTAAAAATAATAAATTAAATTTTTTGTATTTAAAAATTATTTAATATTTTAACAGGTAAAACGATATTTTGTATCATTTTGGAATGGAGTTGATCTCAGATATCGATTATTAAAAGGACCTAGAATACGAATTAGTATAGCTGGTATCATTATATCAAGGGTAAGTGAATAAATTTTCATAATTACTTAATTTATCTTAATTCAACTATAATTTTTTAATTTCTTAACATTTTATTATAAATTTCATAATTTTAATTATTTCTTTTAAAACACAAAAATAAATATATAAAAATTACCTTTTAAAAAATATATAATGACAAAAACTGATAGTAAAATTTCTATAATGTAAAATGACAAAATCATATAAAAATCGTGACAAAATTGTTTCTTTAATAGTCTCGTTTTTCACAAACCTAAATAAATAATAATTTTTCAGTTTATTTATCTGTTTAGTTTTTTGTGATTTTAAAACTTTTTTTTTTTCAAAAGATAAATCACAACAGAATAACTTCCGCATTTAAATAATTCGTTTGCGTTTAATTTTGTATAAATACAATTATTATCTTTCAATTTTAATTGTTAGCTAGTGGGTTTATGGAACAAAAAATACATTTTTCTTAATAATGGTTTAAATCTTAAAAAAAAAACATTTAATTTTTTTTTACATAAAATTTATAAAAAGTTAAATTATGTTTTTTCATAGCTAAACAAATAAATTAAAAGTAAATTGTCAAAAAAAATAAATAACAAACAGAAATTGATAAATTTAAATGCATGATCAATGAAATTTTGCAATTACAAATCGGAAAAATGTTTTTTAAAAACTTTCAAATGTATAGAAAAAAAAACAAACAAATTTGTTAATTATTACCTAACAGCTGAAATAATTAATTTCTGTTTCAAGTTTCTAAGCATATGTTAAATGTCTGTAATTGAATTTGTCGGAAAAGTTCAAATTTATTATTTCTAAGTACCTATTTAATAATTTTGGTATTTAACGAAATTTATATATCTGAAATATATTAGGTGCTTTATTGTTAATATGCTAATAGTTGTGAACGTCCTACGTATAAATCTGTTCTATAATGGAATACTGTATATTTTGCATGAAAGTATTAAGAATCTCGTATTTTTGATTGTGCTAAATTTATTTTTAGGTAAACGATTTATTTAATTTTTATTTTTTCCTGATTTTCATTTCAATTTCCTTATTAATCTTAAATGTCTGCGCTTAGGAGATCCTTTATGAGCATATAGAATATAGGAAGAGTTATTTTAATCTAATTATCAGATTTCGAAATAACAACAAACTAAACCATGGAAATTAGTATTAGTGTTACTTACCATATACCATACAGTATAAACTACCAAATATTTGTTAATTTCACTCTAGAATAAGAATGATTAAATTCCTGCTATTATCAATAGAATTTTATTCATAAATATTAAAAATTAATTTTTGCACTGTTCTGTGGTAACGATCACAACATAAAACAGTATCTAAGAATTCATCTTCCTCTCATATAAATACTTGATTGAAAAAAGCGAACTAATTTATACAAGTAGGTTAATTGGACTAATAACTATTTGCATTTTTTTTAAATTGCGATTATGAAATATACTTTTCTTCAATATCTTCATATAAACATAAAGCACACAAAAAAATATAATAATTAAAATCAAATATTTGTTATCGTTATTTGAATATCTTCTTGTTGTAGCATTTAACAAAAGTACAAATTGCAAGATAATAAAAAAAATTATTATAAGACCAAAAGTGATAAATGTGTGAAGTAATCATGAAAATTGAATAATATTAAGTATAATTATAATAAACTATAATCTGACCATTAAAATTAATAATCATTATTGAATATAATGAATGAATATAAAAATGAATATAAAAGATGAGCAAAGCAAAAGCACAACTTGTGGAAAAGTATAATAATTACCAGTGGCATAATTTTTGGAATGAAGACATTTTGTAAAGCAGAAAAAAATAAGAATTTATAATTAATACCTTTAATTAAATGTTAAATTTATTCTTGTTATTTAAGTCCGTATAATAGTCTAAAATTTTAAATTGTTTGCCAAGTGTAAGACTTGTTTATAATGAGTAGTTTAAGAATTAAGAGGATAATAAAATTTTAATATTTTTAATTAAAAATCAGTAGCATTAACTCTAAAATCTAATAAATTGACAAGAGACCAACTGCCAAAAAACTTAAATTTCAGACAGTTAAATATTAGTATTATCTCTTAGCATCGTTCGCAAACGACGACCCTGTCCGTTAACCCAAAACGGTTTCAAATTTATCATACATTTTTTTTATTAAAAAATTTATTATTCTAATAATTCATCAGTAAAAAAAATCTAAATTCTTTGTATATTTACATACTTCTACATTTTGACAAACCTAAAAATTCTTTATTTTTTTAACATTACCAAAAATCATGTTCAACATAAAAATAACGTTTTTTTTTCGTATCTATCCTAGAAAGTAAAAAAACCTATTACATTAAATCTAAACATGTTTTTCATAAAAATTAAAATATTAGTTTTTACTGTCAAGAATTATGAACTTTTATATTGCCACAACTTTGGAAACTATCGATTTTTTTTTTCAACATTTTTTTTTTTTCTGTTATGCAATAATTTTTTTTTTAACATTAATATTTTATGTCTTTGGGATCATCTTCGGAATATTTCGAATATATTTTTTTTTTTCATTTTATAAGATTTGATTTTGATTGAAAATAAAGACATGGTCACGACAATAAAAAAAAAAGTCGTTTTTACTATAGAGCCTTTCACACGGTGGCAAAAAAATATCAGTGCCACCAAAAGTTTATTTATGCGCGCGGCTTTATAACCGGTTCAATGAATAATAAATAATTTATGTACTTTTTTTTTCAGATTAAAACATTATTATACATTTTTTTTTTCAATATTGTCTTTAATATAAAAATCATTATTAATTCATGCAATGATGTACGATGTCACAATCCAATCGTCATCATCGTCATCATGAAAATATCATGTGGTGTTTTGTCGATCGTTTCAATAAGTTCAAGAAAATTTTCGTCTAAGTTTGTGAATTATTATTTTTCTATAAAAAAAAATCAATATTGCAATATTTCAACAAAAAAAAGACTTTTCGTTATAAAGTAATTTGTCAGGTGATATAATTTGTTTTTAGTCGGTGAGATTAATTTAAAACAAAAAAAAAAATTAATTAAAAAAACATTTTTATATTAACATTTTGATTATTTTTATATTTTATATAATTAAATTATAAAACTGTAACAAAATTAATTATGGAAAATTATAGTCACATAAGAAAAATGAACAACTTTATAAATATATAAAACGTCATTGGATTAAATCAAGTGAGAAATTAATTATTTTTGAACATTATAAACTGAGTTTTTTATTTATTACTATTTTTTTGTTATAAGTAAAATTGACAATTAACAATATTTTTTTTTCTTTGGTGAAATTCATTGAACTGAAAATATTGTGCATAGATAATTAAATTTCAACTATGACGAATATCAGTAAAAAAATATACAAAAAAAATAATAATAAAATAATTTACCAAAGTAAAGTTATAAAAACTTTACCATGTCAATAAGCAAATTAATAGCTTCATGTAAATGTAACTTCTAAGGAGCCAGTTTTTTTTTTGAGAATAATTTATGGTAAATAACATAGAGTTTTTAATCATGTTTAGCATATAAAACTGTCAAAATCAATGTAATGCCATAATAAATAATTTCATTTATCAATATAAACCAAAAAAAAAAAAATTTTATTATTGAACGAAAATTTACAATGACTGCAAAAATTTATAGGAATTTTTAGTATCCGGTCAAAGTTTACACATAAAAATAATTAAAATACTAATTTATTTTGAAAAATAATTCAAATTAATACAAAGTTTGCTTATAGTAAAAATTATAATAAATTATATTTTACCACTTTCATTATTAAAAGGTTTAAGTACTCTCGTACTAAGTGTTCAAATTCAAATATCTTACAACTTGTCTATATACATAATTAACAATTTTGTTAATTTACGTTTAAAAATAAGAAATCTTAAAACAACAATCTTTATAATATATTTTTAGCTAAGCTTTATTTCACACACTCGGTTAATTTTAAACTTCCGGCCGCCGTATTAAAAGTAAAAGTGTATAGAAATGAAATGAAGTCGTTTCGAATATAAAATCAAGTGGCAAATTTAGCATAGTTCATTTTAAATCTTAATCTGAAATCATTATTAATGTGTGGCGTTATGAAAAAAATAAATAATTAAAATTATTATAAAAAAATGTGAATAGCATTTTTATGATCTGAAATCGTTTGTAACCGGCAACGATAAAATTTTAGTCAATTGATGCAAAATGTAATTAGTATACAAGTCATTAATATTATAGAATATTCAGTTCGAATATAAATTAAAAGCCGGAAAAATATTTACAATTTTAAGTTTTTTTATAGTCTATATAGTTTTAATTTAAAAAGTTATTAAAGATTTATACTTTTAATAAATTAATTGCTAAGATTTATTATAAAGCAAAAGAAATCGCTTTTAATTACTAGGTCAACAAATTGGAATTTAAATTTTAATTATACAAATAACTAAGATTTATTTGAAATATCACAAATATTGTGTCAAATAGTTAATAGTGTCAGTTTTCGAAGAAATCGCGTATTAAAACGTTTTGACTGTAAAATAAAGTAATTCTTTATTACTAAATTTGTCATTTACTTAAAATTTGATGACAAGCATTTAAAAAACGACAAACTTTCTGAAATTTGTTTGCCTATAACTTTTTAAAACATCATCAAGACTTAATTAACCATACAACTTATTTATTTTGTTAATACAAATTTTTACTAAATAAGTTTAGAGAAAATTTATCTGATGAACTGATTTTTGATATTCAGTTCCAAGATATAAAATATAAATTTAACATTGACTTAAATTATTTCATATATAAATAAATTTAACACAGAGCAAATCAATTAACAAAATAATTTTGAAATCAATTTCATACTCCTATTCAAATTTATCCATTTGAAATTAAAATTTTTCGTTTGTAACGACACAGCGAAATATCTATTTGTATTGGAAAAAATCAATTGAACACAGTTAAATTTCAATTATGTTCAATCAACTAAAATACCAGAAAATTTAAAGAATTTGGAACAAATTTATTACACCTACCCCCAAACAAAAAATTTAAATAAAATTATTAATATTTATATTTTGCAATAAATTTCTTTTGAATAAATAGCTTTTAAATTATCAAGGTAGCAGCGACAATACTATTAATATATTTATTTCCCAATAATTCTGTAAAAAAAAATTATTGTTAAATGGCCACAGCCAGCACCAATTTCAGCTGCACTACATATTTTATAAAATATTATTGAACCAAATTTTAACCAGAACAAATAGAAATAATTTGCTTTTTTTACAAATTTGATTTTTCGTAATCATTTTTCTCTGTTGTACTTTGCTTAATAACTTTTATCTTATAATTCATAATCCTAATTTATTTATATTTGGTATATTGTCAATTATCATAAAAATATCTAAAATTTTATTATATTTTGTTTGACCTATTCAAAAAAAAAAAAAACACAATTTTTATAGTCTTATTTTATACATTAAAAAATTATAAGCATAATAAATTATTTGGTAAAAAAATTTAAATTTTTCCTTTTATGTTGAGCAAAAGTATAAAAAAAACCACCTACACTCTTTTTAAATTATGCTTTTTAAAGAAAAAATGGGAAACAAAAATTTTTTATTGAATTTTTATTTTTGTCTTTCTTTATCAAGATTTGAAAGGTTTTATTTAGAAATTTTAAACAAAATTTAAATAACAAAAAGTTATTCATCCAGAAAGCTTTATTTATTTAATATACACGATAAATTTTAAACTTGCAATAAATTTAATCACAATTAAGAAATTCAATTAAAAATATTCAAATATAAAGTGTGGAAATGAGAAAGTAAGTTAATCCTTAAATTTGGTTTTCCGTCATAATTTAATAAAACAAATAATCATAAATTTACTGTATTTCTTGTGAACATTTTATGGCAAATCAATTAAAGGAAGCAAAAGTAAAACACATGATCAAATAGTTAATTAATTAATTTTCCAATACTTACATAATTCAGTGTTTATTTTATTATAGACTTTAATTTATAAATTGGCTATCCTACGAAAGTCCAAAATTTACGAAAAATCGACGAAAGTGCAAAATTTAGTGTCAGGATTACGAGTTTGAAAATTAACTTATATTCGATGTAAATCATGTCTGGGGTTAGGTCTGACTATGAAACGAAAGGATATAGGAAGGAAACTAAATAAAAATTAGCGTTTGTCTCCATGTTTATTTATATTTTCAAAAAAAATTAACAAAATTTGTGTGTAAATAAATTATACATACTTATAAAATCTGTACACAAGAAATAAATTCTTAATTGTTCAATTTAAAACCAACATTTTCATCTGTTTCAATACCAGCATCTTCAATTAATTGTTTTTTTGATTTCGGATATCCTTCCATAATTGCATCAATCATTTCGTTGCACATTCTTTTTCGCTTTCGAAATTCTGTTAAAACTTTATCATGACATTTATCAATTTTTTTAAAATCATCAGATGAAAGCTTGAAATAAAAATTTAATTTTACAAAAAAAAATACCAATTTTCAAATTATTTTCCAATTATATTTACTTTAGATCCTTGAGATTGTTGGGAATTTTTGATTTTATTCAAAATATTTGTATTTTTATCAATTTCAATCAATAATTCTTTACGTTCATTTTCCAAATCCGAAATTAATGGTATTTTACTGAATTTCTTCAAATCGGATTCAAGTTTTTGAATTTTTTCTATTTTAGTTTTAAGATCATTTTGAAGATTTGTTAATTGTTTTTCCAATTGGCATATTTCAGATGCATTCTATGAAAAAATTAGTATTTTAATTTAATTTAAAAATAACTAATTGTAAAATTCTGACTTCTTTATTATTTATTTCTTCTTGTTTAATGTAAAATATTTTCTGTTTTCCATATATTTTTTCTACAACTTTTTCCTTAGCTACTAATGAATCGACGGTTCTGAAATTAAATTTCTCAGTTTAAAATAAACTGAATCTTCTATTATATTAAAGCTATATTAATTTTTATACTTTTGAACTACTGATTTTTGATTATCCTTTCCACATTTTTCTAATATATCATTAAATGACCAAGGACGATTTGAATCTTGTAAGAATTTCAAAATTAAACTGGTTACTTCTTTACTGGTCATAATTTCCTGAAATATTTCAAAATTAGTATAACATTAATTTGAATTGAAAAAGTAATTTTAAACCAAATTCAAAATTCAAAACATTTTTGTTTATGAACCAGATTTAAAAATAATATACGTATTTATAAACCAATAAATTTCAGGAAATTATATTTCAGTTTTCAGGTCTCAAAATCGTGACTTGATGCTAAAACATAATTAAAATTTTAAAGATTTTTTCTAAAGTTTTAAATATAACAAATTCAAAATTTAGATTAAAACTACTTTATTTTTGTATTATAGGGAAGGGATGCAACACCATATTTGGAACGTAATCGTGTCGGAAGAGATGCTATTGATTCAGCAGCTGCATTAACAGATATGGGAAAATATTTATTCCGTGAACGAAGATTACCAGTTTATGATATTGCGGTAGCAATTACTAAGTAAGATTTTTATTTTCACTTATAACTTGACTGATTTCATTTAGAGGGGGAGATATCTTTCAATAATATAACATCATTTCCGTCAATTCTGAGAGATCACAAAATTTGTGAATTTTGAAATTATCATCAAAATTTTAATTAATATTTTTTTAATTTTCATCCAACTTTTTTTTTTTTTTATAAAAACAACCAAAATTTTCTTTAAACAACAACAAAAAACAATTTTCCAAACTAATAATTCACAGATACGATATGTGCCGGAGACGAAAGGGTGGCCGTTGTACTAAAGGCACTGCGGGTAAACATAAATTAAATTAAAGCAAATCAAATTAAACATAAAAATTCAAAAAGAAATTGAATTTTTATAAAAAAAATTTTTTTTTGTAATTTTTATAGTTTTGCTATTTTTTTAGTTTTTTTATAATTTTTTTTGGTTGGTGTTCATTCGTTTTGATCATTTTAATTATATATTAGATTTTTGATTTAATTAATTCGTTTCATTTTATTATTATAATTTGAAAAAAATTTAATTTATTTATAATTTCATTTAATTATAATTTTTTGTATATTTATATCGATTAAATTTTATTTATATATTGGAGGTTTGTTAATATACCAAAAAAGACAAACTGACTATTCAAACGTTTTGGTATATATAATTGAAACCTCTGAAACATTTTCATTGTCATTTATTTTATTTTATTAATTAATTTTTTGAGCATTGTAGATTTGCTTTTTTTCATTAAAAAAACATTTTTTTTTTTTTAAATTTTTTATACTAACAAAAAAGTATAATAAAAATGAAGAAATAATTACAGGAAAATCAATTTAAAAGATTTAAATTAACAAGTTTAATTTAATATCACCCTTTAGTAGAGAACATGAAGTTGACATTATAAAACTACAAAGGTCAATCGTCTGACAAATCCTTTATTCCCTTAAACAAATTCAAAAATCTAGAAAGTTGAATTATAATTACTATTTATTTTTTATATAAAAATTATTACAGACTTGATATGTGCAGGCGAAATTATGCTTACGGCGAATGTAAACGTGGTACAGCAGGTAAAAAAATTATGGAAACATTAATTTCGTAAATAAAGATTTGATGTAAAAATAAAATGGATTTCTTTCACTGCACGTCGTACTCTCTTTTTTTGTTGTGTGTGTTTTTAATATTATAATTTACAAATTATCCTTTACAAATCGGAAACTCTTATTTCCAAAACTTTCAAAATGGGAAAATTTGTATATAAATTTCTTAACTAAAATTAATTAAAGAATATTTCTTCTTATTTCTTGTATATGTGTTAATATAAGCCTATATTTCGAATCTTTCTTTCGTGATTTTACCTTACCGCTAAGATATTATAATTTGCGCATGAAAATGGATTCTAATTAATAAAGCTCAATTCAACTATTAGTACTTCGTAATTCCGCGATTGGGGGTTCTTTAATATTTTATTTCCACTTTTTCTATGGCCTTATTTTTCGGGCATGTTTGCAAAGGAAAGGAACTACTTCCTAAATGTACTGTCCCAAATCAAATTAGCTTGTTTCCTAATAAATCAAATTCAAACTTTTTCAAATGTTCACCTTTATTGGTTATCAAAAACAGAAAAATTTTACACGAAAATACAATAATTAAGTAAAACAAAACTTAAAATTAAGGAATCATGTTGTTCACAGAGAACGGAAATTAATTTTATTCTCTACATTTTCAATTTGGTAAATATGTATGAAAATAAAATTTAACCCTTTCTGATGTGTAGTGCAGCTTAAGTCAAGTATGTAAGATGCTTTAAGTTTTAGTTTTGCACAAAAAAAAAAGATATTTTAAGAAACTTAAAGTTTTTCATCACTTCAATAAAACTAAATCGAAGCAAATTCTATGAATACTTTTTACACTATAAATTATAGTTTTCAAAAATATTATTTCAAATTTATGAATTAAACTATTAATATTAAACCCAAGATTATGAAAAATATATGTAAAAAAAATTTAACAATTTCAGTTAAATTACGTATACGGATTTCAACTCTTTAACAATAATCTCTTAATTTTATATAAGATATTGTTTCTTAAATAATTATCAACTAAAAAATTATGTTTAACTAAGTAAAATTATTTTCACTCTTTTCTCTATTTTCAAGCCTTTTATCATAAATAAAATTTAAAAAAACAGAACAAATCTTCATATTTCTTTATTAATTATCAACAAAATATAAAAAAAAATCGTACAGGTAAGTTATACTAATTAATTGGTTTGTGGTAATAAATATTTTTTTTTGCTTATATCTTTAAATCTTTATATATGTAGTAATTTAAAAATTGGTAAATGGTATTTTTAATTAAAGCTTTTTTGACAGATTAAATTTACCAAATAAAAAAAAAAACTAATAAATTTTTTTTTATATAAATTTCCAAAAAAAAAAAATTAAATTTAGGATTTGCTTATGTTGGTGGAGCTTGTGTCGTAAATAAACGTCTTGAAAAAGTCAATAGTGTTGCAATTATTGAAGATACTGGTGGTTTTAGTGGAATTATTGTAGCTGCACATGAAGTTGGTCATCTGTAAGTTTTATCAGTCAATCAAAATTTTAATAAATATTTTTAAATTTTTTTCTTAATCGTTTTTATAATACAAATATACTAATGAAATTTATAATTAATTTTAAGTTTGGGAGCTGTTCATGATGGTTCACCACCACCAAGTTATTTAGGTGGTCCCGGTGCACAAAAATGCCGATGGGAAGATGGTTATATTATGTCAGATTTACGTCATACTGAAAGAGGTTTCCGTTGGTCACCATGTACAATACAAAGTTTTCATCATTTCTTAAAGTAATTAAATTTTAAATAATATTTTCACTTCAAAATATAAAAAAAAAAATTATTAATTTAATTATTTTATTTTATTTAAATAAAAAATAAAAAAAAAAGTGGTGATACAGCAAGTTGTTTACACAATGCACCACATGAAGATAGTGCATTAGGTAGAGCATTACCAGGTACATTATTATCATTGGATGCGCAATGTAGAAGGGATCGTGGTACATATGCATGTTTTAAAGATGATCGTGTTTGTGCACAATTATTCTGTTTTGATTCACAAACTGGATATTGTGTTGCATATCGACCGGCAGCTGAAGGTTCCTCATGTGGCAATGGAGTGGTATATAGTTTATTTTTTTTTACGATTTTTTTATTTTTTTTACTATATTTCTCTTTTCTTAATTAATAGCATTGTTTAGATGGTAGATGTGTTGCAGCCCATTCAGCATCAGCGTATACACAACATGTGTATCGGCAAGCATATAAGTAAGTTTTAATCAATTTATTTTTATACTAATTTATATTGTATAAATGATTTATTATATTGGGATTTCTGTGATTTTTTAAATTATTATATACCCAAGAGAATAGAATGGATTGATATTAAGTGGTTAATATAATAATATATAAGGTTTTCTTCGGCAGTTTTCGTTTAAAATTTGAATAGTCGTTTATAATTTAAAGAAAATTTTAATGTTCAATAAAATTTGTTTTAGTAATTATCAGTTTTTTAATTGAATAAAGCTATAATTTAAATATTTTTAAAGTTTTTAACGACTATTTGAAATTTTAAACAGAAATAACCAAAAAATTATAAAACCTAAACAATTTTTTTGCACTCTTTTTTTTGTTGTTTTTAACTGAACAAAACTGTAAGTATACTTATATGGGTCAATATCAAATTTGTAAAATATACTTTATCTAATAACTAATTTGTATTTTAACAACAAAAAAAACACTTATTAACACAAAATTTATGTATATTAATTAAAACACAACTATTACCCTTCACCATTACTACCACAAACAAAAAAAAACCTAAAATATCAACAAACAACAATAAAAAAAATGTTAAATAGTATCGAAGATGAAGATGAAAACGATGATGATGAAGAAGATGATGAGGAAGATGATGATGATGATGACGATGATGATGATTATAATGAATCTACACCAAAACTTTTAGCAATTAATAGTACACCAATATTTATAAATTCAACAACTACGACAACAACATCTAAACCATTAACTACAATTGAGACGACGACAATAACAACAACAACAACAACATCAACAACAACGCCATTACCAATAACTACAACAAATAATACACCAACAACAATATTAATCTCTTCTACAACACAAACAAATATATTACAAATTGATGAAAAATTATTACAACCGCCACAACCAACAACAACAATAAAAACAACAAAATTATTAACAACAAAACGTCCAATAAATTTAAATCCATTTTATTATGGTATATCAAAATTAAAATCTAATTTAGAACAACAACAAAATCAACAACAACATAACACAAATCACACTACAAAAATAACAACAATTAATTTAAATAATAGAAATAGAAATATTAGTAATAAGCAATTATCATTAAAACCAGTTATAAGAAAACCATTTGATTATTATTTAAATTTATATAATTATAAATATCGTAATAGTCATCATAGTAGTAATAGTCCTTATTATAGTTCATCAACTACAACACAACTACCAACAACAACAATTGCTACTACAACTACATCACCACAACAACAACAACAACAAATACCAACAACTACTGATGGAACAACAATTACAAAAAAATTACATGATATTGATGGAAATTATGATAATATTAATGATGATAATATTGATAATATTAATGATGATGATCCTGACTTTGGATTAAAATTTAATATTAATAATAATAATAATTCACCAACAACACAACGTAGTTATATATTTGGTGGTCGTTCAACAACACGTAGTTCATTTTTTGATACATATTTTCGTAAATTAACAACAAAAACACCAATCAATTATGATAATTTTGGAAAATATTTTCGACGTATAAATATTAGTAGTAGTAGTAGTAGTAGTAGCAGTAGCAGTAGTAGTAATAATAATAATAATAATAATAATAATAATGATAATAATAATAATAATCATTCGTCTGCTCAATTACATCAACATTTACCAGCAACACCACCATCTTATTCATCTAATTATTTGGGTGATAATAGTAATTATTTACCTGTCAATGTTTCTGCAACAGAACGATAAAGATTTTTTTTTAAAACATATTTGTTATTTAAATTAATAATAAATAATTATTAATTAATATTAATTAATTTAATAATTATTGTAAATTTATTTTTATATGTGCTCTAATTTAATTTATTCTACTTTTTTTCTCTTTTTTTTTTTTTTTGAAAAAAAAAATTATATATATACAAACAAACAAAACACACTTACAACCAAAAAATAAATAATTAAAATTCAAAACTAAAATTATGTAAATTATTCCCGCACCAAAAAAGAAATTATGCTGCGCGAAAACTGCGCAAACAATTTTTTTGGGTAAGAAAAATGATTTTTTAACAAAAACAAAAAAAAAACAAACATTATTTTTCATAATTTTTAAAATATAAAAAAAAATTTAATAAAAATCAGAAAAACCACACACAGACACACATCACACATTAATATTAAAATTAATAATTAAAATTTATTTATAAATTTAAATAATTAAGGAATACATTATTTTTTTTAAAAAATTGGCATTTCAACAATAAAATTCATTTTCGTTTTTGGGCATTCATTTTCGAAATTTTTTATTTAATTTTTTTTTTTTTTAAAGTTAATTTAGTATAATATTATTTATATTTAATTATTTTTATGGAAACCATAATACAATATAACAGAAAACTACTACATACGCACATGAAAACACTACATATAAACACGCAAAGATTTTTTTTTTCTAATATGCTGAGTACATTACAGAAAATATGCATAAAAAAATAATAATAATAATATATAAAAATAAGTAAAAAAAAAAAACTACATGGCCATTTAAAAAAAAAAAGCATAAAAGGATTTAAAGGAGAAAATGCATTTTTTTTTGTAATTTTAATAGGAGAAATTAAATTCTAAAGAAATAGAAAAATTCCTCCTTCCATTTGTTATTTTTTTTTTATAATTTTTATTTTATTTTTTATTTTTTTACATTTTTATTTTGCAGCACAACATTTTTATTTCGACGATCCATTTTATTAAAAAAAAAAAACCTTATTAATAATAACGATATCGAAAAAAAAATACATTTTAGATTTAAATTAAAATTAAATTTAATTAATATTTTATTTTATTTCAGAAAATCATTTAATTATATTTAGTTTATTTTTTTGTCTTGAAAAATTTATAAATTTTATTTTTGATTTATATTAATTAAATATTTATTTTATTATAAATATTTATTTTGTAAATAATTGTGAAACGAGATTATTTTTTTATACATTTTTTTAAAAAAAAAAAATTTCTATATATTTTTCATAAAAATTTATTTGTAAATATATAATTTCTATTTTTCTATTTAATATTCTCTACTATATTTTATTTATATATGAAATTGCCAAAATCTATAAATTGTATGTCAAATTTGTCAAGTTCTATAACACAAAATCATGGTGTATGAAAACTTACATGAAAAAAAAAACTCCATGAAACAAAATCTATTAAATTATATCAAAATCTATAAATTCATAATTATGATGGTCTTGTCGTATATGCATACGAAAATTTATTTAATATTTTAATATCAAATAATTTTTATAAAAAAACAAAAAACAAGGATACATTTTAAACACTATTTTAAATTCAATAATTGGTTTATATTACAAATTATTTCAATCTGTAGCCATATGCAAGAGTACTACAACACAATAAACTTTTTTTTCACAATAAATAAATACAATTTTCAAGTGAAATTAGTCAGAAGTGAAATTACATAAAGTGATTTGTGAATATCAAATATCACATCTTACAATTTTGCATAGAAATATCTATAGAAATCTATAGAATAGAAATTTAGAAATTTCTATGCGAAATTGTAAGATGTGTGGATAGTCACAATTCACTTTATGTGATTGCACCTCAGTTTTCCAATTAAAATAGTGGTTTTGGTTTATCCAAATTCAAAGGAAAATCAACAAATCTCACTTGAAAGTTGACGAATTTATAATTCTTATATTATTTATATAGAACTATTATAAATATATTTTTAACTTTAACTGACTATTAAAATTATTAATATCAAAACTATTGACTTTGTATTTGACTTTGACCATTTTATTATTTTTATTTTAAGCTTTTCATTTATAGTTTTTTTTATATTTATAATTTTTTTATCATTTTTTTCAATAATTTTTTTTTTAATTAAATATATTTTTGCTTATTATACTTTCAAAATTTTGCTTATTTTTCTTTATTCATATAAATTCATTTTCATTGATAACTTATTAAACTTATTTATATTTCTAATTTTTTTCATTATTTTAGCTACAAATTTGCCTCTAATTTTGAATACGAGTAGTTATATATGTAGTTGCTCACACTAATAGCTAATACAATGTAGATTAATTTACTCATTTCAAATTTTTACTCAACTAATCTACAATTTAAAACGTTGCATTATATTAAAAATGGAATAACGGACATTTATTGTGGAATAGTAGTTAAAAATACTTAAAAAATTATCATACACATTTACACATCATAATACCACAAAAAAAAAAGGAATTTAAAAAGTAGTAAAAACATAATCTCGTTTCACTAACAAATAGAAAATTAATATTTTTAAAATTTAATTAAAAAGGAAAAATAAATAAATCAAAAATTACATTTTTTTAACACAAAAAAAAAAACACCAACATTTTTTTTAATTAATTTTAATTTTTTATGCTTTTATTTTTTTTTTATATTTTCATAATTATTTTAACTAATCTCGAATTATTTCGATTTTTCTTTTTTTCTTTTCTTTTCAGTGGGAAATAATTATTAAAAAAAAAAAACAAAATGAAATTTAAGAAAAAAAATACTTTATTTTAGAGCTCAACACAGAAAAGTACCAACGACAAAATATTAAATTGCCATTATTTTAAAAATAATAGCTAAGAGATTTGTTTTTATATAATTTTTCTTATTTAAATTTAAAACAAGTAAAAACGAAAATAAGAAAAATAAAAAAATTAAATAAAAATTAAAAACTAAAAAAAAAAAAAACAAGAAATTATTTTAAAAAACATTTTAGTTTCGACTATGACTGCAATAAAAAAATATTACAACTAACCAACAATTAAAAATATAAAATAAAATGAACAATTAAATATTTAAACAAATTTTTATAATGTGATAGTAAGTTTGTTTATTTTAATAAATCTCATAACCTAAAAAAATATAAAAATTAATCTCATAACCTAAAAAAATATAAAAATCCTAAAATAAAAAATAAAATTTTTTTTTTACAAAAACAAAATTAAATGAAAAATGAAAAAATTTAAAATAATTTTGTTTTGGGAAAATATTTAATGGTTTTAATTAATAATGTATTTTTTTTTAGATAATATTTTTTCTTTTTAATTTTAATTAAACTTTTTTTTTTTCTTATTTAAATTAACAAGCAAAGAAATAATAGTCTAATTTATAAGAATTTATTATAATATTATTTTAAATATATATAAAAGAAAAAAATTTACGATAAATATTTTTTTTTTAAATTTCCATAAATTTTTTATGGTTATTAGAAAAATTCAAATAATTATTATATTAGATTAAAATCAACAACTAAGAAAACCATTCTCAACAATAAATAGATAAATTTTTTTTTTTTTTTGGTAAAAATAAAATTTTGTAAAATAATTACTAAATGTGGTCAGTAAATAATTTTGTTTAATACTCTGTACTTTGTGTAATAATATTTAATACTCTACACTGACATAATAAAAATAGATTTAACAAAAAATTCAACGAACCAACGAATTTTATGAAATTTATTTAGCTAAAAAATAGAAACATTTTTCAATTTGAGTTTTTAATCTTATTAATTATGATATCATTTCATTTTTATTATAAAATTGATCGCAACTAATTTAAAGTTGAATTCATTTACATATATAGCAATTTTTGATCAGATTTTTCTATTAGATTCTTTCTATAAATAAATTGTTGAATTTATAAATTCCATTGATTTATAAAAAATTAACTATTATAATTTGAAACTACTTAATTTTACGATTCTTAACATGAAATAATGGTTTTGTGGTAAATTGAAAATGGATAAATTTAAATTAATAGAAAACAAAAGTGTTAAGCCACAAACTTGATTTTAAAATGTCAAAAATATAGTAAGGATATTATAGTTTTTGGACTAAATTAATTTATTTTGACACATCTCCAAATATTTAAGCTTTGAAAAGTATATAGTACATATTTTGAATAAATTTTGAAACAAGATGAGAAAATATAATGCAATAATGATTTTTGTCGTCCCTATTATATAAAAAATTAAATTATATGTATTTAAATTAAGTTGACATTGTGTCATAAATATTTAAAGGCTGAACCAAAATATATAAATTAATTATTACAGACAAAAAACTCTTATTCAAATCATAATTGTTAAAATTTTAATTTTCAAATATTAATTGATTTTTATAAAGTCTAATTTTGAATCATTTTATATTTTACTACAAAATTTCTATTAACTTATTATATAAATGGTAAAAAAAATAATTATTTTTTGTTGACTGGTTGACTAAAATTCTTAAAATTGAAATTTGTTTCTGAATTAAATTTATAAAAGCATTCAAACATTTACTGACCATTTTTAATTATTTATTTAATTTTAAATTTACGTTATAAAAAGATTTTATTGTAAAAAAAAAATCAAATACGAAAAATTTTGCAGTATTATTTAAAAAAAAAACCCAATAGTTAAAAAAATATACAGATAAAATAACACTTTTTTTTTTATTTAAATATTTAAATAAACATTTGGTTACAAATATAATTTTAGGTTATAAAAACGTTTGAGAACGATATAATTTTTGTTTATTTATATAAAGAAAAAACAGTCTTAAATAAATTGTACTTTTGTTTAGATTACGATCGTTATAACATCGCCATTAGATATTAAAATTGAATTATTTTTATTTTATATTAATTATTTAAGTTGTGTTTTTTTGAGAAACGATCATTTTATATCTAGAATTTATCATTAATCGATTTTTCAAATAAGAACATTTTTAAAACATAAAATTTAAAACAAACAAACAAAAAAAGATTAATATATGAAAATTAATTATTTTTTTACACTCCTAAAATATATAATTGTAAGGTGGCTTGTAAAAAAAAGCGATTATTATGAACGAAAATGCCTTAATGATTATTATTATTAATTTTTATTTTAATTATAAGATAAAATAAATAAAAATTTGTATAAAAAAAGTGAAAATTTTAAAATATAAAAATGTATTGTGCTCAATCATAAATAAAATAAAAAAAAAATACTTTTTATAAAAAAATATTATGTCTTTAATTAATAAGTTAAAACTAGCTGTTTGTCTATAAAATACCAATGTTTTAATGGTTTCACAATATTATGACTATGTAGCTATCACCCAATTTAGTGATTCATGAGTCCTTAAATTTCTGAATTAAATAGAACTGCAGTACTCCGGAGAATTTATTTGTACACAAACCCATTCGGTTTAGATTTTTTTAATAATTTGTGCTTTGGCTAAGGTTTATAACACAAATAAAATATTAATTTACGAGTACTACCCCTATTGTGCGGTAGCGAAATTAAACTTGATGTTGAAAATTATGTGCCTGAAAATATGCTATTGGTGTAATTAGCAAAACAATGCATACTTTTTTTGATGTTGAAAATTATGTGCCTGAAAATATGCTATTGGTGTAATTAGCAAAGCCATGTATCATTTTCTTCATTACATTAGTATCATCCAGGACCAGGACAGGAGTAGAGAAGTTGCTATATAATATAAAAATACGCCGTGCAATTAACTCCGGGAGTTCCAATTTTATTTTGAATAAATGGAACGTTAGTATTGAGTAACCAAATAATGAAACAACACCAACGTATACAAGGAATATTATATTATTATGCTAAAACAACATAATCACCAATTAGGTGTAATCGTGTAATAAATCGCTGTAGTACCTACTAATTATTAGAAATGTTACAAAACAATATGTAATGCAACAATACAGTGTTAATGTTACTAAACTTGATGCTACATAATATATGTACTAGAAATATTATATTTCCTTCCGATTTTATTGATGCTTCTTTCCAATTTTATACTTGATGCTTCCGATTCTTTCCAAGTGTCAATAAAAATCGGAAAATATCAACAAAATTTCCTATTTTGTTGCTACAAAAAAAGTAGCAATAAAATAGGAAAACCTTAATAATATAAATATATTGCAAATTCACAAATATCCTTTAATAAAATCATAATTTTGTTCCTCTACCAAAAGAAAACCCAAGATTTATTTACTAAAATAATTAAAATTAAGATCATTATAAAAAATTAACACTTTTTCCACCCAAATACAGAATCAAACTGAAACTTAATTCTTCCCCGGCAATGGTAAATGTGAATTGTATGTAATTAAATTACGAATTAATGCGGCACACGAAATTACACAAATCATTCCAGCTGGCATCATTTTACCAGATTTTGACCATCGTGCACCCATCATACCAGCTAATACTAATGATGTACAAATTTGTAGTAATGGCCTTGGTGGTTCTTGAGAATTTAAATGTGCACCATATCCCAAAATTCCACCAAAAAGAAGACCAGCACCAAGTGACGGAACCGAACCTGCATACATATGTGTATAGAATATATAATTATAGACAAAATTAAAAAAAACGAAGTGCTTAAAACCGACCTGCTTTTGCGTAACCCATTATTCCTCCAGCTGCAACAGTTGCAGCATATAAATATCCAATTAAATCAGCAGGCATTTTAATATTATATTTTTATAAATAATATTTAATATAAAAAAACAAAAGATTGCTTTCTTCTAGTTATCTTTCTAAAAACACAATGTCCTCGTTATTTTGCAAAAACAAAATTGCACAAAAATATGACATTCATTTGTCAAAATGAAATGGTTGTCAAAACAAAACCGGTATAGGTATTGCAAATGGACTGGGGGCAATGGGGGAAGTTTGGGATTTCACTTTTTTAAATATTTATATTAAAATTAAGGAAATTAAAAATACATTTTACTCACTTGACTTTAATTACTTTGCAGATAGTTTAGTTCGCCTATATAATACGTTGAATGGTCTAATTAATTATTAAACTTTCTTCGTAATTGTAGTTTATTTTTTTGTTTACCGCTAAAAACTAAAAATGTCACTTGACTGTGTTTATGCGGAGAGGTTTTAATTTTATCGTGTCGCAATCGAATCATACGAACTCTACATTTTTTCGTGCCACAATCGAATTCGAATGTTACGAACGCTACATATTATTTTTTCTTTACCGGAAATAGTAAACTGTTTCCAACAGCAGTTTTCCCAGAAATCTTATAATACAACTTTTTTTTTAAATTTAAACAGAAAATGTGAAAGAAAATGCAAAACAATCAAAAATAATATTCAAATATTATGCTCACCTCTAAATTAGGTAATGCACTATAAAATTAGAAAAAAAGCTTTTTATTTAAATTTTTTGAAAAGAAATCTCAATTTTATTGATACATTCATGTATATATTTTTTTTAAATTAAAATTATTATTTTTTATATAATATAATATATATATATATATAAAATAATTAAATGTAGTAAATTGTGTTATATTTGAATAATTTTATGATAAAGCAAACTATCTATATTTAAAAAAATATTCAACCTAGAACAAAACTATATATTTATAAATGTTTTGGTTCTTAAATTTGTTTATTTTTTAAATTATAAAAAATATATTCAAAAAAAAATTAATATATTGGAAAATAATCTTTTATTATTTAAGTAATATATTTTCAATTACCTGGTGTTTTTAAATTACACACAATTGGAATTTTAATGTTTAAAAAAAATTAGGGACATTTTTTTGGGATTTACTAGTTTTTTTTTTCTTTGTCTGAAATCACAAAACTCTAAAATATTTTTTGTGGTTAAAAAAAAAAAAATTTAAAAAAATATATAATTTTATAATGAAATTAAAATATATTAAAATATGTTAACATATAAAAAAAGGAAAATTTGTAATGATGCAAAAAATAAAAAAAAATGATTTAACCAAAATTTATATTATGCTCATACAGAGAATTTTGTTTTTATTGTGTAGAGCTTAGAGTATGATTTTTTAGCACACTGCAAGCTTCCTGAAAAAATAAAATAAACTTTGTGAAAAAAGTTTCTCAATTTCTAATAATAATTCAATAATATATTTTCATTTTGAAATATATATTTTTAAAATAAATCATTATTTATTTGATAAATATATAAATTTATTTGGGTATGAAAAAATTATGTTTATTTATTTAACTTTTTAATTTGTAAAATATTTAATTTGATATTTAACAAGAATTTAATATTTCCAATAATTTAAACAGGAGAAAAATAAAAACTATAATTCGAATAAATTTTCAAATTAAGAATATTAACTAATTTAATAATGTTTTTAAAAAAGACAAAAAATTTCTCTTACCTTTTAAGTTGATGGATGGAATGTTTTATACAAAATTGGGACAATTTCGATTTATGTAGTAAATTTTTACAAAACGTTGCAATGATCATATTTTAGTTTTAGGCGAACATTGAAGCGATCATTGTGATAATCTTTTTTAGATTTTTAATAAAATTAATTTACGAAACGAATAATTAAAAGGAACCTGAATATAACAATCGAATACTCTAAAAAATCCAATTATATGGACAGATTACGATCTTTTTTTAAAAATCGTAATTCTGATTAATTAAATGCACTAAACAATCCTCAAAACAATTGAGGACAGAATTTAGAAACGTTCAGGTTTATGAATGAAATAGTTAAAATTTTTAAATTGAAAATTTTACAAAATATTTTGTATTTTCTCATGTTTAAAAATGGAAAATTAAACGAACAGACATTAATAAAAATATAATATTTATAAAATATTGAATAATAAATATAGTTTTATATAAAAATTTTATATAGTAATATATATAAATATTAAGAAATTTAGTAAATTTTTGTAATATAATCAAAAAAAATATAGTTTTAAAAAAAATTACTTTTGATTTTGGATTTACAAACGTTTTTATTTTATTTTTAAAATAGTCCAGGTAAGTTTGATGATCGGAAAGAACATAATTTCTAATAATTAAATTATTTTATCATATTTTTCTTATTAAAATTGTCCTCACCAATCCAATACAAATTTCCTGGAACTATCTATATAATTTTGACCCATCACACACATACTCAATATTTATTAGACCTCTGACAAAATCGTAGCTCTAAATAATAAAGAAAAAATAAAATAAAAGAAATTTTTTGTTTTACTAAAAAATTTGTTAAATTTTGTTTCCAAAAAACTAAATAATATAATTTTATTATGTGATTTAAATATAATATAAATTTAATATAATAATAATATTAAAAAAATGTTGCGTTGAAATTTTAAATATTTTTAAATGGTAAATATAATTAATATAATGTTTAATATAATTTTTTTTTTTTTTAAAGTTCAATATAATTTTATTTATTTCAAATAATTTAATTTTTGTTTACAGCGACAATACATACCACATTTTATAATTATGAGAATTTGTGTGTGATTAAATTTATTATTTTTTTTTATATAGTGATAGAAGGTGACAGAATTTTTTTAGGAAGGACTATAATTTTATTCAATGTCCATTATTTATTTATTATTTCATTTATTGCATATCCCTGGAAATGAAATTATACAAAAAAAAAAGAAATTTTTAAAAAATTTGTAATTCTAAATGAAATTAACGAAAATATATTTTAATAAAATAACAAAAATAATTGTATGTATTTTGGTTAAACCAGGGGATAATAAATAATGATTCGAAACAAAACTGTGAAATTTGCAGATTCAAAAAATTGGTATGCATTAAAAATATTAGTTTATTAAATTTGTGTTTAAATTAATTTGAATTGAATCCGAGATCTATACTTTATAAAAAAAAAACTAATCTGCAAATTTTATAGCTTTGTAATTGATATGTTGATGGAAATAATTATTTTGTTAAATATATATTTTTTTCAATACATATATTACAACAATTAATATTAAACTGGACTGAACCGAATGTTAAGTAAACCTTCATTTTGAATATATTTTTCAAAATTCTTATTATACTTAAGCTTTCAGTATTTTTGAACAGTAAGAATTAGAAGAAAATATGTTGAACTAAAGATATTTATCTATAAAATAATATAATGTTTAGATCAATTTGTTTTCAAAAATTGCTGACAGACAGACTGTTAGACAAGCAAATCTAAAACATTAATCAAATTTAATGACTTATAAAAATCTACAAAATTTTCTATTGAAATTAGAAATGTTTCCACAACTTTCGTAAAAAAAAAAACTTTTTGAAAAAATAAATAAGAAATCTCTTCATATAATTTAATTGAATAATTTTTGTCCATATAATTTAAATGCATTTATAATTTTGACCAAAAAAAAACTTTTGATTGTGAACTATCTAAATTTAGTATTCATTCATACTGTTTTGAAGCAATTAGAATTTTTTTTTAAATTTGTTTAATTAGGTTATATATTTTTTTTTCTATATAATAAAATTTATGAAATTTGGTTTTCTTTTATATATTTATATTACAAAAAATTTTTTTAAACAATTTCACAAAACTTTTTGATCTTACCATGATGAAATTAGTTTTATTTTTATTATGCTGTGTTTGTAAAATATTTAATTTATATTTTGCCAAAAAAAAAAATAATAATAATTTTGTTATCATTTAAATTTTTATACTTCCGGTATATTTAAACAGCTATGTAATTTTTATAATATAATTTAAAATTTTGTTTTTATTAATATATGTATATATATTTATGTATTTATTTTAATATATTTACTCGATAAGAGCTGATAGCATACTAGGAAAGATGCACAAAAAGCTGAAATTACTCCATTATTATTATTAATTTAATATTATATATATATATAATAATATAATTATTTATTTAATTTTAATAATATTTATATAATATTTTGCTTCTAAATTTTATGTAATTTATTTAATTGATTATGTTAAAAATTACCCAATTATTTTAATATATTTGTTTACCTGCTACACAAAAAAAAATTCTTAAAATTAATATTATTTATTAGTATTATTTATAATTATGTCGTACGAACTTACATAATTTTACAAATAGTTAATTTTTTTTTTCAAGAGACAATATTCTTAAATCTAGAACTACTTGTGTAATTGAGATAAAGCAAATTAATTAACAAACAAACAAAAAAAAAAACTTTTAAGATTTAAAATACTTTTTGAAGTTTTCCAAAATTTTAACTTTGTTGCAAAAATTGCAACGAAAAATTACTTAGAAATATAATCTCGATATTACAGAAGCAGTTCTAAAATTTAAGAAATAAATCCTTTTTTCCCTAACATTTAATTTTTTTTCTGGAATCTTTAAAAATGCGGATGAAAAAAAAAAATGAAATGAAGATAAAAATGAAAAAAATATAAAATGTTTTGTGAAAACTTTACAAGTGATATTTTTATGACAAAATTGTTTTTTTTTTTTATATATAAATTTACAATATATTCCGATATTTTTCTATGAGGCACAAAATATTTTCCAAATAGTTTTTTTTAGTAAGTTTTACATTACAATAAATGTTATTTTATTTTGCATATATTTTACTATTTTCCAAAAAATAAGTTTTCGGAAGACGTGTTGTATTTTAATTTCTTATTAATTTTTTACTAAAAAAAAAAGCGCTAAGATTTTTTTTTTTTAATTTCTTTTTAAATATCGGAAAAATTGTTTACAAATAATGTATTATTTTCTTTAATATATTTATATTATATATATATATAATAGAAAAAAAAAAATTCAAATAAAAAAATTATAGTTACAAATAATATAGTATAGTAATATATATAAGATTTTTGTTTTTATATATATTATAAATTACCATAATTTTCGTTTCCCAGTTTGGTTTGTTGTTGATTCGACTTAAAAATTGATGTTGTGTTGATAAATTCTTTTTCATTGATGTAAAATTTGATAACATTTTATGGATACGATGAAAATTTCCATTTTGCAGTCATAAAATTATCCAATAGTATTTTTTTTTATACTAGTAGTTTTTCAATTTATCTCTTTTTCATATAATATTTGTTATATTATTTTCATTTTTATTTATATTATTTTATTTTGATATTATAATCTAAATTTATTTTTTTTTATTTATTTAATAATTCTAAGATTTCAGTAATATACTACTATAGATTTATATTAAATACGTATAATATTTTAAAATGTTACTTAACGATCTCATATTAACTCTAGAAATATTGTTGCTTATTAAAAAGTAAATAATTAATTATTAAAAGAAAGAAAAAAACAATTATATTTTATTCTCTGTTGAATATTATTATAAATGACGACGGTTGAAGATTTTAGTTTAAGTTTTACACATTAAAATTGTAGTCTTTTTTGTTTGTGTTTTTTATTATTATTTTTATTTTTTTAATATATTTTCAAACTCTCTCCACTGTTTCACACTGTGTATGTTTATATATATATATATATATAATATATAAATAAATATATATTTGTAAAATATATTTTATTTTGAAATAATCATCTTATTATTTTTTTTTTTAAGTTCTGCAAGAAATCAGTAATTTTGTATGGTATTCTTAAATATTTTATAAAGAAATAAAAACATAAAATAAATAAATAAAAAAATATGAAAAAAAAATCAAAACATAATTTTTTGAAAAAAAATTTTTTTTTTTAGAAAACATAAATAGGAAAATTATGAAATTTATATTGTTATATATTAAAAAAATATATTTTGTATTATATATATAAAAAAGGTAATATAATTTAAATGTAATTTAATTTTTTTTTATGTAAAAGAAATTAAAATAAAATCTAAAAATTATGTTTTATTTTACTAAAAAAAAAGAAAATTTGTGACTTACCACTTTAATTTTTTTTTGTATTTGGAAAATAAATAAAAAAAATATTAAGCTTTTATTTATTTATTATATATATTTAGTTTTTATCATTCTGTTGACTGTTTTGTCCACCACCTGGTTGGGGTGGTTGCGGTCCACCTGGATAGCCACCATATGCACCATAGGGTGCTTGTGGATAACCACCTTGACCAGCTGCAGCCGCTGCTGCTGCAGCTGCATAATATTGTGAATACTGTGCATACTGACCGGCTGGCATACCTTGAGGATAACCAGCACCACCAGCTCCTGGTTGCTGCGGTGCCCCAGGTGGATTTTGTGACGGAGGTTGACCACCACCACCACCAGCCTATAATAAAGAAATTTATAAAAAATTAGAGATTGTTTATAAAAAATTGAATATTATTTTATTTATTTTTCTTACTTTTTGTGCTTGAATTTGTTTTTCAATTGCTTCTGCTTCTTCAACTTTACCCATACTTCTATAATACTCAGCCCATTGTGCACTATAATCTTGACTTGATTGTCCGGCTGCTTGTTGTTGCATTTGTTGTTGTGCACCACCCATTCCTTGACCATGCATACCAGCCGCACCATTTGTACCATTTTGTGCAGCACCAGGCATTTGTACAACACCAGCTGCGGCGGCCTGTTTTGATTTTAATTGTTGCTCAATCATTTCTGCTTCGCGTGTCATTCCCATTGATCTGATAGTTCATATAAATGAAATATAAATTTAATATCAGTTAACGTGAAATATACTTGTAATATTCTATCCATTGCGCTGAATAATCTGGTGCAGTAGCACCTGCAGCATTCATTTGTACTTGCTGTTGTTGTTGTGATTGATCCCAACCACCAGCTTGTGGATAACCCCATTGTTGTTGCTGCTGTTGATATGCAGCATTTGAATTATCATTTTGCATATTATTATAACCACCAGCAGCACCACCAGCATGATTTGGTGCCGCATTACCAATTGGTTTTCTCGATAATACCACAACGTCAACATTAATCTTTTCAGCTATCATTTGTCTAGCATGCTCAATCTGTTCTGGTGTACCTTTACATTTAAACATTTTCTCTGATGGTGGATTAACAGCACTACGATCCATTTCACAATATGCACCAGATTGTTGATTAATAAGTTTGATTGTTTCACCACCACGACCAATAACAATCTATATTTTTTTATAGATTTAAATTTAAATTAAGTTAAATTAACAAACAGATTTTTTAAATTCACTTACACCACATTTTGATGCTGGCACTGAGAATGTTACTTCTTCGCGTTGTGGTTGGGGTGTATGATTAACACCATACCCATAACCATATGCTGAATTACCATTATCTTGACTATTTGTGTTATTACTACGATTAATACCACCACCCTGTTGATTACTCCTCTGCAATTAAAAATCCAAATTAATTTACCAATAAATTTCTTAAAATTTTAATCCTACCATAACACTTTCAATTAAATCTTCAATCATTCTTTTAGCATCATCAACTTGTTGACGTGTACCCTGTATAATACAACGTCTATCACCTGGCCCATCATTTTTTCCTTGTATAAATTGTAATTTACAACCGGTTTCACCTTGAATTTTTTTAATCATATCACCACCCTTTCCAATAACAACACCAACAGCAATTTTTGGTACAAATACTTCAGCTTGTTCACCACCAACATTATAACCTTGTCGAAATTGTGGTTCTTTGTCAGCAATTAATTCAAATACTAAACTTTTAGCATGTTCAACTTTTTGTGGATCACCAGATATTCTTAATGGTTTTTCCTACATTTTATTTTTTTGATTATTTTAATGATGGAGAGGAACCAAAAAAACCGTAGAAAGATTAAAAAGGTAAATATAAGGAGAATAAAAAAGAAAAAATACACGAAAAAAAGTTATTAAAGTTATTTTATATAATGAAATTAAAATTTATATATATTTCTTTACAATAACTTCTTGATTGGGTCCATCCTGTATGATGACCATTTTAGCTCCAGTCTTTTCTTGTAATTGTTTTATTGTTTCACCACCTTTTCCAATAACTAAACCAACTTTTGGTCCAGGTATCATTATTTCTTGATATGGTGGATAACCACTAGCACCGGGCGGTGGTATTGTTACAGATGTTAATACGTCAACCAAACCGCCACCATTTTGACTAGCCATTTGTTGAATCATTTCTTTAGCTTTTGTAACAGCATCACGACTTCCGCGTAATGTACATACACAGTCTATTTTTATTTTTAGCATTTTTTTTTTTTGCGATGTTTGAATTTATATTCAAAGATTTTTTATTTTGTTTATTTAAAGGCAAAATGATTTTTTTTATTTTGGTTTAAATAACAAATTATTGAATATATAAAAATATAAAAAAAGCAAACGAAAAAAAAATCATTTTTGTATTGTGGGCAAATACGGAAAGAAAAAAACATCATTAAAAGACGTTTTTAATCTTAAGTTAATGACTTATACTAAAACTATATAAACATACCTGAATCATTTACTATTTGTATTTTACATCCAGATTCTGCTTGAATATGTGATAAATTATCATTACTTCCACGTCCAGTCATTAAACCTACAATATTTTCTGGATAACGTATTTGTTCTTCAGTTGAATTACCAGCTGTTGCTGCTAATCTTGCTGCAACTGCTGCTGCTTGAGCTAATGCTTGTGACATATTTGGTTGTGATTGTGCTGATGATGAATGTGTTGAATCTGGGCTACTAAACTTTTTTGCATCCGGTCCACAATCCTCGTCCAAAGATCTTTTCACTCCTCCTACACTTTGTTGTTGACTACCTGGCTGAATTTTAGCAGCTATCTTTTTTCCGATATAAAACGAAAAAAAAAATTAAAATCCAAATAGTTAATGGTTTTTTTTTCCACTGAGTTATAATTCATAAAACGACATTTTGCCGGGGGAAAAATTAGGTGGCATTTTTTCATTGTCTTTGCTGTTAAATAGGTGGAAATGGGGTGGTGAAATCATATAAAAATTTGTACCTGTTTTGCTCGCTGTAGAGCTGCTGCAAACGCTTGAGATTGATTTAATTGTGATTGAGGTGGAGCTACCGATGAATAATCACTCATTTTCTTTAAAATAAAACCAGAAAAAAAAATATTTTTCGCTTTTTTTGTATTCTTTTCTCACACGCGTTGATATTTTTTGATAATGGCTGAAATATAAATTAAAGAATATTGAAAGCATTATAATAATTACGTGATGCCAAGTGCAAGTAAAAAAACAGTAAATAAATTCACCTCAGAATTTTTAGTGAGGAAATTCTTATTCCCTACAAGCAAGATTTCTCCCTGAATTTAGATCGTGACTTTAGCCCGTGAAAAAAATTAGCTTTAGATCGCTCAGTCAGTAACTGCAAAAAAATGTCTTTTTCCCCAAAATATTTTGGACATTTTTTTATAACTACTCATCTCATCTACAGATCCTGATATTATTTTCTCCAGACTTTTGCCATTTAGGAAATAAAAAAAATTGTCTTATAAGTTTTGAAATCTATATTTCATTCATTTAATAACAAAAGATTTTATATTAAAATTTGAACTACGAATATGAATTGAAACTGAATGATACGTTGCCATAGGATCCAGTCTTGAGATGAAAATTCCCTTCATTGGTGGAACCGTGGTAAGTAAACAACCCTTACCTCCTTCTACCGCAAAACCTAAAATTCCATTATTATTTTTATTATCATCAATAATAAAATTATTCAACAATTCAACAATTATTATCATCAATAACTTGAGTATTGGTGATAATATTAGTAGCCAAATACTTCATACGTGGTCCCGTGATAACATTCGCATAAGAAGCTACATCCGAAAAAACCCCACAAGCATCATAGATAATAATAGAGGCAGTTGAAATTGCAGGTACAACCGTAGCAGGAACAACACTAGAAGCCCTATCAGAGTTAGAAACATTATTACTGTCCAACAAAGACCCGACGGATGCTACAGCAGTCTTTTGTTATTAAGATTGTATATTAGCTGTGTTTTTTTATTCCTACTCTGTACTATACGAGTAGAGTATCTGTATAGTTGTTGTTGTAGCTAGTCTACATAATTATCCAGTACAACATGTAGAGTAAAAGGGAAATTAATGGGAAATTATTAAATTTTAATATGGCAACTATAAATTTGACAAGAAGATACTTCATTTCGTATATTTGAATATTGAAAATTTGATTTTAAAAAATATCAACAAAGTGGGCAATTTTTTTTCAATCAATTCTAAATAATATTTTCCCCTTGCACTGCATCGTTTTTTTATTCCTTTTATATCGAGTAGTACAGAGTAGGAATAAAAAAACACAGCTATTAACATTTGGACTACGAATATGAATTGAACTTTTTAATAATTACAAAATTTCCAATAAATGATATTCGGATTTTACATATTTGCTACCCGGTTGTGAATGGATGTCAAAAAACTGTCAGATGCGAAGAAAAAATAACTGAAAATAATTGAGAAAATAGAAAAAAATTAACGATAATTTTTAATTTTATTTCATTCCACAACATTTAAAATTTATATTTTTACGAATTTTACGAAATAAGATTATGGATTCAGAAAACGAAGAACTTTTAATACTTTTACATATTGCTGAAGGTATAACAATAAAATATTTATAAGTTTAAATATATTTAAATATTTTTCTATACATAAGGTGTTGGATTTGATAATAGCACCACAATTGTCCTAGCTGCTTCATTAGGTGGTAATAAAATAGAAACGGAACCTATTGCTACAACTAGTGAATCATCACAATTTAACAATAATTTAATATGGGAAACTGATAAAAATTCTATAAAAAGGTCCGTTTCTCAATTTCAAATCTTTTAAAAAATATTACAATATTAACATAAAAAATGTAATACTTATAGGATGAAAACTGAAAGTTTACCAATAAAACTTGAATGTTATGAATCACATGTCGATTATGGTCAGGAAATTAGAAAATTAATAGGATATGTACTATTGCCGTTACGTGGTGTTCCAATTGTTGCTTCAAAAAAATCTGGAATAGTAAGTTATTATATAAATACCTAAATCTTGTAATTTGACTATAAAAAAATATTTTAAAGAATAAACCGCACTGGCATAAATTAATTGGTTTAAATTCAGAATGGAGAGCTAAAAAACCTGAAATTTCTTTATATGTAACAATAACTGATAAAGGAGCAATGTCAAATATAAAACCACACGTAAAAGTTACTAAATTAATAAATAGAAAAATTGTCACATATTTTTTAATTATTTAGGACGATGAACCAAAAGAACCAGTAACAGCAGCCGAAAAATTAGATAGCTTTGAACATGACGCTAAAAAAACATTTGCAATGCTATCAACACAAAAAGGAATTCATATACAATTATTACAAGATGAAGGTTTATTACAAGTTGGTGATTCAGATACGGATTGTGATATATTTATTGTCAAATTAATGTTTAAATTAGCTAAGAATCTAGAACAGGTGAAAATCTTTAAAAAAAAATTATAAATTGAATTTAGTTTTTGTTTTATTTTCTAATGTTTTCTATTTCAAATAGATTGTAAATCCAGCTGAAGATATGAATAGATTATTTCGATTTCAATATAATTTACTTGGATCACCAACACATTGTAAATTAACACCAAAAGGAAATGGAAATTATACAATTCAAGAAAAAATTGCAATACATTTTCGAACATCACTAAAAAGTTTAAAAGAATATTTTACAAAAGTCTTATTTATACCAATTTATTTGTATTATAATGAAACAATAGTTGGTAAATGAAACTAAAATTCGTTAATTTAATTTTCTCAATGTACTTATTATATATTTATATATTATTTTAGGAAATTGCCGTTTTCATTTTACCAATCTAATTGAAGAAGATAATTTAAATGAATTTATTAAAAATTATGGTAATGATGATAATACATTTATTAAAGAAAGTACATTGCCAATAACAACATTATTTGATTTACCACCATTTACACCACAACCATATGTTGAATATATATTTAGTTTAAAGTATTTATCAACAACAAAAGTTGGTAATTGTGAAATAATTAAACCACAAATAGCTGAATATATTGATAGTCAAGCTGGTGGTGATATAAATTCATTAACTAATTTTGAATTACCGCCAACAATAAATGATTTAGCAATAGCAAATAGTTTAGATATACGTGATATTCAAAGTGATGTTGGATTAATAAATACTAGTAACAATAATAATAATATTAACAGTGGTACAGATCGTTTACAAAAAGCTAAAATATCAAAATCAACACCCGCTGTTGTACCAATAACACCACAAATACCTGATAAAATGGATATAAATTCATTATTAAATGAAAAATGTCCCTTAAAGACAACTAAAGATGCACCACGTACATTTAGTTTTAATTTAATTTTACAAACAGTAAAATTTAATCGCCGTCCAGAAATTGGTATTTGGCAAATAAGTTTACATCATCAAAAAGCTGATACCGCATATACAATAACTAATTTTGAATTAACAGAAATTACATCAAATTTAATAGAATTTAATAATTTAGAATTACAATTATTTTTTTCATCATCAACTGATCAAATATTAGATTTAATATCATCTGAATCATGTGCATTAAAAATAAATGGACCACGTAGTTTTATTGCACATGCTGATATTGATAATGAATTATTATTACTTAGTACAAAAGAGAAACGTTCTGGTATTATATTGATGGAAAATCAAAGTGCTGAAAAAATTGCAATGGCACATATATTTGTTTATATAGATGATTTAGGCATAAATTTAAATAGTCATTTAAAACGTCATTTTCAAACAACTAGTGAAATAAATAATATACCATATTTGGATGAAAATTTAGCATATAAAATTGTTGAAGAATTAGAAGATTGGAAACAGAAACAACAAGATATATTTTTAGTTGAATTAAAACGTAAAGAAGTTAATTATTTAGGTATGTTATCAGCTGAATGGCAACAGAAAAAATCGGAACAAGAAAATAAATTAGCTATAAAATTAGAAGAATGTACTAAATTAAGTGAAACATTAGAGGAAGCACATCGTACATTACAAGAAAAAGGTATACAACGAATTGAACAAGAACATTTAATGGAATCAGCTAGAATTGATATTGAAAAATATTATAATAGAAAATTATTAGAATTAGAAGAAAAATGTCGTCGTACTGATGATGATTTGACGCATACAATTAAATTAGAAGAATTAAAATATCGTGAATTGGAAATGGAAAAAGAAATGTTAATAAAAGATAATCAACGTTTAGAAAATAATTTAAAAGAATTACAAGAAAATTTTATTGAAATGAAAAGAACATATTTACCAAAAGAACAATTAGCTGGATTATTTCAAGATGTTGTAAGTTTATGGTTTTCTTATAGTTCAATTATTTATTTACTTATTTCCTTAGCGAACACTTAGTGAACGTTTAGAAGAAGTACAAAAATCGAAGATTTTTTATAAAGATCAATGGGCAAAAATAATTCGTGAAGTACACAGAATGAAATCTGAAAATCTACAAAAAATTGAAGCTAGATTAAAACAATGTCGTAGTGTTAAGTATGTTTTTTTATCAAATATATCAGGAATTTTAACATCACATTTTTTTTATATAAATTTAAATTTACTATTATATTTTTTAGCTTGGAAAGTATTTTAAATGAAGAACAAGAGGAATTTTATGCCGAACGTTGTGAATTAAATGATTTAAAAGCAGCTCTTCATTCAGATGGATCGGTAGAATCGTTTTATGAATATGAACGATAATGAATTTTTGTATACGTATATTTTGTTACTTTTCTAACCCAAGTAAAATTTTTACAGTTGTGTGATACAATTATAATACGGTACAAATTTTTGTTATTAATATATACAAAATTGTAATTTTTAAATATTGTAGATTATATTATATTTTATATTTTGATGTGTGATGTAGACTGATTTTTGTTAAAATAAACTTTATTTTGTTATTAATTTAACTTTTGCAACAAAAACAAATCTGTGTTTCTATGCGTGAAATTTATTTTAATAAAATTTATTTTCGAGAATATCTTAAAAATAACAAATTCAACTGTATTTTCAAGAAACTTATCTTGAAAATAAAGATAATTAAAAACCACAAACAGAAGACTGGTTATAAATATAAAAAAATTATTTTGGTTTTCTTCCACGTGGTGTTGATGATTTTTTAATTTTTTTGTTAATATTTTTTTTATCATCTTCAGCTTTACGTTTTGGTGTACCAACAGATGGCAAAATTTTAAAAAAATTATCCAATCTACCTTGTGTTGAAGTACTTTTTGATTTAAATAATTTTTTTGCTCCACCCCTTATTCTTTCTTCATTAAATTGTCTTTCACCACATAAAAATTTAACTAAACCTTCTTCATCAGGATCAGACCATTTTAACTAAATTAAAAAATATTATTATATATTTGAAGAATTATTAATATTATATACTTCAATTTCCCCTGGATTTGTTATTTCTGGATTAATAAATAAGTTTCTAGCTACTTCATAGTTCCAATTTTCTGGTATAGTATATTTTTTTGTATCAATATTATCTACAATCTTTTCTATACTTCTATGTTGATTTATAAGTTCAATAGCTCTTTTAGGTCCAATACCTTTAATACTATCGCAATAATCACATCCCAATAATATACAAAGATCAATAAACTGTAATTAACAAAATTAACCTTAGAAAACCGCCATCAATAAACTTTTATTTATACGATATATAAGTACCTCGTTTCTATCTAATTCTAATCCTTTTAACACTTTCTCATAACAATATTCCTTGACAGGCATTTTTCTAGCTTCACTAAATGTTAAATGTCTTAGCATAATATTGGATCCAAATGTTAATGCATCCATATCTTCTGTTGCAGTTGCATAAACAAGTCCAGCTTTAACCATAGCTGCACATTGTGCTTCGGCTTCACACGGTGCATCTACATATGGTACACCCATTAATTTTAATAATTCTTTAGCCTCGTTAGCATGTTCTTTAGTAACTCTAACCAAACGACGATTAAATTTGTCCATTTCAGCTTCATCGCCAGCTTCAGTGGCTTTTTCTAAAGCTTTTTTTGCTTCTTCACGTCTTTCAGCACGTTTTGCCAATTCACCAGATTTCAAATCAGGTGGTTTACCATCAAAAACATAACATGGCTTAATACCATTCTCTAACAGACGTATTGTTCTATAAAATATACCCATAAGATGTGATGTAGTTTCTCCATCAATGTTTGTTAGTTGAGCACCTGCAAAAAAATTGTCAATTAAAGTAATGTTTTTAAATAGTTTTTTTGGCACCTTACCTTCACTTCGAACAGCTATTAAAAACTGATATAAGCACATAGACGCATCAATAGCTACTTTACGTCCTGCATAAAATTTCCAATTTTTTCCAACTTTTTATAGTATAAAATAAGTGAAAATATTTACCAAAAAATGTTTTAATATCACCTTCTTTAATCGCAAACGGGGCAACATCAGCAATTAATTTTGATAATCCAAAAATACCCATGGCTTTATTATTTATTTAATCAATTTTCACAATAATTTTAATTTTATTTGTAATGTAAATTATACTTTAGATATTTTACCGCGTAAATCTCACACAGTAAATAAAGCAATGTATTTGACAGCCGGCCAACTGGGCGACACGAGCAACACCGACGCTACAATTCGATTTTTATACAACCATAATTTATCCCTATGTACAATTGTAATATAATACAATTTTCGTTCTTTCGGTTCCGTCTTCAATTCTTAAGTGCCTTTTACATTATCAGATTTTTCAGACGATTTTTGAGACGATTTTTTGTCGGATGAAAAATCGTATAATGTGAAGGTAAAAATATTTGTCGCATGCGATGTCGTTTAAAAAATCGTATGGTTTGCATTTTCAAACGATTTTCCAGCCGACAATTTTGACAGCTAACAAAATACAAAACTTAGTTGTGTGAAAGTTATATATTTTGTGGTAAAGAAAGAAAGAAAATCAAAAGTAGATTCACACATTCTTGAACTTGAAAAATTCAAGAATGCCTTTGGATCTTCAATTCTAAGTTCATCAAACACAAGACTTGATAAATCTCTTCCTGGAATTTCCCGTCTCAGAAGCCATTTTCGCGCCCAAATGCTTCGATTTTTATATTTTTGATTACGCCGGTTTTTTCTAATATTTTTCCGTGCAATAATTCCAATAATTGTTGCACATAATCCAATAATATTTAAATTATTTTCAGCATCCATATTTATAAGTTAAAAGTAAATAGTACCAAATGTGAGGTTAAGTTTCCACAAATTTTTGATATTTTTGTCTGATAGTGTGAGGGCAAAAAAACTTTTGCGTACGATTTTCCATACGATTTTTCAGACGATTTTTCAGACGACGTCTGAAAAATCTGATAATGTGAAAGTACTTTTACTGAAATAGAAATAGGAGTTTGATACTACGAGATTACGACTGCAGTAGAATATTGATATATTTTTTAGAACTTTCGGTTGTTAGAATTCCAAATCCGGATTTGGAATACAAAATGGTCTGACAATTTCTCCTAATTAATAAATAAATAGATACAATAGATACAATCACATATTTTATAGCGAGTGTTAATTCAAAAAAAGCGAAAGCGGTAAAATAACATAATTTGTTATTTTCTATTCTGTTAGAGAATAATTTGTATCATATTCATATTTCATACATACAGGCGCCATTTATATTAAAATGTGTAGTAATTCTTAAAAAAGACCAAAAATAAAAATATGAATTAATAAAATCATAAATACAGATGATCATCATTTTGGTCTACTTAGTTTTTTCATGCAAACCATTACAAATACCCAATTCCTTGGGAAAAGATAGCGGCCATCAAAAGCATCTATTATTACGTTTCCATGCAAATTGAACTCGAGTATATTACCTTCTGTTTCCATGTACCGAGTTGAGTTGGAGTTGAGTTGAAATGTGGTTGAAATGGCATCAATTATTTGTTCCATTCCAACTCAACTCAACTCAACCCCTGTTTCCACGCACGTTAACTCGAGTGCAACTTGTTATGGAATAACATAGGGATAGTGTATGTAAAATGTGTATTAAATATTAAAAATCGTAAAATATGGCGGAGACAAGAATATTTTGAGTAAAGAAGTAAATCTATTAAAAAAAGTATACAAGATGATATATGCTGCTCGCACAATCACGGCGTTGGCGTCGAGCGACATTGTTGTTGTTGTTGTAGCGATTCCAGGCCTGAAAATAGATTAAGAGAATCTCCCCCCTCATTACAATGTTACATCCAAATTCTAATTACTACATCACTATATCATTAATTAAAGCAGCCAATTCTACAGTATTATTACTAAAGTAGTAACTACAGTAAGCATAATAAAGCGACTAATACTACATTACTTACTAAGGTGGAAAGTGTAAGTTAGAAAGAGTCGAGTCAGGTTGGGAGACCCAGAAAAGTGGCCACTTTGGTGGGCTGTGACCGAGGCTACACGGTCTGTTGGTTTCTCAGAGCAATTCAAGAGGTGATTGGAGTCGTGAGTGCATTGGATGCAAGTAGGACAACTGTCAGCTTTGCCCGGGATGATGCGTGCTTTATAGCTCTGGAGCATATAGCACCAACCTGAACGCAGTAGAGCTAGAGTGGTTCTTGTTGCCCTGGGCAGCGTTTTCTCACTGTCATCGATCGCAGGTGGCCTTGTGCCAAGGACCCTGTTTAATTTGCTAGATGAGATAGCTGTCGAGACAGTGTCTGTATGGAGCTGTTTGTGTGCTGCACGGATAGAGGTAGAATTCCAGGTGGTCGGAATTGCTGGGGCAACATTTGTTTGGAACACTCTGAGGTCCTTCCGTATGCTACGTTGCGGCAACTCACTGAGGGTGATGTTCTGGATAGAATGTATGGGATTGTGGCAGGACAGCAGGAATTGTTTTGAAAGTAATTCGTTATGTTGCCTGACTGGTAGGATGGAGGTTTCCTGGTGGAGGTGGTCTGGCAGGAAATGGAGTGGCATCCAATTTGAATATTCAGGAGGAGTTTGACTTCTTTGGTCCAAGTAGTGAAAAGAGTAGCGGACGATTTATGCGAGGCAAGTTGGAGTTTCCTCGCATTCAAAAATTGCTCTTGTTCCGACAAGTAGGTGTTAATTCTGTCAGTAACTTCATTTACATCTAAACCGGTAGCTGCGACCGAACAGTCATCAGCTTATGTAATCAATTTGACACGCTCGGGTGCAGGTGGAATCATTGATAGATGTAAATTGAAAAGAATTGGAGAAATAACTCCGCCCTGTGGTACTACCATTTCAATTTTCTGTAACTCGAACATGGATGTAAGCTGACAGTGTGAGGCTAAAGTGAAATGCCGCTGAAGATGAGGTAGGATAACACCTTCCAAAACTTTAGCTACTGGTGAGAGCAATGAAATCGATCTGAAAGACAAACCTTCATTGGATGGCTTGCCAGGTTTTGGTATTGGAATTCTTTTTCCATACGTTAGGTATGTTAAGCTTGTCTAGCGTTGAATAAAAAAAAATTTGTGGAAAAAATTCAATATTTTGTAGCCGGTCGTTGAAGCTCTGATTGTGTTAACATAGAGAGATATCGCCCAGCGACTATTGTATTTGTATTTGTAGTTCGCCGTTGTATCTTTGGTTCTGTTTGGGCCTTTAGGCCTTAACAGAAAATTTGTATGCTAGATATAGAGCAGCAATTTTTTTTTACAGGAATATTGATTGAAGAAAGTGGGTTTTTTAAAAAATATTTAGCGAAAAATTCTACTGAACGGCTATTTAATTTATGCTGCTTTATCTAGTGCGGTTCTATGTAGCGCTAGACTGTGCGGAATTATGCGGCGCTAGATGCGCTAGAATTGAAAATCTAGTAGAAATTTTTTGTTTTAATCTTTGACTATAATATATGGACTGCTAGTAACCAACTTCATTGCTGTAGCTATGACCGACTATGCGCATACCACCAGAGATGGCGAAAAAAGGAACTAACTATTCCGAATTGCCTTTGGCGACGCTCGCCTTTTTGACGGCCAATAAAACAACTACATCATTTATGAGAATTCCATAGATTTTACTTGAGAATTCTACTGGATTTAATTCAGAATTCCATAGCTTTAGTTCTCTTATTGGCCTTCTCTGGTGCTATGCGCTACCAGTCCTAATGGATTTTTTTGTTTGACAGCAAAGGAAATTATAAGCGATTAGCAGTTCATATATTAAATAGTCAAAGGTTTTAATTATATTTAAATGTCAGATAATTTTGTCAACTCTATCTCAATACCCGCCAAGCATTTAAAAGTATACTCTAAATTCCGAACGAAAATGTAATGTTAACGTAAAGTTTTTTTTCCACTATTTCAAGTGTACGCTAAATTCTGTACGGAAATGTTAAGTTTACGAACGCCTAAAAAGTTACGAAAATTTCTTAACCAAAATGTAACGTTGGCGTACACATAAATTGTATACGCTAAATTCCGAATGAAAATGTAATGGAAATGTAAACTTTTTTTTTCTACTATTTCAAGTTTACGCTAAATTCTTTACGGAAATGTTAAGTTTACGAACGCCTAAAAAGTTACGAAAATTTCTTAAGCAAAATGTAACGTTGGCGTACACATAAATTGTATACGCTAAATTCCGAATGAAAATGTAATGGAAATGTAAACTTTTTTTTTCTACTATTTCAAGTTTACGCTAAATTCTTTACGGAAATGTTAAGTTTACGAACGCCTAAAAAGTTACGAAAATTTCTTAAGCAAAATGTAACGTTGGCGTACACATAAATTGTATACGCTAAATTCCGAATGAAAATGTAATGGAAATGTAAACTTTTTTTTTCTACTATTTCAAGTTTACGATAAATTCTTTACGGAAATGTTAAGTTTACGAACGCCTTAAAAGTTACGAAAAATTTTGTAAAAAGTTACAATTTTTTTATTCATTATTTTTTTTATTTTTTATATATTAATAAATATGAATTTATAATTTTTGTTTGGAAATATATTATTAAAATAACTAATTTGTTTTTTAATTATTATATAAATACGAATACGCTACATTAAATCAGTACGAAAAAATTACGCTAAATTTGTACGTATACGTTACACATAAACAGTACGCACAAGTTACGCTAAATATGTACGAATACATTACACCTAAACTGTACGAAAACATTACACTTAAACAGTACGAAAACATTACACCTAAACTGTACAGAAACATTACGCTTTTGCGAGGACTTATCGTAACGAAAAATAGTGTCACTTCTCATATAAGGAATGTAACATTTGCATATCAATTCTGTTACGCCAAAACGTAACATTTTCCAAGACCTTAGAAGGAATTAGACTCGGAAAACTTTACGTTTCCGTTACGCAATGTTTGGCGGGTAATTCCATTTCAATCCAATCCAAAACTCAATCAATCCCATGTACATGGAAACGCTACAATTGTGTGTTACAAAACGATTAAGCTCTTTAAAAATTTTCTTATTGGCAGCTCTCATTTAGCACAATAATTTGTGGTGGATTTCTTGTTCTAGTAAAAAATAAATCTATCAAAATTTTGAAATTTGTGGTGGATATTTTACAAAAGTCAAAAGTCAAATATAATATAAAAAACTCTAGCCAAACTCACCAAACAAACATGTCGGGTGATAGCGAAAAAGAGAAATCTACTGAAAATATGGTAATTAATTAAAAATAATTTCTAAATTTTAATTAATTTATATATTAATTTATTTGTGAATATAAAATTATTTAAAAATATTAAAATCCATACCGGTTAAATGGACAAGTGAAAATATTTTGGTGCGCGTCACATACAAATATGGCGTCGGTTTCTTTTTTGTATGTTTGTGGAATAATTCTTCGCGCAAAAAATATTTAAATTTCGCCGCAGTGGCAAAAAAAAAATTGTACACAAGAAAAAAATAGAAACATAACAAGAATCTATAATCAGTTAAAGAAAAAAGTGCAAAATAAAGTTTGATTTTATTTACATTTTTTATATCTACGCATAATTAAATTCTTGTTTATACATTTAAAAAAAAATTATTAAAAAAAAGCATGTTTTACTGTCAAATTTAATAGGAAATTTTTTTTTTGGAATGGTGAAAACAATTTGTTTATATTCTTGTTTTCTTTTTATATTTTTTTGACGCAGGCAAAAGATAAATCTGAAGAAACAGCGGCGGCGACAACTAAGAAAAATGAAGAAAAATTGAAAAATGACAAAAATTCATTAAAGGATGATAAATCAGATGAAGGTAAGTTATTATAGGTATATTCATAGCATAAATATTTAGTTAAGTGTATTGGTTACGTGGTGTAGCGGGTAAGGTGGGTGAACTAGAAAAGCTTAGTTTTTCGGAAGTTGTCGGTTCAAATCCACTCAAGAAAAAAAATCTTCAATTTTATTTAAAATTTTCCTTGATTTGTTCATATAAAATCCTGAATAATATGATTTTAATATAGTAATGATTAAGGTATATTATAAATCTCAAGTTTTCCATAGCCTAGATTTTCTATCAATGAAAGTTACAGGTTTTCCAAACTGTGAGGACAAAACAAATTTAAATTATTTTATTTTTTTTAATAATCTCATTTTTTTTCTAAAATTTTATTCCTATTTATTTTTTTTTAGATACAAAAACAGATGAAAAACCAACAAAAAAATCCAAAAAAGATGATGATGTAGACGAGAATGATGAGGCAGATGAAAAGGAGGATGATGAACAGGAAGAGGATGAAGATGATATTGATGATAAAAAGAATAAAAAAGATGATGTAAAAAAGAAATCTAATGATGAAACGGATAGTAAAAAAACAGCGAAAAATGGTACTGATACAACAGCATCAGCACAATTAAATGATACAGACAAAAAGAATATTAAAAATGATAAAAAACCAGAACCAAAGGAAGAAGACTTGGTGTCATTAGGTGAAATAATTAAAATAAATGATAATATATCAAAAAATCGTGTTGAAAATTTACAATTATTGCATGAGGTAAATAAAATTGTTATAATTAATTTTAAATCATTAAATTGTTATTAAAAGAAAACATATTTTTGTTAACAGATTTGTTTCGATTCTCAAGGTAAATTTAATGTTGTTAAAAAAAATTTGCGTAGTTTTGCTGGTTTTGAATTTGAACTAGATTCAGATGAACATAAAAAGAAATTGGAATTTGTTGAATCAAGTGATATAAAGTCATTAAAATCTATTTGTGATATCCTCGAATTGGATAAAAAGGGTAAGAAATTGTATTTTGATTAATAACTATAATTTGATAACATTTACATATTTTAATTAATTAGGTTCAAAAGAAGATATATCTGAAAGAATTTGTAAATTTTTATTTGCGCCTGAAGGTAATTTAGACCGTGAAGAAGTTGAAGATGATGAAGAAGTTGAGGAGGAAGAAGAGGATGAACCAAGTGAAGAAGAAGATAATCGTAAAAGAAGACGTTCCAATAATGTGCCAGAAATGAAATCTAAAACTGGTCGACCAAGACGAGCAACAGCAGGGAAAAGTAATCGTGGTAAAATTATATTATATGAAGGATAAAAATTAATTAATTTTCGTATATCAATTTTCATTTTTATTTTTATTTAAACAAAATTATAGAACAAACATCATCATACGTTGATTATTCAAGTTCGGACAGTGAAATAAAAGCAGTTGTACCGAAACGTAAGAAACGTAAAGATGATTCAGATAGTGGATCAGATGTAAGAATTTTTTTCCTAACTATATGAAGTACTAAATTTTCTTGAATTTTTGTAAAAAAATATTTTCTTTATTAAAAATAGTATAATCCATCTGGTGGTGCTTCAGATTCTGATGGTGCTAAAAAGAAATCAGCACGTTTTCCAGGTCGTGGTAGACAGCCAGGAAGAAGAAGTCGAAGAAAAAATTCAGATTCAGATGAAGAATCAGAATTATCTGAAGAAGATAGTGAAGATGAACCAAAAAGAAAACGTTCTAGTGGTGGTGGTAGTGGTGGTGGTGGTGTTAAAGGACGAGGACGACAAGCACCAGCTCGTGGTCGTGGTCGAGGTGGTAGAAAACGTAATGAAACAGAAAGTGAAGATGAAGAAGAAGAGGAAGAAGATGATGAGACACCATTAGAAGAAGATAGTCTTGGAAGTGAAGTAATAACAGATTAAATATTTTAATATTTAGAATCGAAATTAATATTTTGTAATGACATTTAATAGGAAGACGTAAAGAAAAAGAAAGGTAAACCTACATCACCACCTAAAAATAATAAAACTACAAATAATAAAGGACGAGGAAGGCGTAAGTTTTAGATGGATGAAAAATTGTTTAAGTGTTTTTAATCATATTTTTATTTACAGCTGCCGGACGGCCGAAAAAATCTAAAAAAGATTCATCAGAAGAAGAAGATGATAAGGATGATTCTGAAGATGAACCTTTAACTAAAAAAAATAAAAATTCACCACCAACGGTAAATACTTTAAAATAATACGAAATAATTTTTAACTATTTTAACTTACTCATTTTTCTTTTTTTGAAAAATTAGGATAATGAAATTAAAGATTATGTTAAAGAAATCCTAGACGAAGCAAATCTAGAAGAAATTACTATGAAAACTGTATGTAAACAAGTTTACGCTAAATATCCAGATTTTGATTTAACTGATAAAAAAGATTTTATTAAAGCAACAGTAAAATCTGTAAGTTTAAATTAAAAATAATATTAAAACGACATCAGAGAGTATATAAAAAAAATTATTTGTTGTCTTTTTATCTATAAAATTAATTGTAATTACTTCAAAAATGAGAAAAAATACTTTATTTGACTATAATTTCTTTTGACATATACTTTGGAAGTTATAGAAAAGTATATTTTATCAAAAATAATTCCATTTAACTGTTAACTACTAGTAGATAATTGTTCGTTAGTAAACCGAAATGATATTGTAAGAAACTTTGTTAATGTATGAGTTTTTTTGTTCTAAAACGTTACATCTCTCTGATTTCAATTAATAAGTTATTTCTTTAATAATTTTTTTCTTTTTTCCTTTTCAGTTAATTGCAGCATAAAATCAAACCATTTTACAAATAATAATAATTAAAAAATATTAAGAATTGTCTGTAACTGTTTTAAGAATTGTTAACTTTTATTTAAAAAAAAAAAAGAGAAACAAAAATCAAATTAAAAATATTATTTTTCTTTATATATATATATATATATATATATGTAACGTCGTGTGTAACATAAACATTATAAATAATTTATAAAGAAAAAAAAAAGAAAAAAATATATAAGATGAACAAGAAAATCAGATTTTCGAAGAATTGAAAAATAAAAAATAAAAGAAAGAAAAATGAATTCATATTTTTTTAGAAAACATTAAAAAAAAAGAAATTCTGAAATACAAAATTCGATTTTTTTTATTTATATTTTTACATGAAAATTATAAAAAGAATAAGAAAATTTAACAATTTTTTAGGAAATCAATTTAAAAAAAAAATTAAATATTAAAAAATTATATAAAAAAAATAATTAAAGAAAAAAATTAAATTTCTGGCCAGTACAAAAAAAAAAATAATTACAAATAAATTTTTATCTTTATTATTTTCAAGAAATTTGGTTTATGTTGAAAAGAGATGTACAGTAGATTAAAAGTTTTTAAAAATTCTATTTGAGATAATTAAAATTATGAAAATTAAAGAATATGAAAATTTGAAATTCAATTCATTAAACACTTAATTCTAAAATCTCTACAGTAACATCTCTTTTTAACTTTACAGAAATATAAATACTAATATTATATTTTTTTTATTATCATTTTTTTTTTTTTTTTTTTGAGATAGTTTTGAGGTTTTATTAATTATTATTATTATTATTTTAATTTAGCTTACGAGGTTATATCATAAAAGTTAAAATTTGATTCAATATATTACTAAAAATGAAAAGAAAAAATACAACACAGTAAAAAAGTGTTTCGATTTTGTATAATTTTAATGAAATGTACAAACCAAAAAAAAAATATTAAAACAATTTATATTTAATATTAAAAAGCACACTCACAACAAGTAAATTTTCAGTTTCTTTCTTTTGTCTAAAAATAATTAAAACTACAAAAAAAAATTATATTATAAAAATAAAAAATAAAAATAGTATTTAAATATTATTAAATTTAAATAGTTTGATATATTATACTGAAACATTTTTTTTTTCTCGTTTTATGTATTTTTAAATAATTAGAAATTAAATTAAGTAATTGTTATAATTACAACATAAATAAATCATTTTTGTTTCTATAATTTTTTTTTGTATTTGTATTTTCTCAATAGTTTTTTTTCATTTTGCAATAATTTTGTTTTTTAAATCAATTTTATAATAAATCAATGTAAAATTATGCTGCGCAGTATCACATCTTAATGTAATTTGTTTATTAAAAGAAATTATAAATAATAATAAAAAACAAAGAAAAGAAAGTAAAACAAACAAAAAAAAATAATAATTCTAATATTAAATTTGATGAATTCTTTTTAATTATTTGAAATTTTCAGAATAAATAAATGTAATTAAAATTCAGGAATTTACTTTGAAAAGTAATATTAAAAATATGGAAACATTTTTGGAATCAATGAGTTAATTTTCTTTCATTATAGTTTATAGTGGTGACAACTATAGACCAGTAATAATTTATATTTAAATGATAAAAACATCGTTATTCTTATTATCTAACTGCTTTACTCAGGTGGTTGTTAACATAGTTGTCCAGTTCCAAAAGCAAAATGTGAAATTGAAACTAAAATTTATCAAAATATTAAACCGAGACTTTGAATTAAAATAAACTTTTGAAATAATATATTTTTTTTATTATCGAAATTTTACATTATTCTAAGATATAAAAAACTTTCATATGCTTGAAATTATTGAAAAATTATGATTTATTATATAACGTATTGTGTATAAAACTGATATCTATTTTGTTGTTGTCCGTTCACAATATAGCAACAAAATTATCATGGTAAATATTGTTTTGTTAGAGCTCGAAGGAATCTTGTTTTACGAATTCCTGCTGCTTCTCTTTTAATTTCATCATTATTATTAGCATTCAATTCCAAATTACTAATTATTGAAATCTATAAAATAAATTTATGTATATTATTTTATTCAATAATTATACAAAGGTGATAACATTCTTACCGCTTCTAATTTTCGATTATGTTCACCTTTTTTACTATGTAAATTTATAATGAATTCTAACAATGTTGCATCCCAAATACAGCTATAATATGCATCCATAGAATCATTAAAATTTGATGATTTCTCTGATAAATTTTTAAATGCTAAACTGTAATCAATATCATCTAAAAACTAATAAGAAAAAATGAAAACATAAAACTACAATTTTCTCAATAAAAAAAAATTACTTGACATAAAATTGCTGCTTGCATATGACAACCTAAATTGGAAGAACATTTTATCATTTTTCGTATAATATAATCATCAATAATATTTCGTTGTAATGGTATACTACAATATTCTGTACCAGTTATTATTGAATTAACATAACATCTCATTGCTGCTTCATTATTACCAATTGCTATACGAAAAAAAAAATTATTAAATTAAAACATAAAATTGTGAAAAAGTGTTTTACATAATTCCAAATCGCCTTTCAACTTTAACCAACAAGTATTTTGTGGATAATATTTTAGAGCTTCTCTTAATAACCAATTTAAAGTTTCCGAAACTGATCGAACATTATATCCAATTGGACTACAAAAATATCAAACAAAATTTAATAATTTTACATTTTAAATAACTTTTTTTTTTTTAATTTCTTACTTGCTAATATTTGCTGGCCATAAATACATATAATCACCATTAATATCAAAATTTGTATCATCCTTTAAAATATTATGTATTTTAGCTAATAGCGATATTGTTAATGAAAATACTAATTGATCACGGATTTTCTTTAAGAATGGATATAAACTTGTTGTTATTTGTAAGCTTGGTGAATTTCTTGAATTTCCAACACCACCACTGGTATTATTATTGCCACCAGCATTACGTTTATTTGCTGTATTACTAAACATTGCCAATATAATATCCCATGCATCACGACATATTTTCTTATTACCCTTTAACTTTTCCATTTCAATAAATGTTGATGCTATTGCTACTGGTAATTCAAGTTGTGGTAAACGTCTATCCAAAAACATTACTGAATTCCAATCTTTATAATTTAATAACATAATAGTGCAATGTTCAATAATCTGCAAAAAAAATAATTAAGTATTATATTTTGTCAATTATTCTATATACAGATTCCATTATTTAATTAATTTTACTTCAATCCGTGGTATAACACTTTCAGCATTTTGTAATGAATTTAAACATTCTTTACATTTAATTGCAATTGCTTGATGATCTGATTGTTTTTTATTCCATTCTTCTAAACCTTGAATAATTTGTACTAATAAAATTTCCCATGTTACTAATTTGCCTAATTTTGCAATTGCAGTAGTTGTGGCAATGTCAGGTCTTTGTGTTTCTGATTTAAGAACGTGTAACATTGATATAGCACCAGTGAAATCCTAAATAACAAAATAAAAATTAATTAAATTTTGAACACATTATGAAATATAATCTAATTTAAAATTCATCATATTTCTTACATTTTTTGATGACAATTCACGTGCTTTACCCATTAGTACATAAGCAAAATCTTGTAAAAATCCTCTTGATAATGACATTAATAATGAATTTATTGGTGTTGGTATTTGCCAACTTGGATTTACAGTATATAATGGTTTTTTTGGATTTAATGATGCTAATTTAACTAAATATTTACGAACAGCATTCGGATTTGTACATGATATTAATTGTCTTTCAATAGCACCAACTTCTACTCTTGGAACTAAAATTAAATCTTAAATTTGAATAATTTAAAAAAAATATATAATTTTTACTTTTTGATGAACATTTCCAATGTTGTTGTGTTGCTAATTGTGGTACAAATATTTCATCTTCTTGTATTTGTTTTTTTAGATCTTCAATTTCCAAACTATGAAATAATTCAATATTCTCAATTTGTCGTATAAATTTTTTACCATTATTTGTTTTTGATATACAATCAATAAGAAATTCTTTAATTTTATTACGTTCACCAAGTGAACAATATTGTAATACATCAGTTACACCATTTGCAATTGCCGTAAAACAATTTAAATTTTTATATTTATCAAAATAATCAACACTGGAAAATATATTACCATTTTCAAATATACTACGAATGACATTTAATGCTGCAATTTGCATATCTAAATTTTTATTATCTTTTAAAATACCTTGTGATATTGAACCTTCAATATCTAATTCAATAATACGTCGATTAACAAGTGGTATTTCACGTTCACGATTATCTAATTTAAATATATCAATAATACCATCATATTGATTTAATAATGAATAATTTAATTTTTCCATTAATTTAACTGGTGTTTCACTAACACCACATGCCAATAAATAACCTTCTAATTCATTTTCATCTAAATGACAATAAATGAATTGGTTTTGTGATTTTTTATTATATTCTAATTTCATTTCATTGAAATTTTTACGACATTCATTAACTGCTAAACGAGCTGCTTTATAATCTTTTGAATATAAATAGAAACCCACTAAATCAAAATATATTTGGGCAAATAATTCTGAATGTGATATTTCTTTCATACTATCAAAATTTTGTTGAGTTCGTTCAGAATTTGATTGTAATGGAACGAAAGTATCATATGTAAATACATAAAATATTTCTGATGATTGACATATTTTTGTTAAATAATCAACACTTGGTTGTGTAGCAATTTCTGGTGCATATGGATGCATTGGTTCAGTTGGTAGAAGTCTTTACAAATAATATAAATATTATAAATGTTATTTTTGTTGGGTTAATTAAAAATTTACAATTTACTTACAAATTGTGTAAAATAGGTCGTGCCGTTTTCATAGCAATATCTTTTAAAATTTGTAATCGTAATACCCAACGATGATATAAAGTTAAAGCAAATGTAACCGCTTTTTCTGAGCCCTCAGGAGCTGAATGAAAAGGAAAAATCCAATATTTAAATTATTTTTATTATTTTTAAAATTTAATCGCACTTGGTTTCAAATTAAAATCCGGAGATAATGGTACATTTACAATTTTACCAAATGCAATTGTACACAAATCACGTAGTAGATAAATTTGTTTTTGCATGGGAAGATTTTTTTCCAATTCATCTAAAAAAAAATTTTAATATAAATTTTTTGTGTTAAATAAATCTTTGAATTATTACCTAAATTCCATTTCAAATGTGTTGCTACTTTTAGACTTAATATTTTCAATGCCATTGCTTTTCGGGAAATTTTAAAACCAACATCAGCACCAGGAGTTACTGGCAATGGTTCTGGTGTCACTTCACCTGTTGGTGTTGTTAAATCGAATTGTGGAACTGGTTGATTATCAGGCGACATTTGAATAAATTGTTGGATAAGATCAATTGCAGTTGGATCTTAAAAGATAAAAATCGATTTTATTTAAAGAATTTTAAAAATTTTTCATAAATAATGTTCTCGTTATTATTTTACCTGGATTAGATTTTTTCAAATGATTTATTAAAAGTTTTGGATCTAATAGGAATTCAAACCATAAAATGGTTTCAGCTGCAAGAGGAACGGTTTTTGGTCGTAATGGATCATCCATTTTTATGGATTATTTAATAATTTTATTTGTTTTTTTTAAACAATAAATATTTTATTCAATGATAAGAATAAACGTAAACAAAACACCGGGAAAAAATGCTTAAAAATGTCAAAAATATCGACATATTCCATTCCAAATAATGCTTTCCAATCAAATGATGTTTGCGCCATCTTTTGATTGTTAGTCAAAATGTTATTTAGCGTCATCTATGATTCTATAGAAAATATAATGCGGGTCATCTATTTGTCAATTTAAAAAGTATATTATATTTGAATTTAAAAATTAACAGTTTTCCGGAAAGTAAATATCTTTATGTTCAACCAATTTAAAATTCAGATCCGTCGTTGTCCACAATACCTAGCTTATAAATTAACAACAGAAAGACAAAAATTGCTGGTAATAAAATGGTAAACAATCAAAAAAATTATATTTGCTTGTCTTTTATTAATCATCTGATTTTATACAAAAAGTTATTTTAAATACTAATTTAGTTAATTATTAAAAATATTACCTATATGACTTTTATCAATAGTTACTAAAAACTATTTGATGTATTTAAAATTAATAATCTTAAAATATTTATGCTTTATGGACAAAAAAACATTATTAAATTTCCAAATTTTCTCATTAATTTTTTTTTTATCCGAAATTTTTATTATTATTAGTAACTAACACACTATATATAAATAAATTAAATATTAATTACTTCACTATATATACTTAACAATCTATTATATATTAAATTAAACTTTTCTTTGGAATTTTTGAAAAAATATATAAATTCAATTTGAAATTTATAATTTTTTGAATAACTAATTAAATATTTGATATAATATATTATAATTAAAAAATATAAATTAAGTTGCTACATGGACGAATTATATCATATTATAATTCTAGCATACAAATCTGGGAATTATTTATTATTTAAATGTCATAGTTATTTAAAATTTAATTTTTTTTGTGTTAAAATATTAGAAAAACTTAAATAAAATATGAGCAAATCTCGTATTTAATAAATTATATGTAAAAAATTATAGATATTTAAAGGTTCTATAAACAGAATCTACTAGTTATACTGATTTTTTAACAATTCAAATTTATATTTACATTTTTCTCAAATGAATTTTGTCCTTGACAAAATCAAAATATTTTTGTTACCAAGAAAATTTTTTCTTTATTTTCGAAAAAGAAAAATTTAATTTGTAAAACGATTAATTTGAATTGACTAATCTGATCTGGTAAATCATTGCAAACATTCTTTAAAAAAATGTACTATGTAATATTGAAAAAGTTGATATAAATTAAAACTTTACACTAATGATTTTATGGCTGCAGTAATGCCATTTATGCATACCAATCCTTAAACGAATTTTACAGGTTTAATCTTTATTCATACATAAAACTGATTAATTTAAAAAAAAATAAAATTTTATACTTCTGTTTCATCTATCTTGGCATCCTTAAAAAAACTTTATCAAACATTATGATAAATTACAATTAGTAATTTTTTTTTTTACAATTTTTCTGTATAAATAAAATAAACATAAATTAAGTACAAAATCTCTTATAAAAAATTGTTTTTCTTATTTTAAATAAATTATGTAAAATTATTAAAACTAATTAAAATTGTTATAAAAATATTTAATAAATTAATATTAAAAATTGATGATAAACTATTCATTGGTGAATGTTCTGATATTAATAAATGATATGGACATAGACTAGGTGGTTTAATATATGTAGTAAAATTTGGATATCGTATTATTTCTGGAGCCTATAATAATAATAAATTATAATTAAATAATTGTTATTTAATAAATATTATGTCAATTATATACTTACAATTGATATTGAATCATTTGATATTCGACAAAATGTCATATGTTTACCAGTTATTAAATTTTGTTCAACACGACGTGTAAATAATGGTTCTGACCATGGTAATTGATTTAAATGTGATAAAAATGTTCTATCATGAAATTCGACAGGATCTGATATTACTAATTTATCTAAATTAAATTGTAAAAGAAAAAAAAATCTATTATTATATTTTGCACAAAAAAATATATATTTATATAGTTATATACTTAATAATGATTCTTCATATAAAATGTCTTCTTCATCATTAGCAGCATAAACACTATTACCATTCTTTGAATGTTTTTCCTTTTTATCATTTTGTGTTTTTCCATGAATTTGATTTGGCAAAAGATCAAGTATATTTCTAAGAAAATATAACAAATATATAAATGTTTTGTTTTTTTCATTGTATTTATATATCAAATAAAATAAAAATCTTTAAATTGAAGATATATTTTTTTATAAAATTGATTTTTATTACATTGATTTTTTATCTTTTTATAAAATATAAAATTTTATAAAAATAATATTGGTTAGATAATAAAAATAAATATATATGTATATGTCAATTCTTACCCAGTATATAAAAATAAATTTTCAACATCAGTCATATTTAATGAATAAAATTGATAAACACCAAATGTTTCAAAAAATTCTCTAACTGGTGTCATGCTATAACATCCAGCTAAATCAATTTTTGGATAATATGTTAAAAATGATAAGCACATTTCTTGTTTTGTTGAATAACCACCAAATGTTGGTCGATGTCGCCCAATTGTCTAATATTAAATTTAAATTAAATTTAGAAAATTTTCGCACTATACATAAATAAGAAATATTATATACATTATACCTCATATGCACAATCTGTAATTATATAATCACCAGGTAATATAATTGTTTCATTTTCTAATTGTCTAACTTGTTGATAATTATAATCATAATTATCATCTTCAATAATACGATTTAATTCTTTACCATCACGTATATGTCGTAATTTCATACGACGTCCAGCACGATGTGAATGTAACGTACCAGATATTATTTTAATGCCATTTTCCGGAAACATCTGAAATAAAATAAAAGTATTACAAAAAAAAAATTACAATATTTCTAATTAACATAATTAATAATTTTTATTACCGTATTATTATTTTATACTTACAAAATTTGTACATGACGGACCACATATACCAATATTACGATATAATTTTTGGCCTGGTGGTATTAATTGTGTATCAGATACAGAAACACCAGATATCATCATACCAGCATCATTTTTACGTAAATTTTTTGTATAATGTATACGAAAACCAGAATTATCAATGACTGTAAAATTGTAAATTGAAAATGTGTAATATTAAATAAAATATTAATTTAATTATGTAGAATAAAAAAAGATTATATTTAATTGAATTAAAAAATTATAATATAAAATCAATTAAGTTGTTTAAATTAAATTCATAAATTTTAAATGTTGTTTTTAATGAATTATTTTAAATATTTTGTAAAATATTTGAAATTATATTTAATAAATTTTAATAAATTTTAATTAAAATCCAAATAGTAAATTATTTTAATTATGCCATTTTTAATATTAAGTATGGTTATAAAATTTATATATTTGATTTTATTTTTCAATATATAAATAAATTTATAATACATATAGATCGTAAAATAATTGTTTTCTCTGTAAGATTTATCTTGAACAATTTTATCTAATCGAATATATAAAATTAATATTAAATATAGATAATTTTATTTTTATTACTTTTTTTTGTATTTGGATTATCATAATGAATTTCTAGCATATAATATTTTGGTCCTGTTTTACCACCCATCGGTATACCCACATGTTGTGGTAAAAATTGTCCTAAAAAATTGTTTTAAAATTTAATTTGCTTATTATTTTATATTATTATAAAGTTTATAATTTGCAAGTTTTATGAAAATTTTACCAGTAGAACCAATCGCCCATACTGCAACCGGTGTTATACATGAATCCCAATCTCTTGGTGTTAATAAATTACTATTACAAATAGCACCACTACTTTTAACCCATACATCCCATGATGATGGATCAGAACCAGGGTATGATGTTGTTGAACATTCAAATAAAGTCATATGATGTACAAGAGGTTTTCTAGTTGAACTTAATTACGACAAAAAATTGTTCCAAAAAAAAAAAAAATATAATTTATTATAATTTTAATAGTTTTTTTGAAAAATAATTATTAAATATGCAAGAAATGTTTAAATATAATTAATTTTTTCTATATATAATATCGTTTAAGTATTTTGAAAACTGGAAAATGTTTTAATTAAAAATTTAATGGAAAATTTTTCCATATCCCTTTTAGAAAATCTACAATAACGAACACTGAGTGAATTCTAAATGAGTAAAGTTTTTATGTGTAATTTATGTAATGAAATTTAATATGCAAAAAAATTTCAATTAAAATAATATTTTTTATTTTTGAATTTTTCCAGAAATATTATGTTTGCATTACCTTTCTTTGGTTAATAACGCCTCATAGCCAATGATATGTTGTTTTTCATGTAATGTTGGTGCTTTAAGAATTTTACACCAATACAACGTGTCCATATTGCTTTCGACTGTTACCTAAATAATAAAAGTAAATAAATAACAGAAAATTCATTTTTATAATTTTGTTTTTGGTTTTGTAATGTGATGGCCCTGTAAACGTAAGGGATGGAATGAATGGATTTATGAAAATGTTACAATTGTTATATACGAAATTAATAGCAGAAGTGTGTTTTGGAAATTTTGAATGTAAACTTGCCACATATTTATTAAGTCTTCGATAACATCATTTGTTTTACATGTAATAAAATCATTTTATAATCTACTCTACTACATAATTTAATTTAATATTAAAATGCCTAAATACAACAATTCGAATTTTTCACTTCAATAAAAATACACGAAATATAATTTTAAATTCCTAGAAATTTTTAATAAATTATAAGAATTTTTAATTTAATTTGATCTCTTACCAAATGATAATTTCATTATATAAAATCAAAGAATGAATTTCTTGTAGACATTCAAATTAAATATAATTTATCAAATTTATGATTTTCTTCTTCTCTATTAATTGATTTATCAATCATAAATCATTATAATAGAGAGTCGGCAAATTTAGATTAAGTCATGTATAAATAATTTTTAGCTTTAATGAAAATATCTTCCTTTTAAAGAAATTTAAATTTAATAAATTTTATGTTTAGTAAAAAATGGTTCGTTTTAATTTTTTACTAAACATAAAATTTGTTAAATTTAAATTTCTTTAAAAGGAAGATATTTTCATTAAAGCTAAAAATTATTAAAACTAAGCAATCTTAATGGAAATATTATTAATAATATAATATTTATTATTCAACAAACGTACAAAAAATGATTGTTCATATCACAAATCATTAAAAAATTTGAATTCAAACTTTCTTAAAATATTAAACAAAATTTTACGAAAAAATAAATTACAATTTATGTTTAATTTTGTAACTTTGAGATTGTGACAAAAAAGAAAAATGTCACAAAAATTTGAAATGGAAATTTTCAAAATTTATTTGCGGTTTTAGTCTTATAATTTTGCCAAAAAGAAAGATGAAAAAAGATTCTTCTGATTTTGTAAAGCTAAAAATAATTTAAAATTGATTTAATGAGGCCAATCTGACTAAAAAAAAGTATGTTTTTGTTTGTGCTTTGTGGGTACAGTAAATATAATATTTTTTGACTTCTTTCTCTATTCATAACATAATATTAGTTTATGATAATTTTCTTATTTAGTTGTAAAACCACTTTTGATTATTTTTCATTTCGTTTCTTTTAAAAGAAATTAATTAAACAAAAACAATAAAATATAAAAACCATATGTGAATGTTGTGATTTGAATAATAAATTTAATTTATTGAAATAATTGAAATAATTGTATTTCATTTAGTGTACAATTAAATAGTATTTTATACCATCATGAATAAAATTGCTAGTGAAGATTTAAATTTAATGTTAATGATTTGGTAATAATATTTTTATAGTCATAAATTGAAAGTTAATTGTAAAATGTGTTGATTCAAATTTTGTGATATGATTAAATTAATTTTGATATTCTGTTGGTGGGTTTTTAAATTTAAATGGATATATTATACATAGATTGATTATTTTGAATATTGTAAACTTTAATTGCGGACTGTTAATCGTTGTAATTTTAATTGAGCAGAAGAAATTATTGGTTATCAAAATTTTTGGTGTAAGAAAATTAATGAAATTTTAAAAGTTAGTGATTTATTTAAAATAAGAATTTACGCATTGTTTGAAAATTAGTTAATTATTTTCATATTAATTCACCACAACTGTGGTGAATTAATATGAAAATAATTACGAACTGTGTTCCATAAGTAATTAATACTACAGAAAAAATAAAATGAATAATTGTGAATAAAAAAATAATTTTATTTACTGACTGATTATACTCCCTAGTAATATCTTCTAGTTACCGTTACTGGTATATTTTGATCCACAAAAGTTTCAATCATATCCACTTTTACGTTTTACCACAAAATAATAATAATAAAAAAATAAACAAAAATCTTTTTCGATATAAAAACGTTACCACAATTCCAAATCGGATTTAGTTATTATTTTTACTCCTAAACAACATAAACAAAAATAAAATTGTATTCTATAATAAAAAAAAAATGAAGATTTCGATATCAATAATAACAATTTTCATTCAATTACAATTTTCATATTCAAATTTTAATCATCGTGAAAAAGAATTATCAGATATAGTATTGGTAACAGCATTGGGTAAAATTCGTGGTACATATTTAACTGCACAATCGGGACGTAGTTACTATGCATTCCGTGGTATTCGATATGCTAAACCACCAATAAATGAATTACGTTTTAAACCACCCGAACCAATTGAACAAGAAGCTGGTATATTTGATGCAACCATTGATGGACCAATGTGTCCACAATATGGATATACACATAATTATACAGCTGATATGTCTGAAGATTGTTTACGTTTAAATATTTATTCATCTGAATTACCAAATGATGAAAATCCAATTCGTAAACCAGTTATAGTTTATATACATCCAGGTGGTTTTTATTCATTATCTGGACAAAGTAAAAATTTTGCTGGTGCAAATTATTTAATGGATCATAGTGTTGTTGTTGTAACACTAAATTATCGTTTGGGTGCATTAGGTTTTTTAAGCACTGGTACAGGTGATTCACCAGGGAATAATGGTTTAAAAGATCAAGTAATGGCATTAAAATGGATTAAATTACATATAACAAGATTTGGTGGTGATCCCAGTTCAATAACACTATTAGGTTATGGTGCTGGTGCAATGAGTGTTAGTTTACATATGATATCACCAATGTCAAAAGGTTTATTTCATAGAGCAATTTTAATGAGTGGTGCTGCAACAGCACAATGGCAAATACCAAATGATCAATTAAAATTAGCTAGAAAACAAGGAAAATTATTAAATTGTACAGAACATAATATAAGTGATATGGTAAAATGTTTGAAAACGGTTAGTGAAAAAAAATATTTGGTTAATTTTGTATTAATTATTTTTTATTCTTAATAGAAATCGGAATATGATTTTGCACGTAGTTCAATACAACTTTTTGAATTTGGTAATATGAATCCATTCATATTATGGAAGCCAGTAATTGAAACAGATTTTGGACAAGAACGTTTTTTAACTGAAGATCCAATTAAATCATATCAAAATGGTAAATTTATGAGAATACCAATTATTGCTGGTATAACAGAAAAGGAATTTGTTGGCCCAGCTATTGGTATGTTAAATATAATTATATCTTGAATTAATAATTGGTTTTTAAAAAACTAAAAACAAAACGAAAAACGAAATAATATACCGTATATATTTTTAGCTATTTTAAAAAACGACACTTTACGTAATGTATTTGATAATAATTTTGATGAAATTGCACCAATATGTTTTATGTATGAAAAGGAAACTACAAAATCTAGACATATTAATAAAGAATTTAGAAAATTTCTAGGTCAAGGTTCACTACATGTAAATAGATCATTGGAAGAACTTTCCCAAGTATAAGTTTAGATTTTCAAATGATATAAAAAATTAATTAATTATATTATATTTTTGCATATATGTAAATATAGTTATTTGCTGAAAGTTTAATTGGGTTTGGTGTTCATCGTTTTGTTCATTTAGCAGCACGTTTAACAAAGGTATATTATTATCAATTCACATATCAAGGACGATATAGTCATTTATATTATCCAGATGATAAACCATATGGTAATTAAAAATCTTATATATATATTTTAATTGTAATTAATTAATTAAAATTTAAATCAATATAAATAGGTGTAGTTCATCATGATGATTTACTTTATTTATTTGTACAACCATCAATTGTACCAATGTTTACAGAATCTGATCCAGAGTATAAAACTGTACAAAGGATTACAAGATTATGGACAACTTTTGCCTATAGGGGGTAATTATTATAATGAAAATTAAATTAAGTACTATGTATGTTTTTATGGAAAGTAAATTCGCTTGTGTTTTTAGTGATCCAAATAAACGTAATGATCAATATTTAAAGGAAATACGTTGGCGACCATTTACTTATCGTAGAGAACCATATTTAAAAATTGGCAATGAATTGGAAATGGATGAAGGTTTAAATTCAGAACGTTTTGAAATTTGGAAAAAATTATTTCCATTAGATTGGCTTAATCGCCGTAGAGGCAAATTTATAAATGAGGAAAATTTTAATGAATATGATGGGGACTTATATTGAGTTAAAACAATTTAAAAAGTTTAATTATTTATTTAGATTTGGAGTTTAGAAACCAAAAGTAATTACATTTTATAATTTTGTTAAAAAAATAATAATTTACGAGTATTTTTAAATAAAGATTAATATTAAAATATTTTTATAGAATCTAGGAGAGAAACTAAATAATGTAAGGAAATTATCAAATGCAAATTATTTGTTAAATTATATATGTATTTAAAAAAATATTTAAATTGAAATTTAAAAGTAAATATGATATTCTTTATATGTATAAAGATATTTTTTGTATTTTATATTACAAAGAATTTATATTTTTCTTAAAATATGATGAAAGTAAATAATATTACATTAATATTGTACAAATATTAATAATTATTTCTGTAGTATCAATTAAATTTCAAATTCTGATTAAAATTTTATATAATTACAACAATTTTTACTTACATTTTTAACAGTGACATCCCATTGTTTTATATCATGATCATTTTGTAACGATGGTTTACGGAATATTGGTCCAAGAAAATATATTGATTTAGCGCCACGATTATGTCCATGTCCTTTAAGATTACCATGAATTGGATCCTCTTTACCAAATGACCATAATACTTTAATTGTGTTTGGCTGTAATATAATATAGATATGTATTATTATATATAGAAATAAACATAAAAAAATAAATTTAATTACTACTATGTATACTAGGTATATATCCTTAATAAAATATACTTATTATATTACACATATAAAATACAAAACAAAATCTCAAATGTAATTTATTACTTTAATTAATCCATGTGACGTTTATAATTACATGTTATATAAAAATATATTTATTAATCTACAAAAATATTTATTACATTACAGAAAATATAATTTATAGATATTTTGGAATTTAAGAATATTTATTTATAATTTTTCTATAAATTTATTACAGAATTGAATATAAATGAGAATTAAACTTTAAACATATATTTAATTAAATTGTCATTAAATAATATAGTCGTAATATAATATTTTTTTAAAGGTCCTTGATTTGATAAAGGATCATTTATTTAACTTTTTTTATAAAAGTTTAAAAAAAAAAAATTATTAATTAATAATTCATTGCAGGCACTTGAAAAATTATGCCGTTTAGATATATATTAAAATTATTAAGGAGTTTTGTGATAAATTTCTGTATAAAAGTCCTCCTATTTAAATATTCACAAAAGGATTTTTTTTTTGTAGGAGATTAAACAAAATGTATATATTCATAATTATTCTCTAATAAAGAAACCAACCGTAAATTAACCTTTTCCAGAGATGTGTAGATGTGTTATGTATATGTAGGCTAATTTATATGTTTTTCTCTTAAAATTTTGGATATTGAATTTAACAAAATTTGGAGTATGTAAAATTCAAATTAATTGAAAAAATTTAAGTTATTAAATATATTTTTTGAGATGTATATAAAAGGATTTTATTTGTGGAAATATGGTAGGAAGAATAAGAATCGTTTAATTTATTATTTATTATTATATATAATTCGGACAGTAGTGAAATGAAATACTATTAAAAATATATTTCAAAGCAATTACTAGTTTGGCTATAATATTGTAGGTAGAGGAACTATGCAAAATTATTTTAATAATACCAACAGTCAAAAATTAAAAAGGTATCAACGAATATAAAAAGTTAATATAAAGGATATATGAAATCTTTAAAATAAATGATCTGTTATGTTATTATGTAAATAAATTGAAATTAATAAGAAAATTGTTAAATTTAAAATATCATATTCATCTAATTTACATATAGACAATTTTTGTACCTAAATTAAAAACTTTATACAATAATTTCCTGATAAAAACATAATGATTAAAGGTGTTTTATCTCAAATTTCCTGAAAGTCATTATCCTTTTTACCCAAAACGCTTGTAAAGTTTACATATGAAATTTTTAATTATATTTTTTATTTATGAATGTTGAAAATTTTCAATATTTGATAATTAAAAGCAAATAAATTTTCACATATTTTCATGGTAAATTTTCTTTTCGACAGAATTATTGTTTTTTATTTGAAGAGGGATATATTGCATATACGCATTTATGTTTTTACTTTTTTAATGTGTTATTAATTATGTTCTTTACTTGTTTCTAATTTGAAGGTGAAGAAGATTAATTTAATATAATTAATTATTTTTAAATTTTATTATAATTTTACTTTCTAGGCTAAGATTTTTTAATTACTTATCTTATATGATTCTCGTAGGGTGAAATTTTTGAATTTCGTTGTAGCAGGCGTAAAATTATAAAAAATAAAATATGATATGGAAATAGAATAATTAAATGAACATTAAAAATTGTACGGAATTTACAATTTTAAATATATTTAAAATATGATTCTATATACCGTATAAGGACTTTATTAGTGTACTAAATTATCCTCCGTATTTTATAAATATATTTGTAAGTTGTTTTTTTTTGAAATATTCTAAATTAATTATAACACAGTGATTTTAAGTTCGATTATATATAAAATATTCAGTTAAATTGATTTTTTTATAATTAAAATTTATCTATTTTCAACGAAAATTATTCCTTTTTTACAATAATTCATATTTTTTCTTTCCCAAATGAAATTTATCTTTTTCCAAATTAAATTCGCATTATTTCCAAGAATATTTCTTTATTTTAGACTAAAACTTTTTTGCCTTTTGATGGATAGTAACTACATCGATAACAAATTAAGCAAACAGTTAAAAAGTTTGCATAGCTTTATTCATTCTTATCAAATATTTAAAAGTGAAGAAAAGGAGTAAAAAATTAAATAAACTTTCTATTTATATCCAATTTCCTATTCATTCTCTGCATAATATTCTAGGATGGTGCAGTTTTAATGATTGGCAGTTTGTTATTAAGTCTATCTTTGATTAATTTGTTATTATCTTTTTGCTATTCTCTTTCTTTATTCCATCAATTTTCAATCAAATAATAATTGAAAATTCCAACATACTCTCTATTCGAATACAACCTTTATGGTATGAAATTGTCCCTTGCTATTGTTTTAAAACTCTAAATAAGTCTAATTATTTGACATCAATCATTCATCAATACCATCATTTATTCTTTATTTATTTCTGTAAATAAAAGTCATTTTAAATTGATAGACAGTATTTTTAACAGTAACACCATATCAAAAATCAAACTGAAATTAATTAAAATATTTTCGGCACAGTTCTAAAAATTTTTAGTCTTTGTTTAACATTTCTCATAATTGGATTTGTGTCTATTTAATTTAAATTGTTTTTTATATATTTAATTTTAAACTCTTTGAATTTCAAAAAAAAAAAAGTTTCATTTGAATCTAAAATTTTGGTCTTTTAATTGAAATTTATTTGACAAATAAGTAAAACCGAATAAAAAAATACAAAAAAAAGAAAACCAAACAAAATGAGTGGTAAAATGAAAATTTTATACTTAATATAAAATTTAAAATAATTAACTAATTAATTTTAATGTTATAGCTATTAAATTGGTTCGTCAAAATGATAGCGCTAGATTAAAAAAATATTTGACAAATGATCGTAATAAAATTAATTTGGAAATTGTTGATAATTATGGTAATACACCATTATTATTAGCATGTTATTTAGGATATACAAATATTATACAAATATTAATACAATATGATGTTAATCTTAGAGCTATTAATTATTTTGGTAATTTTTTAAAATAAATTGTTAAAAAAAAATCATAAATTTATTAAAACTATATAAATAATAAAATTACAGGACAAAATGCATTAACATTGGCAACATTCTCAAATAGCGTAGATATTATAAATATTTTATTACAATATCGTACCTATAAAGATTTTATATTATCATCAATGGTACCACCATTATCTGTAGCTGTTTTATGTGGTCATGTTAAATTGATAAATTTATTTACAAAAATGGAATCTGATCCACAAAATGTTAAAACAGTTCATGGTAAATTTATATACCGTATAATATTTTTTTTTTAGAATAATTTCAATATAAAAATTTTATTTTATTTATTAAGATTATTTTGATAAAAGAGAAATTGAAATATAAAAAATTAAAATATTTTATTATTATTTAGGTTTGACAGTTAAAGAATTGGTTACACGTAAAAAAATTTATAAGAAAATGTTGAAAAAAAATGACAAAATTGAAAATTGGGAAATACAGAAAATTTCGTAAATTTGATAAATTTTTTTAACGAAGATAAAATATTCGATGGAAAATTTAAAATTGATTATACATATATAAATAATAATTTGAAATGTGAATTTTTGATATATGTATCTTTATAATTTTTTTTTATTCTCTAAAAATTTTGTAATTTCATTTTTGTAATGTTAAAGATTAAAATTTGATATTTAAATTGAGTAAAAATGTAAATTCATAATAATTATATTAAATTTCATTAAATTTTGATACTTTTTGAAAATATTTATTTTTGATTATTTAATATTAACATTTAAATTGTTTCATTTAATCAATTTAAAGATAATTAAAAAATTTATTTGGTTGTGGTTTAAAAATTAAATATATTAATAAATATTATAAAACTTACACCAATTTCCAAATCATATGGATCACATGTTTCTAATTGTCGACTAAATTCAATTTGTGTATGTGTTGCATTTTGAAAACCACTAATAATATTATAATTTTGTGTATCATCCTGTATTGGTGCTGAATTACCACTTGTTGGTCCATGACAATCCTAGAAAAAATGAAAAAGTTATACATACATCATTCAAATTTGCGTATGATAAAAATTATATATTTTATACATATACTGGTATTATATATTAAAATATTTTATGTAACCAAAAAATTTTAAATAACGAAAAAATATTTTCGATAAAGGATATAAAAGGAAAAAAAAAGGAATTTAATAAAATAATAATATTAAAAAAATATATTATTAAAATTTATTTCCCTATGGACAAAAAATAATAATAATACAAATATAAAGTTTTTGTGATTTTGTGGTCCAAACATCAAAATAATAAATAAATTTTCTTCCTTTACTAAATAATTTTAAATATTTTCCTTTAGTTTTCTTTTTAACCTAAAGGAGTATTGAACAAGGGAATTTTTTTATCCAGAATTCTTTTGGTTTCTTTGATTAAAAAAAATATACAAAAAAATAATTTTAAATCATGGGATCATATTTTTAAAGATATTTTTCAATATTTTTATTTTTATCTGTTAAATTCGAAACGATGAATGCTGAAACTAACCAAAAAGGACTTCACTAAATCTTTTGTCCTTTTGGAATTGGGTAAATATAATTTTTTATTTGTATACATCTTTTGAACGCTTTACGCTTTTGTAAAATGACACGTGTAATGATTAATATATTTTTTTTTTCAATTTTCTCTTAAAGGTTATTGACGAGTTTTCTGGCTTCACTTTCGAATTATAAAAAACGCAGCATTTTAAATTTTTGACTGTCATAAATTCATATAAGTATGTTACTACTATCGACTGTATAAAACTACATCCTTCCTTATTGAACACTTATTTGTCGATTATAGTAGTAATATTTATGCAAAAGTTTTCATTCAGGACTAAAATTCTAACCCAATTTTTTTTTTTAAATCGATTTATCAATTCTATGATAAAAATATTAGAGTCGATTGTTATTTTATGACAAAGTTTGTTTTATTATAAGAGGAAATTTATTTTCTCCGAAATCAATAACAAAAAACTTGACTAATGTTTACCTCTAAGCTCTAAGGGATGAAAATCTTTTAAACCCTGGAAAAAAATCATTACATAAATTTAATGAAAAATATTTTTATATAAAAGAAATAAATATTCGAAAGTAGTTTTAAGTAGAAAATGCCAACGTATAAAATTAAAAAAATATGTAAAAATATCAATTGCTTCCTTTTATCTATGGGCAAAATTATTAATATACGAATTTCTTGTTCAATTTTACAAGAAATTACAATGTTTATTCACATTCTTGATGAAGTGTAGACAAACTTTAAAATTGATTAAAAAAACAATGTTTTTGTAAAAAGTTTTGAATCGAAGATCTTAATTTATTGATAAAATAATTATAAATATTTTTTTTTCTCAATCATTTTTAATGTAAAATAAATACAATTTTCCGGCTATTAAGATAATTATTATATATATTGAGATTAAAAAGAATGTGAAAAATTGTCGTGATATTTTTTCTCTCTCTTATATTTGATTATTATAGTAATTATTAATTTTCAAAAGAAATCACTGGTAAGTTTTCAATAAATTTCATTATTTTTTTTTAATAAATAAAATGCTTAAAAATTCAAAAATTAATTACAAATTCCAATTAAAACTAATGAGAAAATAATTTATTAAATGAATTGTTTGCAAATTTTTTGTTTTTGCACTTTATATTATCACAATGAAATTCTTTTACCAGGATATATGGTCAACTGAGCACGTACATTAATATATTTTATGTACAATGCAATGGTGTAAATTAAAAAAAAAAACTACTATACTATATAAATAAAAATTGTATGAAATCAAATTAGTAAAGTCAGGCATTCAAGTGGCTTCTAACTTCCTTGGTTTTATAATTTTATCAGTATATTATTTATACATGGTATTTTTTAAGTATAATTTTGTCGGATGAATACTAGTTGGATATAATAGCAAATTTTTAATCCCACTATAGTGGGAAGTACACAATACTAAGTCAATTGTATATCGTTCCCACTGAATTTAGACTATAGTGGGAAGGACATTCTTAGCTGTTGTTTTTATTTTTCAAAAATCATAAACTATAATTCAATTTTGAGGATTATTTAATAGGTGAAACTTTATTTATGATCATATATTCTTTTAAATACCGTATCAAGATTTCTAGCTAAATGATATACAATTCTCATATTCTATGCAATGGTGTATATTACAAATAACTATAAAGCAGACTAATTCATTTTTGTAATATGACGTGATATAATTTCTGAAATTATTCATTACTATGGTATTTTAAATAACATGAAATGGTATAAATTAAAATTTTTACCATAAATTTAAATCAAAAATGCTTTGATAGAAGTAGAAACTTTTTGTACAGGATTTATAAATCGTAAATTTATGTCAAATTACATAGATAATTATGACAATTTGGATTCGCAGTAAACTTTTTTTTATTAATAATTTAAAGAAAATTCTATTAGGAATAGAACTAATGTATTGTTAATATTTTTCGTAATCCTTTAATAGATCGTTACTGTGAATTTAAAATTAATGTTGAAAATTATTTCTAATGAAACAATATTTTTCTTAACCATATTGTTGGATATTTTATTTATTGATTTTATAGAGAATTTTAGTCCATCAATCTTTTAAGAAGAATTGCAATCTCAGAATATAATTATTATTAGAAAAAATTACTCGATGTATACTTAGTTTATTGATTTGAGGAATGAGACAGTGGGATGTTATTGCGAATGGTTTAGATAGGGATCAATAATATCGTAATAATAGAACACAGAACCCCTTTTTTGCACACGAGTTTACGCAATTAGACAACAAATTTCAAAACTATATGAAACATAACAATCAAATCAGAAACTGACTGAAATGATATCACTGATAAATGATAAATCTTTCCTAAATTAATTGTTAATAAAAATAAAATTTTTCTTTAAAAAATAATATAGAAGAGAATGTTAAGTAATTATCATAAATAATTGTTATTGTTCAAAACTTTAAACTCTAGAAATTCATAAAATTAAGTGGTCATCATATAATTTTCATTTATTTCTAAATGGCATGCAGCAAGAGCAGCTTTCTTACAGGTGAATTTATTAATTTACTAATCCCACAGAATATCTTAGCATTTCTTAATTACAATATCACTTTTTTAAAAATTTATATTATAATTTCATATGATATTTTGTTTTATATATACATATATATTTTCTTAAAGTTTATTTCCAATGTGATATTTTCATTAAGAAATATGAAGCAAAATTAAAGAATTTTTTCATGCTTGATATTCTCGAAAAGAACAGATGCAATGAGAATGAAAAAAAATCTAAATAAAAACTTTTCTTTACTTTTTTTTTATTTCTATACATGCGATTGTCAGTTTTGCATATGAAATTTAGCTTAGGATTATCGTTAGTACATAATTAGTTAATTATAAATTGCCATTTATTATTTGGTATACAACATGGTAAATACAAGAGAAACAATTGTCTAGACGCTATGGTGCCATTAACAAGAGATTTTAGTTTCATATTATATTTTTATTTTACATTCTATACAATATAATTTATTATTAATTTATTAAAATTTTCATAAATTCGTTATGCAAATATGCAAGAGTCATAATTATTTTTATACAAAATTTTAATTCATTAGTGAACTTATTTTTTTAAAAAAATTCTTAATTTTCATTAGTGAATTTTTTACAAAGAAATTTTTAATAAAAAATTTAAAAAATAGTTTATGCTAATTACAAAAAAAGATTTTTTCATTAAAAATTTTTTACCAAATTAAAATAAAGTCTAATTGAAATTGACAAATTGAAATTTTTATTTTATTAAATTATGATTTCTCTTGAAACTAAATTTTACATTCACATTATTAATTTTCTTTACATTTAGTTACACTTCTATTTAACATTTCATTTCTATAATGCAGTAATTAAATTAATTCTGTGCGAAAATTCTGAAATTAATTAAAGAATCATAGGAATATTAATCTAAACTAATTAATAATGGAGCCAAATTTTTGCAATTTAAGTAGAAAATATAGATTTGATATGATAACATCTGTATGGTCATTGATCGTAATCTAAAATTTAGATAAAATTGATTCAACTAGATATCAAACCATTCAATGAATGTTCATATTCATTAACTGAATTTTTATAGAAAAAAGCTTAGTTTTCTTCCAAATGCTAAAAATGTTAAAAGTTTTTATAAAAATTTATTTTTATAACGATTTTTTTTTTGTAACTTATATCGTAATAATATTATCGACTTAGGGTTCTGAATTTAGCATATGTCCAAAACGATCAATTCTTTGTTATAGAGGACTTGTCCTACACCATATTAGTGAGACCAAAATGTTGTACCAAAAACATCTGCTCCTGACACCGTTTCTTTTTCAAAAGAAATATTATTATTAATATCTTAAATATTTACTTATATTTATATACATAAATCATTTAATTCTGTTTCTTTTATTCATGTAAATAATATGTAAATTTTCTAGATTGTACTTTTATTTTTATTAACTTTAAAAATAAATGATACACTTTGAAATTTATTCAAATTTAATTTTCTTTATATTTTCGAGTATATTACATAAAATGTTGAAAATGTTTTCTATTTTTGAAAACATTTCATTTATATTTAGCTTATAATATATTTAGTAAACATTAAAAAAAATATTTACAAGGTTTTCTATATCATTTTCTGTGTTTGTAATTTTTAGTTTAACCTTTAAAAAAAATCTCTGATTTTCTATTATCCTTAAATCGATCCTTTAACTAATTTGCATTAATGAAAAATTCCAATGTCAATAAAGTATTTTTTTTTGTGACGACATAGAGGCAGACAAAATATAGGAGGAAAAAATTGAATGATAATATAAAAATATAATTTTGAATTCTAGGCAATAACAATAAATTATCCATAGGGATTTATAAATAATTGATTTGATTTTCAATTTTTTTGTATAAGTACTATTAGAATTTGGTATAACATGAGAAATTTTAATATTTATTTATGTAGAATTTTTCACTTTAAATTCGACAAATTTGTGGAATGCATAATTTAATCAATTTTAAAGGAATATTTTCATTGTCACTATAATTTAAAAATATATAATGAATACCATTACATAAATTTAATTAAATATTAGATTTATACAATTGGATTAAAATTTGGGATAAAATGTGACAGTGATCATTACGCTATACACTGTTCTACATTCTACTATCAAAAAAAATCCTCAAGATGAAAAACCTGATACGAAAAACCCATTTTTGGTAAATCTTTTATAGTTTCTATCAATATGTTTGGTAGATTTCCAATTATCTGAACATTTTTATGATGACCAGTAAAAATTCTATTACTGGTTATACATTGTTCCCTATAAACTATTTAAATTACTTTAATTTTTCTTTAAAAAAATTTAATCAAAAACCAACTAATGTCCTTTCTTCCTTTTACATTTTTAATTACTTTTTTTTTTAATATATACTAAAAAAATAAACTGAAACTCAAAAGAAATTAAATTAAAACTTTTGTAAATTTAATTTCTATCTTTTTTTGTTCAAGGATAATTCAAAACAATTGCTTTAATATGTAAAGTTTTATATCTTAATTGTTATTCTAAAAAAAATGAAAAAAATCTAATGTACACAATTTCCTGTTGGAAAATAATAACCAAGAAATAAAAAATCAAAAAAAAAATTTTTCTTTAAACAAATTTGTAAAACATTATAAAATTTTAGTAAATTTAAAAAATATTTAAATTTTATTTTATTAAATAATAAATTAAATTATTATTTTACCTTTTTAAAATTTATATAATATGTAAAAAATTAAGTTATAATTATTATTATACTTTTCATTTTTTCAAAAGTTTTACTTAAAAAAAGTTTTATGTGAAAATATAAATTTGTAAATTTTTATATAAAATATTTTTTATTTAGTAAAACTTTTAAATATTTAAATTTTAAGCGATATAAAATATTCTGTCCAATTTTATGATAAATAAAAACCATAAAGTAGAAAAGCCATAAAATACATAAACAAAAATGAAAGGGAAAATTTGAGTATATTAAAAAGTTAAAATGATAATATTTAATGAAATTTTCATATGCTGATTTTAATCTGATATCTGTACCAAAAAATTTGATATTTATTATACATATTATACTAAATTGCTTTAAAAAATATTTTAGAGTACTGTCTACCATGCTTGGTTTATGGTTTACAATACAAAAATTTAACACAAATCAAATTTAAAATCACATTTTCTTAGCTTTTAATAATTTTCTTCAACTTTACTAGACTATTATTTGCTAACCACTTTCCTAATTTTATATCCCAACCATTTGATCAACAAAAATATTCATTTAAGATTACAATTTTACTTAATGGACAGGTTTTTATGCTTTCAGTTATATGTTTTCAATTTTGTTTCTTTTTGTGTCAGATTCTTTAAATTAAACAGAAAAGGAATTTAAAACTACAAACCAGTTTTTTTTTTTTAGTTATTTCGGGTGCAAAAACGGATAATCATTTTGTTTAAACGAACCAAAAAATATATAATTTTGAAAAATAATATTATTGATACATTAAATTGTTTAACTAAATTTTACGAAAAAATATTAAATTATGTACGAGTATTATGAAATAAAATTTAAAGTTATCTTATCAAAAAAAAATTATGAAACATATTTTTATAAAAAAAAATGTTAATAAATCGTTTTAATTTCCTTTAATATTATTTAGTTTTTTTATATATATAATATGTTTAATTATTTTTTTTATATGATTGATTGATTTATGACATATAAAATCAGTTCAAGAAGAAAAAAGTTAATATCCTGCAACAGTTCATTTTTTCTGGTTGGTATTAAATCGATTAGGACTATATCATATTTGTTTTTTTTTTCTTGTATTTCCGTAGGACAAGACATATTTTCATCATTTTTCAAATATAATCAAGAGTATAGAAATTTTATGAAAAAAAAGACATTAAAAAAGATTTATCGTTTACACGTGAAAAGATCTTTTTATTATATTTATTTATTTGTAAATACTCGTATATACATATATGTAAGTTTATTTTTGAGAAATTTTCAAGAAGGATATTATTATGAATATATATTTTCAAAATATTTAAGTTCTGTTTCAAAATTAATAGGAATTAAATTTTTTAACTACATAATATAAAATATTGATTTATTCAAATCTTTTGTCAAATCGACCTTGTCAAAGAAATATAAATATCATTAAAATATCTACAAATCTTGTATAATATTTGTTGGAGATATTTATTGCTAACATATCATGTTTGTGAAATTTTGAACATATATATTTCGTAAAATAACATTTTGTTTTTTTTAGTCCAAAATGGTATATAACAATTTTACAGTAGCTTGTAAAGAAGCATCTGTTGATTATGATTATGTGATATCAAAAATAATTTATGTAGAAATATAGTGTTCCATTTTTACCAAATATTTATTTGTGATTAGATGATATTGTGATTAGATGTAAGTAAATAGTAAATTAAGGAGCAAAACATTTAAAATATAAATGATTAATTTATACAAACACACATAATAATAAATGATAAATTTAAACCAATAAGAATTAATTATGTAGGGAAATAATTTAAATTAAAACCATAGAATTAGAAAATTAATTCTTTTTTGGCTAATTAAATTATGAATATGAAAATTTACTTTATAAATATTTTTAAGTACTTTCGATTTCATTAATTTTATATACTTAAATTGTACAGAATTTTTAGGTTTTATTTTATACATTATTATGTATATGAATTTTGGTTTCTCTCATAGGATTATAATGATTACCCATGTCAAACAATTCCTAACATAATTTAAATAAAAAATAAAACAATATTATTTTCCTGTTTTATGTTCCATATTTATGCAAACAAAAATTTCCCAATTTTTCCCGAGTATTGATTTATTAAATTTGAATATTTTACGGTAATATAAACAACAAATAAATATATATTTTATATTTATGTCCTCTAACCAAAACAAATGTAGAAAATTTATATTTCTTAACCCTTTTTGCGTAAATTTGGTAAACGTAATAATACGAAAACCTTAAAATGATATTAAAATTTAAAATAATATAAAGAAAAGGCAATAATTCAAAAATTTGTGTACATTTTGCTTTGTATATTTATAGAAAATTTTCATTGAAACACAAAGAATTTTCCTTACTATTAATATATATATATATATATATATATATATATATGTACATACATACATATATTTGAAATTACAAGCGACTTTAAATATTCAAAATTTAAAAATATCCAAAAATATATTTTGTCATACATAATTTTAAAAGAATTTTTTTTTATTTGTGGTAATTTAAAACAAAAAAAACGAAATTGCCTGAGTCCATAAAATATGTTCTCTTTAGCATAATACCACATTTTCATTTTTAACAAATAAAATTCAATTTTAAATTTGCAATGTTTTTTAACATATACATATACATAATATAAAAGTAAAAGGAAATTTTTTTAATGTATAAATAATGTATTATTTAAAAAAAAAATTTTATTTTGAGTAAATGAAGTTAAAATGATGTAAATGATAATAATAATGTATAAATAAAAAAGTAAATATTTAAATTTAAAATATAAATAAAATTACATTTTTCAACACAAATTTGAAAGTGTCACTAAAATATTATAATATATTATTTACCTTTTACCTCCCAAATATATAAAATTTTGTGTTATCTTTGTGTCTTTGTGTTACATAAAATAATTTATATATATTCAGAATATTATAATATCATTTTTTATTTATTTTTGTAGAATTTTATATACAATCGTAAAGAATTTATTAGATTTTATTTTTAAAAACATGAATTCGAAGTAAAATTTACGATTACCTTTTTACTTGTCACATGAACATTGAATAAAGAAAGTGATTTAATATAATTTTTGGTTTTTGTTATGGTAGTGGTAATATTATTAAATACATGAAGTGTAAAAAATAGGATGACAGTTGTGTGTCTCAAAACAAAAAAAGCTTTTTGGACAGGAAATTAACAGGTATGCATTAAAAGTAATAGAGTACAATCTTAGTATAGTATAAGACTAGCTATGATATATTGACATTCATACCTGTTTATGAAATAATACAAAAGTGAAAAATAAAAATAACATTTAAATCTTTACTTTATAGTTTAATGTCAGTTACAATGATAATCCATAACATTTATAATTGCCTTCATATCTGTTCAAAAAATTAACAAATATTTATGTTTTTTTTTACATAATATCATTTTCATATCAAAGACAGATTTTCTCAAAAATGAAAAAACCAAATATCCCAAAGCGTTTAATACAAACAAACAATGAAACAAACAAAGGATGAAAAGAATCTTACCTTAACCACTCCCAGTCCTGATTCCTGATATAAAACTTTTATTTTTTATCAATTTTCGAAACATTGTAAGAGAAAGGTTTTCCTTAGAATAAGTATACCAAACACACAATTTCCTTTAATAATTTATATATATCTTTTATCAATAATAAAATTTATTCATTTGATATTAAGGTTCAATTGTATCTCAATTTCTAATCAATAATAAATTAAATAGACAATTTTCTATTGTTTTTAGAACAGGAAATGAAAACCATGTTGATTTTTCATGAATAAAAACAGAAAAAGGAAATAATAGGTCAAACATTACACATAGAAAATAAATTTAAATTGAAAACTAAATCATTTTATTGAATTTATTGTATATAAATGTATATGGTATGGCAGCATATAATATATGTATACCGTATATGTATATAAGTATATATATATATAGGCATGCAATTGGTTTTTTATACATATATTCAACATAACCTTGAAATAAAAAAACTTCAGAAAAAAAGAAAATTATAAGTAAATAAAAAATAAAAGAATTTTGATTATAATTTGTGATTTCGAGAATAAAAGATTTGTGGTTTTAAATAAAAAATATGGTTAAATAAACATAAAATATAATATTGAAAATTTAATTTAAATAATTTTTGAAAATAATTTCAAAATAATCATTGTATATAAAATGGGAACTAAAAGGATTTTCAATTGAAATTAGTTTTTCAGATTTTCAAATTAGTTATCCAGATTTTATTATCCTTTCGTTATTTCTTTTCAGATTATTCGTTATAGATAAGTATAGAAGAAATTATATATTTTGAATTATGTATATGTTATGATTCTCGATTAGGATTTACCATATTTACATAGAGCAGAGGAGTCATCTAATGCGTGTCGGTGGCGCTAAGTGCATTATGAAGTATTGTAATTGGTCCATCCCTGTCGTATTATCAATGTTATTTTAATTTTTTAAATTACTACCTTACTACTGCAAAATTTTGTCATATTCACTTAATTTCCAGACTTCAATAATATCTTACAATATTTATAATTTATAGTTTCTTTATTGTAAAGAAAATTATATAATTCATATAAAATTAGTATACTTGCAATATTAATACTATTATTATACATAGAGAACGTCAATGCACACATTTTCATTCTAATAAAAGTCCTTCAATTATGTAAAAAAAAAAATGCTTTTATGTTTCGTAGTCTAACTACACATATAAATTCAATATGGTTCACATTAATTTGTTTCATCACACTCGAGTAAATTCTCTTATTAAAAAATATAAACACGTATAACAAATAGATTTTATTATTATCTTTCAAACATTTTCCAATTTTATAAATATAAAAATTTTATATTAAATATTTAATTAGTTGATACAAACTTTTATATATAAATTTAAGTTTTTTCCTATAAAAAAAATCAAAAAGTTTACTTAGTCTTTCAATACATTTTTTTGTGACCATTTTGGTTATTTTATTTGGTTAAGAATCCGAAAAGTTAAAGATTTCTCAATATTTGAATAACAACTATAAGAAAAAAAAGGGTTGTCAAAGAAGTTATTAAATGAGAAAAATAAATTGAAAAAATTCGAAAAAAAAAAATAATTTACCCTTTTATAAAAAATTTTCAAGTTGTGTAAATGACCAATAATAATGTTAACTTATGTTTTTTTCACTGTTACGTAAATTTTTTTATTATTAGTATGACATATAATTTTGATTTTTTTTTCTGATTGAAAATATTAACAAGATATATAAATATAATTTTGCGTCCTTTTGAAATTGATTGTATGTATCCTTTACAGGAAGAGAACTAAAGTAGAATTTTTTTTTATACATTGGTTGTTTATTTGTTGAGACGCTGTTTGTTGATAAAAAATATTTTTAATATTTTCGATTTAAAACTTTGGGTAAATCAGAGACATGTAAGTGTATCGTAGTTACATATCAGGTGTGTCAATAAAAGTGGTTAATATGTATTAATTTTTCTTGTTTCTGTAATTGATAATTATTCACTCGATTGATATTTTGTTACGATTGAATTTCCTCGTTTAATGAAAATTTATATGAAAATATGGTTAAAATTGGAAAGAAAAGAAAACGAATTGAATATATAGATAAACAAACTGTAAGAATAATCTATAACTTCAAACAACCATTGATCAGCGCGTTCTGAAAATTTTGCAGGATTCACAAAAACTAACCATCAAATAAATTCTTATTGAATTTAGAATGAAATAACTCGTTCGTATAATACCCTGTACAAAAATAAATCGAAAATAACTAAATAATTGGAATGAAAGGATGATTGTTTATTTGCTGTTTTGTAAATTTCTACCTGTGGCACAAACAGCCTTTTTTTATGTAATACATAATATAAATGTTAGATTGCAGAAAAATCGTCCTTTATTTCGTCCTTTAAAAAATATAATAATTTGCAAATATGTACATATTACAATTTGATTTGAAATTTATTTTTTTGTTTATTTATTTATTTATATGTATGTATATGTTTAGCTCAAAGATTTGGTGTCATATCAATGCTGCTGCTTTGGTATATTACATTCATTTTGTACATTATAAGATAAATAAAGGTTTATTTAAGTTGAAAATAGAAATTAAATATTATAATTTAACAGTTGGAAAAAACAATAATTAAACATCTGATATTTTTGATACAAATTTATTTTTAAGGATAATTTAATGAACCCCGCCGCTTTTCGATTTATAATTTTTAATATGCCCCAAATGGCATATTATTATTATTTTTTTTATCAAACTTACCAATATATTTGGTTTACCAGTTCTATCATCAACCCATAATAATACTAAATCTGAATCCGCCATTAATTCATTTTTATGTGAAAAACCTAAGCCAATAAATCCTTGTGTATTACATGTTATACGAAAATGTATATCCTTCAATATAATCCACCATTCTAATATATATAAACCATTTGAATCCATTTGTTCAATACGTTTCCAATTATGATGATGAATTTTTATATTATCATGATTTTGATTTTGTAATGATGATGTTTTAACACAATATAAGCACATATTAATTATATAATAAATTGTTAAAAGGACATTTCTAATTTTTAGATACATTGTGAAAATTTTTTATTAAAAAAATAATATGATTTGATAAAAAAAGGATTTTATTATTAATTATTATTTATAAATTTTGTTTTATTTAAAAATAAAACATTTTTCCTGTAAGGATATTTTTATGATATGTATTATAAAAAAAAACACAAATAAAAATAAAAATGGCAATGATTGTTCATATAAACAATATTTTACAAAGAAACAAAAACTTATTGGTTTTTTTTCTTCATTCAAACATCACACAAATACAAATTTCAATATAATTTTCATAAATTTTAATTAATTTTCACTTAGTATTTTCATTGAAAAAAAAAAATATTTAAGGATATTTTATCTTCAACCACTTTCATAAAATTTCAATTAGAATTTTCAACGCATACTGTATTTAGAATTTAATTATTTTCAATTTTATGAATTTTATTACTAAGAATTTTCACATGTTATATTGTAATGGTAGTCCTTTGTGAAAATTAATATGAATTAAATTTTTGTTGATTTAATATAAAAATTCGTTTTAAAATACTAAATTGCGCGTATACCGAACAACAAACATACTAATACAACAAGCATAAGTAGATAACCGACAATGCGTTCAGTTTTTTTTTTAATTTGAAATTATGTTCCTTTTGGTTGCGTACTTCTGTTCGACAGACAGATGTTCAAAGAATTTATAATTATGTATTATTTTTTCTTATTGTAGTATTAAAACAACACATACTGAGATACTTACTAAAATTATGTTATTCATTACTTGCATACTAATATAAAAAAAAAATTTAGTTCTTCTCTTGTAACGTTTGAGCAAACAGCAGATGAATAAAAAGACCATGCTGCTGCTAAAATTGGAATCTACTCTGTTTTACAATACTTTCGTTCGTATTAGTATATTGCTATTTTTGTAAATATGTTTATATACCTAAGTTCTGTTTTTTTTTCTTGTTTTAAGCTATAGATAGAGAGACCTTCAAATAACACGAGTTTCACGGCATTTAATGTGGAAGTACGTTAAGCATGTGACCTGCACAAAAACATCCCCCTTTTTTTTAATATAATAATTCAAAAATATTTTTGTTTTTTGTTAATTCTTTGTGCAAAGAATATAGACTATAAAAGCGGTTGAGTTAGCACATACATATACCAGGAGTAACTAGAATTGAGTAAGCTGAGCTGAAGCAAAAGTCTTGGAGAGAAAAAATATAAGAATCAGTGTGGTAACAGAGTGATTTTAAATGTTTATAAGTAATTTGATTTAGTTGAGACTAGGTAAAAATGACATCTGACAATATTAGATTTTAATATATTATATTTTAATTGCAATTTGTAATTAACTAAAGAGTTTTGATTTTTGTAAATTTTAAGATATAGAACTATGATTAATGTAAAATTAAGCCGATCAGATGTATAATAACTTATTAATATTAATAATTTATTCAATTTCCAAAGAATATTTAAGTCACTCTGTAATTGTATACATGTGTTCATACTAAATTTTATTAAAAAGCCACAATATTGGATTTAATGGCATCTGCTTTTTTTTATTTATTTATATCTGTCCCTATCCAAAATTTTTATATTCTGCAGATATATTCATTTTATGTTTTTGTCGTACCAACACATTGATATGTTTATACCAAAAATCTTATTTAAAAAATGTACCTAAGTTTTTTAATATATGTGCAAAAGTATGACAAATATTTTTTATTTAAGTATTTGTAAGTAATATTTTTATACCTTTACCTTTTTTTTCATACCTTTTGAACTCAGAAGAATGAGCAAATTAAAAAGAAAATTGGAAAAAATAAAGACCTCTGCATGAACAGACCCTACAAATAAAAATATGGTTTTTTAGGTATGAGCAAAAGTGAGAATCTTTATACTTAAAATTATTGCTGCCGGTTAAATTTTTTTTTAACATTTTTTTTTGTTTGAAGTTGGAAGACCCTCGAGGTACAGTTCCGCAAAAATTCACTTCCTTTATAAATACTGAAGTATATACATATAGTACAAATTGAAATTATACAAATAAATAATTGCAACAATTTATTTTCAAATACAGTTAATTGTGTTGAAGAAGAAGCGAATTTCTTTAGTAATTGAGCTAATACAGAATCAATGGTTGGACTGTAATTAGAAATTATGTTAGAGAAATAATATTTAGTTGCACTTACTATAATAGGAAATTAATATTTTAAATCGCTGGGAATTTAAAAATGTATTCGAACTTTAAATGCGTTTTTTAAAATGAAATTTTAATTCGAAACGATTAAACAAATTAATTGATTGTTATCTACATATATATCCTATTATATGAACTAAACCAACAGCTTGTAGTTTCCTAATACCCATGAGCCTAATGTTTCTTGAAATTATAATATCATTATAAGATAAGCTGTATAGTCAATAGTCCATGGTATACACTCCATGGTATATTATAATATAATTTTACCTATTTGCTATCAAATGGTTAGTGTTTAAATATATGTATATAGCGAAGATTGTAAATTTTTAAATTTTCAAGAACTTTTACTTTAATATAATGATCATTTAAGCATGTTAATTGGAAATTAAATAAATTCAAAAGTGTATACAAAATACAGAAGAATACCTTAAATTTTGTCTTCATTTTCTAAAAACAATTATACATTCTGACGAATTTCTGATCATTACCAATCTTGATAATTTAATTGATATTGTCAATAAAATTTCTCAATTTTTATAGTAATGAATTGGGGTATTACTCATATAACACTCCATGTATCCTCTTTACTAACTAACATTTAATATTCAAATAACATAAATGATTTATAATATTTTAAACAACATTAGTTAACTATTCCTGGGATCCACTGGCTTAGTGTTGGTCATTTTACTTATAAAAACCACAACAGAAAGAAGACTATAAAAACTGTGTATGTTTAATATTTAATTAGAAATAAAAATTGCTTCTTTATAATAAGGGAGTTTGGCCGGTATTTATGTCTGTTGGCCACTACTTTTTTATTTTGAAAATCTTATTTTGCTCTTTGTTGTGATTTTTTTTGTTTCAAAGAATAGATCGCATTCCCATTACATATAAAACGAACAAGAAGGAGAAAAAAAAACTGTATAATAAAATGATCTTATAAAATACTATAATGTATCTACATATTTGTATTTAATCTTATTGGTGCATATTTTGGTTGGATAGGCTTAGGAGGTTAATGATATAAATATTGGTATACACATATTCTTTAGATTATTCATTCTATCTACAATTATAATTTCAATAACTGAAATATCCTTTTAAATTGTTGATGGAGCTAATCGTAAATATTGATAATCTTTAATTCCATTTAATACATTCTTACAAATAAATATTTCTATTTTTTTAATCAAATCTGAAAATTTTCTGAATGTAGAGGTTCTATATTCTATATTAAAATTTAGTTTACTTGCACCGATTGTCTATATACTAAATCAATTATATAAACTCGTTCCTTATGCTACTGGACTGCATTATATTCTCTGCTCTGATACTTTTTATTTTCCTTAATTTATTACCAATTTTTTCTCTAGAATAATTTATGTTTATAATAAAATATTTATTGGATTGCTTTTAATTTGTGAAATAAATTCTTGATTTTTCTCTCTCTTAATCCGACATCGTTAACGTTATTTCTGTGACAATTTTATAGTCAATGTTTTGTTATTGCAAGAAAATCACAAGAAAATTACGATTTTTTCATCTCAATTGAAATTTTATTTAAAAAGAAAAAAAAAGAAGGAAAGCAATTAATAGTTTTCTTTGGCGACACACTCGTACCCATATCCTGTTTTTTTTTTATAAATTTCACTTTTTATTTAGTATTTTTAACAATTAGATAAATCTATAAAACAACAATATGTTATAACGATATTTTTACTACCACACGTATGCTTGAATACTGTTTAATTTAAGGAAACACGAGCCAGTATTTGTAATTGAAGTCCGAGCCAGTATTTGTAATTTAAGTCAAATTTATTAATTACTGAATTAGTAAATAAAAATTTTTAGTTAGCATTATTAACTCCGGTTCGGTTTGAAAATACAACTTTTGTATATTAACTTCGGTTCGGTTTGAAAATACTATATAATTTTATTATACTCGTATATATACATACATCATACGTAATTAATATTGATTTCTGATAGCGTGTATGGTAGTAGATATCAGTTTCATGCGATTAGTTCCCTTCGCAGAAAGGTAACAAAATATGTACGCAAAATATGTATGTGCTACAAACTACTAATGGATTATTCCTACATTATGAATTTTATAGTCTAATTGTCTAATATGATTAAAATTAAATATACTAATCAAAAGAAATAAAGCATCAGAAATATATTTGTTAATTGTGATTTATTTTCATAATAATAGCTATATAAATTTTTGTTTCAAATTGAATTAATTTAATTTTGAATTCACTATACTTAAAAGTATATACTTACTAAATTGTATACTACTTATTAATTAAAATTGTGAAATATTAATATTTATGTACATATATTTTATTCTCTTTTAGTAAGTATAGTTAAACATTAAATTAAAATTAAACATAAGCAAAAACTATAGCAATTAATAATATTAAAGATTTATTTTTATTTATTTAAATGATTTTTGGTATTTGTACAAATAGAATCCTGAACCAGTCATCTTAGTATGTTTTAGTCTTTTTCATTTTGATAAAATTATATAAATTTTTTGTAAATAGTTTTAATGAAAATTTTTGATTTAATTAAAATTTTTGTTTTATAATTCAAACTCTTCAAATAATTTTTAATAACTTTATAAAAAATTTCAAAGGTCTACATTTCTATTCGAAGTTAATAACAAATTATGGTAAATTTTTTGAGAATCTTTTGTATTTAGCAAGATATTTTGAAATTAATCTTAATATAAAGAAATATAAAAAAAAAAATAAGTAAATAATAAACCAAATTTTGAATAGGTAGTAAATTAACTTATTAAATTTATATAATTTTCATTTATACATCTTTTGTATATATGTATATATATATATATAATATGTATAAATAATTAATTAGAAATTTTTGAATATCCGTCCTTTCAATCTATGTATAACAATAACTTTAAAATTTTCTTTTTTGTTCTTACAATATTTCGTTTCAAATTGAAAAAGGATAAATTGAGAACATAAAAACGAACCATTGTAGTCCTAATTGCGTCCTTCTTATACTTTATTTTCTCTAATTATTTGAACCCTCAAATCTATTATATTGCCAAAAACTTTTTTCTAAAATACTTTAAGGATTAATTTTAATTAGTATACTTACTTAATATTTTAGAAATAATTTTATAACTTTTTGTATTATTATTAATATTAATACTTTTATCATAATCAAATTTTTTGTTTGTTAGTTTAATCCTGTAATAGTCTAATTAATGAAATCCAAAAAATAATAATTATTATATAATAATACTTTTATAGTTCTAAAATAAACAAACAAAATTCAATTTAAAATATTCAAAAGCTTAATTAGTATTTTTTTATTAAGCCTAAAAAAAACGTAATCAAAAACCAGAAATAGAAATTATTTTATGTAGGACAATTAAATATATATTTATACTAAAAAACTGAAAATTAATTAAATTGAAAGCTTATAATAAAATTTTTGGTTTTGTATTTAAAAAATTTAAATAAAATTGATAAAATAAATTAGAATTGAATTGATAAGCTTTTATAGAAAAAAAAACATTATTCACTACAAAAATTATAGAAAAAACTTCCAAACCGAAATGTAAATCTTCTTAAATATTTAAATCATTTTTCTGTCTAGAACAGATGTAAATTATATAATAAATATATATGTACATAATATAAATAATTATTCGGAGAAATGTTAATGCGAAAAGTTTTATAAAAGTTTTTGATATAAATAATTTAGAATTAATCATTGTTTTTCTTTAATATACTTAAAAAGGGACTTTTAAACCCTTTAAAAAATAATAATTATTTCCTTAAAGAATGACGATTAGGATGATGCTTGGATGATGTACTAGTACTCTAGTTGATTTGTCACGTTATTCTACAGTTAATTATTTTTTTTTTACTTGTCACAAAATACGGTTAATTTCTTAAGGCTTAGGAATAAATTTGTTTTTAATTTTTCAATAAAGTCTTACTTACCTTAATTAATCATTATTTTGATGGCAATAATATTATTTGCGAAATTTAATAAAATTTCTTATGTAGGAAGAGATTTATGACCTTGTACACTTTTGGCATATTTTTAGGTGTTATTATAATTTTAATATTTTTAATACTTTTGGCCTTGAAAAATCTGGGTCTTAAGGATAAAAAAATTAAAGGATAATTTTATATTGAAGTCTATATTTTCTCTAGATTTGAGTTTCCATAAGATTTTATACTTTGTGATACTCTTAGGTTTTTAAAGCGTTCTTGAGCTTTGTATATTAAATATGTATTAAGTTATTATGGACTTATAATTTTGGATGAAAAGAACAAAAAACTAAAGCAATTTCAATTCAGTTAAACCAAATCGAGACTGGTCATGATTTCTTTTTTGCTGTAACATGATGAAGACCACAAAGTTGTAAGATACATAACTCAACAGAATTTATTCATATTTAGCGACAATGAATATGTACTAAAAAACAAAAAATAACATAATTTAGAAATGTAGTTTTTATCCTAATAAATTTTTTATTTCAATTTCTGTACAACATTTATTCACAATATTTATATTAAATTTTTAAAAATTACGACTTTTATTATCTAATTTTTATTATATGTATATGAAAATTTCTTATTTTGAAATAAATATTTTATATACAAAATAATATTTTCTGTTGATTTTACTAATTTTTTATATTAAGCATTTCATTTTTTCCCTCATTATATTAAAAAAATTTGTCTTATGATGATGTTTTGATATTATAATACATATATAAAAATAGATTAATTGAAAATATTTATTTTTTCTTTTTCGGATAAGAATTATTATATAAGAAATTTGTAATAGAATTATAGAAGCACATAATTATTATATATATACATATAATGACTTAGAATTAATAATAGTAAATTAATTTTTATAAATAATATTAATTAAACATTGGTCTCAAAATAAGGATGAGTTCTAATTCGAGTAAATATTATTTTTCACATATTTTGATCATTTTCATAATAATCATAGTCATCGTTGCCATTTAAAAGACCATTTGGTATCACTGTAATTGTTGTATCTTGTAGCCTACTGAAATTAGAAATAAAGGATATTTTTAAAGGATATTTTTTCATATAAACGTATATCTAGGCATTACATACATATGTTAATATAAATAAGAAAAATAAATAATGTTAATTTGCTTTAGATTCTATGAATATTTTTGGTACAGTTTTTTTTAATTATGTAAGTTATTATTAAAAGTAAATAAGGAAATAGAATACAATATTAGCTATTGTTACTGCTCTTTGGTGTTATACTTATACGTTATACAATAAATATGGCTATCGAAGCATTTTCCTTTTCATTAGAGCAAAATTGGTCACAAGAAAAATGATTATATTTGTTGTGTCAGTTATCAAAATCTATAAATGGCTGTCAATCCGTTGATTTAAATACACAAAAATTGCATAATTTAAGTAGAATTTATGCCTAGTTTACTTTTGTGAATAAACAAATATATGTATGAGGCAATGTTCACAGTCATAAGTGTTTTTTCCAGGCATATTCACTGCCATTAATTTTCTAATTTTAATTATGTTTCAAAAAATATTAGTAAATTATAATTTAATTAGGAAATCTAGTAATGATTTCAATAATCATTTATTTGTTAGTAATGAATGCAGTCATTTCCCCTGGCATCAGAATATTTTTTTTTTTGATTTATAACTATGATGACAAAAGTTATGGCAATTACGAATGTATTAAATATTAAGGAATACCAGGGAATATACATAATTATTATGTTGTAAAGATTTCTTTCATTAAAATCCAAGTATTTACTCCAAATATTTGCATTTCTATGAAATTTTTTTTCTAAAATATTTCAAGAAGAATTTTTTTTATCAAATGAAGTGTAGAATTATTTACTTTTTAAGGACTTTTCAGTAAAAATGAATACATATTCTTGTGTATATTAACAAAACTTGACTAAATTGATGCCCTTTTTGTAATTAATTTCATTTCATTCTTTCCGGAAATTTAAAGAATTAAATTAATTTTCCGACAATTTAAAGATTTAAATTAATTTGATTGTATTTTAATGGTCAGTAATTTTCTAAATTTATAAATAAAGTGAAAACTAATTGTTATGTTTTATATTCATATTCACTAAATATTCATAAAAAATTCTCAATTAATTAATTTCTTTGATTTTGCTTTAAAAAATAATTTACTGTCAAAAATATTTATTATTATACTATACATATATAACATATAATTTATCAGCTAGTTATTTTCGTTTTGTTATAGAAATATTAATAATATATTTACCTTCTTATTGTACTTTGATGATATGATCGTCTAGATTGAAATCGTCTAGACACTGTACTTGTTAATGATGTATCTCTAAGCCCTAATTGATCACCATTTCTTTTTCGTCCTGCAGTAGATCCTTGACAAAATAAATATCTAAATAATATGCAAGAAAACTAATTTTTAAATACCAATAACAACAAAAATTAAAAAATTAACTTATTAATTTTTAATTTTATTTCAACAACAATTAATTAAATTTACATAAATTATATTAAAATTAATATTAATATGTTAGTTTATATAATGTATATATGTAGTAATTTTATAAATGTTTTATTACAATATTTTTAAATTGTATTTTAGTTGGATTATTTATAGTTTCTGTATCATAGTGGATAAACAAATACCTATTAAAATGTTTTCGAAATGCTCCACTAACAAAATATAATGCTACTGGATTTGCACAACTATTTGCAAATGATAAACAAAATCCAACAATTCGAAATATATGCCAAAATGTATTATAATCTTCTTTTGCTGTTGGCCTAGTAGGGAAAACAAAGACAAAATTCAAAATTCAATTATGTCGAAAATTATATCAAATTTACAATAAAAATTTCAAATATATAAGAAGCCTTTCATAAAAGAATCTTAAAATTATGTATTTACTTTTCTATGTATTTACTATTTTGCTATATCATATTTTAGTATATACAAAAAATTTAACAAAATTTTTTAAGCCAAAAAAAGCCAAATTTTAAATTACTAAAAATTTGATATTATTAATCCGCAAAATTGTTATAGAATTTTTTTTGGAGCTTTATTCTCTCAAAAATATATTTCCATTAAATATTCACTATATACTATATAGTATCAAAACTTAATTTCCAAAAATATGATAAACCACCACAAAGGTTTATCACATTTTTTAAATAAAAATATTTATTATGTAATATTTAAAAGTTTTATAATTATCATACCAATAGTAAAACCATAACATAAATAAATGTTGTGGGAAAAAGCATAGTCCAAATATAACCACAAATGCCAACACAGTAACTGCTACTTTTTTACGTGCTTTCACCTACAGGGAAAAATTAATAATTTTAATTGAAAAGTATAAAGTTTTTTTGATAAAAAAAAAAGCTTTTAAAATTTTTATATCTTAAAAAGTATACATTAAAAATGAAATAAATGATATCCATAAAAAAATATTACCTGTCTAACAGCACCTTGTATTTCACCAGGGACACTTGCACTAAATACTAAATGTCGTGCAATTAATATATAAAATATTGCAATTATAACTAATGGTATTGCATAATAAATTAAAAATCTTGCTAAAATAATTGACTTAGCATAATGAGCACCCCATTTTTCTGGAAATGGGTAACAGAAACTAAATGATTTGTTGCTATTGATATTGAATTTCTGTAATAAAGAAAGAAAATATGTATAATAAATTTGTTATTTTGAAAAACAAAATAAATTTCAATTATATTATTATTTATCAATGCAATCAAATTTTTCTATTTAATGTACGGAAATAATGCTAGAAAAATCATATTAATTTAAGCGTCTACCCAATATTTTGCAGTATAAAAGTAAAAATATTATTATGATAACAAAAATATAATTTTGATGAAATTAAATGTCAAAAGTTTATTTATAATTAAATCTTTGTAATTTTAATCATTTTTGTGGCATTTTCTTTCAGGAAATTATAAAAATTATCAACATTTATATATATGTATAATAAATAAAACAACATACTTTTACATTACTTCCAATTATTGCTGGTATTCCACAAATAATTGCTAATATCCATATTGAAACAGCAATTGCTATGGTCATTCTAGTTGCACGTCTTCCACCTCCTAATATATAAATTAAATTAATATTATTATTTATGTTTGATTTCCACATGGACAATAAACAGAAATGGAAAATGTTCTTGTTTAGTTTGAGAATTTTTAGATGATGTTGAACAGAGATTTTTATATGATATTAATTTCATTAAAAATGTATAAAGTTAGTTTAATTATATGGTATATTTTATATTAGGTAATTAAAATTGTATTTTTCTTATTTACAGATTTGTGATACATGTTCAAATTACATAACAAATTATACAGAGAGTATTTTTTTTTTAAATGTATCACATGTGTAACATTTATTTTGATGTCAAAACTTCAATTAAAGGAAATATATCAAAGTGGAAGAAAAATTATATTCATTTTTATTGATCGTTTTTTTACGAAAAACAAATCTTTGGGACTAATAAATATTAAATAACATATACCAAACCAAGTTTTACAAAAATATCTAAATGAGATTAAATCAGGTATAAAATATAAATGAATATTTTATTTATATGTATAGATATTGCTTAGATACCAAAATTGTATCATTAATGGAAGTTAAGTAATGAATACATATTTTTGGTATCCTTTAAATATATATAAATTACTTAATAATTAATAGTCGTACCACTAACCCCATATATAATATTATATACGGCTTTGGTTAAACGATATTAGATTTTTAATTAGATTTAATTATGTAATCTAAAAAAAATTTAAAAATTGTAATTGTTTTACTTACCATGTGCATGAAATTTTCTTAATGGATCAACAATTGCAAAATATCGATCGCCTGATAATGCTGTTAAAGTAAATACTGATACACCAATTGATACATCTTTAAAAAATTCTGATAATGTACAAAGTGCACCACCCCAAGGCCATGAATCAACTGTATATACCATTGATGTTAATGGAACTGTTGTCAATATAACTAAAAGATCTGCCAATGCTAATGATAGAATGTATCTATAGAGAAATGAGAAAAAAGGTAAGTAAAATTTTTATTGATTTACCAAAATTGACAAATTGCAAAAAAAAAAACTGAAAAGACAATGAAAATATTTTTAAAATTTGGTTTTTTATCAAAAAGTTGTTTTTTTTACATACAATATGATGCAGAATTTAAGTGTGGAATAGAAGATTGGTGTTCGTTTCAATATTTATTAAACTAAATAAAGATAATCCAACTCTTATTGAGATAACAACTACCTTATAACTTTGATAAAAATTAGTATATTGATTAACAAATACTATTTTATTTCCTTTGTAACAATTTCAAATCAATTAATATTATTATAATAATTAAAATCAGAATAAAAACACTTAGAGATAATCAGATAATTAAGAGAGTTTCAATGAAGACACAAATTAACAATGAAGACACAAAAGTTAGTCTTAATATGAAATCTGAAAAATTAAGAAGAAAAATCTTAACATGGATTGACATGGATTAATGTTACCGATCAATCCATGTTTACAAATTCTAATTTTTTTAGTGCATTACAAACATTATTTAATAATAATGAAAACGATGATGATATAAGTCTATATTTGGGGACGATAGGGCTATTTACAGTTCGGACAAACTAGCGCGAAATACTTTATTAAATCTCCTAAATTCGCTAGACTCTGTAGATATTTCTCCAAAATGAAAATTATGGTAAACTAAACAGTAAACTCTAATAAAACCCAAGCAATTTATTTGATCAGAAAACGTAAATCTTGCTTTATTCCACAAGTTCATCTTAGAATTGATAATAAGCAAATTAATTGGAGTAATGACATTAAATACCTGGGAGTAATATTAGATAATTCCCCAATGTAATTTTAAAAAATTACAAATTTGTCAAAACAAAATTTTGAAAATGATTTACAAATTATACCTTGGCATTTCTCAACAGCAGCACTATTTGTAAACTATCCTCAAATTATATGAAACTTTATAATATAAGCATAATTGGATAATGTCAAATATACATTGCTGTAATGTTCAGTAGTGACTATATTATATATATATATATATTTTGGAATACTCCATAGATATATAATACTACATAGATTAGATATATATATATATGTATGTTTAAATAAAATGATGGTTTAATTAATCCTAAAATAATTGTATTTTTTTCGAATATCATTTTCATATTCGTTGTAAAGTTTAAACAACTATCTACTGCCACATCCAGATGGCAATGATCACTAAATTAGTTCAATTTATTTATCTTATAACTTAATTTTTCTTAGACTTAATTATATTGAATATCTAAACTCTAAAGAATTCTATGATACTTTTTTAAATTCTTCTCGTTAAATAATTTACATTTAATGAATAAAAGCTAAAATAAAAAGAAGAAAATAAATTAAAAAAATTCTTATAATCAGATTGACAAGGATTAGGGTTAACTGCGTTTAATCTTCAATTTATTTAATTAAACTTTTCACAATAACCGGTAGAAAATTATCACAAAAAAGTATAAGTGACCTAAAACCATTTAAATTTAAAAGATTAATAATTATAAAAGAAATAAAAATTTTGAAAGTTCATAAAGAGATAATAAAATTAAATTATGTTTATGAAAAGTTTAAAGTTATTTATGATTAATTTTCTTTGAAATATATTAAAGTCTGTAAATGTTATAAATCCTTTTGTGAAAGTTTCTTGTAGAAAAAAAAAGGATTTAGGCGAATTGTTCAATTGAAAATTATTACATATTTTCTATTCAAATTAGTTTTTGAGTTTTGAAATCCTAATGGATTTTTAATATTGAATCTAAAAGTTGAATCAATATTTTTGTAAAAGAGTAATTTGTTAATTAGATTGACAGCATTAATAATTAAAATTGTAAATCATAATTGTACTAAATTATAATTATATAATTTATGACGAGTTTACCAAATTAAAGATTTCTAATTAATGCCCAAATTATTTGTTATTTAAAGAATTTCTTTAAATTATTCCAGGATAATTTATAATTTCCATTAATTAATATACAATTCAATTATTCTATTTAGCTAAGTCGATGTAATAGAAATTTAATTAAATTATAATACATATTTAAATATTTTTTTTTTACTTACGTATTTGGTACATTCCGCATTGGCCGAACACGTAAAAATACAACAACTAATGTACCATTACCTAAAACACCAACTATAAATATTATCGCAAATAATATTGGTACAATATATGTTTCTGGCCTTAATTCATATGGTGTAAATTTCACTTCAGACTTGGTATTATTAATTATAATTGAATCATTATATGTTTCTGTTGTAAATATTATATTACTATTATTTACATAATTATAAATACTTTCATTATGTTGAAATTCTAATATGATTTCCTTCATATTTATTACTTAAATCTGTTTATATTATTATATAATTTAAATGAACATTAAGTAAAGTTATTGTATTAAAATTATTTTCCATAAAATTTTCAAGACATTTTTAATAAGAATTTAATAGTTGATTGATACCATTATTTTTTGTGTATTGGATCTGAAAATGTAGAAAGAAATAATGATAAAAATTACTTAATAAAAAATATAAATAAATATTATTATCTTTATGAATTTATAGATAAATTTAATCTTTATTTTTAAATGTTTGATTAAATTTGAATAGAAATATTTTTAGATTAGTTATAATATTTTAATATGTGTAAGTTTATTAATTCTAATTATATTATAATTTATCTTAATATCAGTGTAAAATCAATGAAAAAATCAAATTACTATAAAAATATTATAAAAACGTGTTAATAATTATTAATGGGATTTAAGCATTTAATGACATTGACTTAATTGTACTTAGTATTTTTCAGATGACAAATTAAAATTGTTATTATTTTTAATTGATTTCAGCGGTTATCCTACAAAAACAAAAGGATAAAAAGAAAGGACTTTATTTTAATTATTACAAAAATGTTCTCCAATATATAAATTCGTTATTTCATATTATTCCAACAAAATTGATGAATAATGATTTTTCAATTTGTGATAAAAAAAATTCTTCAAAATTAAAAAATAATTTTTGTGCTTGAAAATATATTTTTTCAATGTTGTTAATGACAATTACACTTTGTGAGATTATGGATATTTTTTGTGTACAATCGATTATAAAATGAGCTTTTGTGTTTTTCAGTAGTCATGTCTATTATGTATATATTATCTTACTAAAGGAGAACATAAGGTCACACACAGTTTCTTGTGTACAGATAATACTTATATATGTGCTCAAAATTTTAAAATTAATTTAGTCAGCAATAAATAATTCTAAATTACTCATAAAGAATTCTAATCTATTTTCAAATAAATTTATTTAAATTGGACTAGTAAAAGTCTTGGATGAGTAAAATTAAATATACGAGATTTTCTTATGAATGAGTGTAATATTATATAATATTTTGCAAATGAACAAAAACAAAAAATAACCACTAATATGCTCTAATTCCTAATTATAAATTTAATAATATGGCAAATTATTATTATTTTTTATATGCATATATCCTGTATTTGTGGTTTGGTACAAAAGCAAATTTGGTACAAAAGCAAATAACAAAATGCTTTCAAAGAAAATAAAATAAATTGTACTAATTAACTTTTCCCTTTAATCGATATTATCAATTATATTTGCTATATATACCATAATTTATATAAATTCACTCTTTACTCTACTGATGTGTTCCAAAATTTTCCGCAGTATATTTGCCATATGAAAGTAAATATTTAACGTATTCCTTATTTGGCACATAAGTTGACTAAAAATTATCCAAAATTTTAAAAATTCACTAAAATGTATATGCATCAATGTTGTAGCTCAAAATTTCAGAAACATATTTTATATTTTTTTAAATAATAAAAAATGAAAATTCGGAAAATTATTATCACTATATATCCAGTGTAACTAGACGATAAAATTGACATAGAAATAATTAAAATTATTTAAATTTTCTTGTAAATTTCAGTTTACCTGATATTTACATTTTATTGAAAATACTTTAACTTTATTTTACATAAAATATTATCACAATTCTTCCAATACTGTAGATATATTTTATAACACAATTTGCATTCGCTTACATAATTTTCATTTTTCGAAATTCTTGCATACAACAAACTGAAAATTAAATTGATATACCATATACCATTTATATTTGTTTTTATAATACGCTTACATGGAATTCAGAATAAAATATATTTCATTGTAAATTTTTATATCATAATTTTAATATTTTTAGAAATTGAAATTTTACATGAAGTTGTAAGAAAATTAATAAAAAATATATTAATAAAAGTAAGTATACATACATGAAATTCCATGTTTATTTTACTTATTTTAAAACATAATCTGTTACAAAATTAAACTCAAAAACTTTATTAAATACGCCCAAAGGTATGCAAACACAAGCCCTTATATGCTTGAAATTTTCTGAAGAAATTATTACATAAGATCTTTATATGTTATGTGGTAATTGCAATGGAGATAATATAATAATTAGGGATATTATTTTACAATAGAATAATACATATTTGAAATAAAATCATAAAATTTAAAGGATGTATAATAAATTTGAAAAATAATGTAAGTTCTAGCCCATATGAATTTAATTAATTTCATATTATGGATATTTCATTTTGTTATTGAAAAAAAATTACTAAATGCATTAATATTTTTCTTGGAATTGATATATACATACATATATGTATATAATAATTTTATATGCCAGAATTAATTCAATATTTTAATTAATTCAAAATTAATTTATATAATAACCTTTTTATCGTCATTGTAAACCAATTTATTATTTATTCGAAATATATAAATTCTGTAGCCAAAGAGCATTTAAACTAATAGTATCAAAAGAGAATCCTACAAGTTTACGGATGATAAGTAATATGGTTTCATTATAGTTTGTAGATTGTGTGTTTAAGAAACTTAATTGAAAAGCACAAAATCGGTTTAAATATAATAGGATTTGATTGAAGTTATATTTCTCTATAAATATTCAAGATGGATTTGAAATTTATATAGGCAATTATAATAGCCTTAAAACTGATTATAGGTCAAATAAATTTAATGTTATTATTAATTAAGGTATACTAGCATTAAATAAATAAACAATTTCAATATGGTGGTTTTTAAATACATTCCAATTTTTAAAATTTAATGAATATAATTGCAAGTTAATTTCCTTATTTTGTATTAATATTAATTATAAAGGAATTTTTCATAGAATTAATTTTTGCGTTTTTATACAACAAATGTGGTAAATTCAATTTAGTTTTAATTTTAATGTCAATGTTTGTATTTAAAAATAACAAAGTTTTTATTACTATTAAATTTCTTAGTTGTATTTTTATTTTAATATTTTAAAAGCACGCAATCAGATTGAATTTATAGCTATTTTTTATTAACTGCTTTTTTATATCCCTTTTTTTTTTTTAAACCAAAAACTTTGACTATAAATTTAAGTGAATTTGTAAGTTAATACATTAAGATTGTTTTTAACGACCATAAAGTTAAATTGAAAATTATTATTTATTAAATTAAATTTGAAATAAAAAACAATATTTTTCTACATCATTAATCAATTTTTTTATTACTTCAGTACGTCGAGATTTGGACTAAAATACCATTTATTAAAATTACCACAAAATTATATTTAAAATTCTTATGAAAATAATGTTGAAATAATAATATAATTCGCATAACGAAGTGTGAATGTATTTATTAATATGTTGATTGTTACATATATATTTTTTTTACAATTCTGTAATAGACATTTTGAAGGAATTAATGATAAAAATATGTATACAAAAATTGATTTGATTGATTTCGATTTACTAACTAATTACTTTTACAGTCTTTGAAATTAAATTCATATTTTAAGTAATTTATTATCCTTTTTTTACCAGTGTCTTTAATTGAAAACTACATATATATAATTATATAATTTCATAACGTCCCTAAAAAATAACCACTTGAAAATAATTATTTATAAATATAATTTAAAATTCAGTATGAATTTGGGTTAATTGTTGTTTATTTAACTTTTCCGCCAAAAACAAAAATTTTTTTTTGTTATTCATATTTTTTTTCCGCTGAAAATTTAGTAACTTAATATCTACGAATATAAATATGCTGAACAATATTTTAATTTTAATGTATTTTCAAACATACCATGCAATAGGATCGTTAATTTTTTGGTCCTTGGGACATTTAAATATGTATACAATAAATAAATAAAAAATATTATTTTATGTAAGAGCCTCAACAGACAAAAATAACATAAATTTTTTTTTCAGTCCTTTTAACAATAATACTCTTGAAAGTGGCAATGAAAATTATGAATTTTCATTGTCAATGGCTGTTAAAATAGTATACAGCCAAAAAAAAATATATTACATAATAAATTTGATTGAAATATTGAAATATCCTGGTAATAAAATTGAATCTCTTTGGGAATAAAATTTGATATTTATATTTGGTTTTGTGTTTTTGGTTGTAAATTTAGTATAGTTGATTATTGTTGATGGTGTTTAAAAAATTTAATCCAGGATATAAGAAATATTGCAGGAAAAATGTTTAATTTAATAATTCTATATAATAAGGAAATATTTAATGCTTTATGGGTTTATACTTAATTTAAATTCAATATTATTCAAGATTTTTATTAGGCTTTTAGCATACATAATAATAAATATAAAATATTTTATGTCAATATTTTTTTATTCTTCAGATAAATAACATAAATAAATCCTTTTAAAAATTATTTTTATGTTGAATTTACTATGGTCAATATACATATAGTATAAAAAAAGTCTAATAAAATTATCGCTTTTTCAGGGATGTAATTCATGTGGAGATTGTATTTTTTATTGATATACATATATATATATATATATATATATATCAATAAAAAATACATATATGTATATATTATATACGTATACATTCTAACATACAATAATTAATTAAACTTTCTACTATATATGGCACTATTTTACTGGAATTAATATTGGAACTTTAACAGGTGATAAAGATCTAAAATATTGAAGGCATTAAAAGGAAATTTAGTGAAGTCACTACTACACACTTAGGTAAATTTAATAAGCACTTAAAATTTAAATTACTTCATATGTTAATAATAATAATGTTGATAAACGTTTTGAATTCTTGTTAAATTTACATATTTTTTTGATAATGGTTTTTATTAAGGTTCGTCTAGTCGAAGTAATATGATTCTTAGTATTTCAAATGATTCTGTAGTATTTCAAAAGTAGCCATTTCATTTGTATTGTATTATTGTATCCAAGCAAGAGAGATAATCCTTTTTTTTATTAAATGGTTTTTTTGTTGTTGAGAAAATGAATAAAGTCATAAAAGTTTTCATATCGAATAGAATTTTAAAAAATGTACTATAAATTTCATTTAAACGAAATTGTTTTTTATTATAAGTACGAAGAATGTTATTTAAGTCAAAAATGATGACAAAATACAAAATTGAAGCAAATTGTTAGGGGTTGATGGTTGAACACTTAAGAGTAATCAATAAAATGTCTTGGAAATTTATATATTGAATAAAATTTATTTTCTTAACTGTAGAAAATAATAAGGGATAGGCGGCATTGTTTCTGAGAAAACTTCATGATAAAAACAATTCAATATATAAATTTAATATTTATATCATACTGTCGATATCCCTGAAATATATTTCATAATTCAACATATTTCAAGCATATAAATATAAAGTACTAACAGTTTGTTAACAATCAAATAAATTTGATATTAATAATAAACTTAAAAGCTTGTGTTTTTTTTTATAAACTTTACGACAATAAATAAGATAGTAACGCCATTAAAAAATTAAAATTTTTTAAAATATATTAGTTACTTTTGCTATTGAGTAAACCTAAATTATTATCTGCATACTATAACTCTTAATCTATTCGTATGTTATTATTAATATCATTAAAAAGGAATTCTTTAAATTTGATTTTTATTTCATTGAAATTATATCTCTTTTTTAATCTTTTGTAAATAAATTTATATTTATCATCTAGACTAGAGGTTTTTGGTGTAAGTTTTTCTAAAGATAAAAAAGAAATCATCTTTAAAGTATATATAACATGGAACTTTTCCAACCAAATATTGAAAGTAATCTGTGGGTGTGTACTCCAAGTGAATATATGTATATAAAAGGAAATTTTTAATTATGCAATTATTTAAATCCAACCAGAAAAAAACCGTAACTTTGTCTGTTATAGACATTTTTAGATTATGCTTTGTATAAAATTATGCATACCACATTATTCAATTGAAGAAAATCATATAAAAAAAAATACAAAGTATAGAAAAAAACTTGTATCAAAATTTAGCATAATATACGATTATTATATCGAGTTATTTTGTAGACGCTTTTAGGGAAATTATAATGAAAATTTCTTCCTTTTACAAGTTTTTATAAGTGCTTTTAATCTTATGCTATATAGATTATTTTTTTAAAAGTTGAATCTTGATTCTATGAAATGTTTTTTTAGTATCTTTTTTTTGTTGTAAAATAATGCAATTTCTAAAGTTTTAATTTTATATTTCTGCGGTTTATTATTAAGTGTTATTTATAAAACAAGTCATATTCACAAACGATGTAATTAATATTATACTAAATATATTTATGTCATAATTTGGCATTATTAGGTTAATACATAAAATTTATAACAGAAACTTGACATTATTTTAAAATTCATCATTATTAATGCTTTATATTGTATTAGATATTATAATAATAATTTAATTTACACATACATATATGTACATATAATTTTAATGCTTTTTTGATTATGATTTCTATTTTAGTGCTGATAAATTTAATTTAAAATATATTGCATTTAAAATTTATACCAAAAATAATAATGTTAAAAAATTTCTTGATTTAACAGTCCGTAAAAATTGAAAAAGATAAATTTCAAAATTTCAAATTGTTAAAAGGTTCAATAGAATCGAAAGTATAAATTATTAATAATAAATATGTTATAGACATGAAATTCTTGCTATGAAAATATAAAATTTTATAAGATAAAAGTATAAATCGTAAATGGTATAAAACAGTTTTAAGTATATTATCAAAATCCACAATATATTGCATACATTTAAAATTTTATATCACATTCAAAAGAATACTTTAAAAATTATTAACATTATATTTTTTAAAGTAAAACAAACAATTCATTTTTTTTTTCGAAATATGTATTACAAATTCACTCGTAATTTTTATGATATCTTATATTTTTATGGCAAATTTGAGTATAATTCTCAAATATTTTTAACACAGAGCCATATTACAGCTGATAGTAATATTTTGTGGCATTTATTTATTTTAGACAGTTACATAAAAATTTAACAGAATTTTGTCTGTTTTTACAATATTAAAATTCTGAAAGTGTGAGATTAATGGAATTTTGTGTGCTGTGAAATAATGTTTAATATTATATACTTATTGGTAAGTTAAACATGGTTAGATATTTATTGGTAATATAAAAATATGGAGACAATATTGAAATATCTTTGATGTTTAAAGAAATTTTGTCTATGATGGAATTATATTATTTACGGTTCAAAAAATGACACTTATTTTAAGAAATGAAATAAAATTTGTATGTTTAGTTTATTTGTGGTAATAAATCGTTATAAAATATAAATTTAAAAGTTAATATCAAAGAACACGAATAAGACTTATATAAATTTTTCAATTTGTAAAAGTATATTAAATAATATATATGCAATATTTCGTTATTAATGATGATAAAATAAGTTTTGAAATTATCTATTCTCTATTCTCAATGATTAAACTTATAGACACAATGTATAGCAGATATCAAGCTTTCTTTTAATTGAAAATAATAACTAATTTTAATTTACTATAATAATATATCAGAGTTTTATGTAATTTCTTATTGAGCATGTATGATATACAAAACTTAATTATATACATTATCATAAATAATTCAATATTAAAATACGAAAAATGTGGTTACCTAAATTATAATTTTAAAATTGAATATTAATTTTAAATGTAAATTTAATGAAAATTTATTATTAATTTATTGTATAATATAATTAAAGACATACTTTTATTAAAATTAAAGACACAATTTTATTAAAATTTATAATAATTTATAAATAAATTAATTGATAAAAGTGAAATAGTTTCCTTTGAAAGAAATTTTTTTCAATAATAATCGAATTAATAAAGTCAAAGCTCTGTTAATTTAAGTAATTTCCGTTTTCTTTTATAAAATCATATTTTTTTTTTAAAATAAAAAACAGAAAATACTCCTAATAATTTAAAAAATTTAGTTATGAATTGGTTCTATAAAAACGATTATTGATCTCGATATATAGTTGAATATCCTTTTTACAAAAAAAAAATGCAAAACATAACTTGATTGATATGGTCAATATAATGTCGATAATGATAAATTATTACGAGTATATCTTCCCTTATACGAGTATATATCATATTCAAGATAGTTTAAGTAATAAATTTAACTTTATTCGTTTTCTTTTATGTAATATTTTTTTTTAATAAAATGAAAAATATATAGTTGACATCAATCACGACAAGAATATCGGAATTATTCGGACAAAAAATAATGTACAAATATCTGTATATATTATTTGCTGTCAGAAACTTTTTAAATCATCAATTAAAAATTGAATCAATATTTATTTTATAGGAATATTTATTAAAATTTTTATTAAAAGTCAATTTGTTTTGAAAAAATCAACATTTTTAACTATACCATGGATGAAGAATTTTTATAATATGGAATTTGGGAGCAGTTATTTATTAACCATGGGTGAAAAATGAAATATTTCTTTGGGAGACTTAAACGAAATGATTAATTAAAAATATAAATTTGTTGCCATTATTTCATTATTTTCTCATCAACAATGAGATAAGAAATTAGAAATTCTATAATCTTTTTAACTATATATTATATATTTAGGGTTAGGAATTTGATATATAATTTAATTATTTAATAATGTTAACCAACGTGGACTGTTGAGAAGTCCTATAATAGAATTCTGTTCGTTTCTAAAAGTAGCTTAGATGAATTAGATGGATTAATATTTAATATAATATAAATATTAAATTTAATTTCAAAGATTCTTTTTTGAGTGAATTTATAAGTTATTTAGACTTCTCAAACCCAAATATAAATAAAATTACTTCTTTTTCGTAATGGTTCCATAAATAAATAACAGACCTCTATTGGTAAGTTTTGTTTGCTTATTAAAAACGACAATTTTTTGCTATTTTTTGGTAATATTATTTCAATATTTCGAAATTTAAGTACAATTTGGTATACATTTATTATTTTAATTAAATTTTTTATAGATACTTAAGATATAAATTGAATAAAATAAAAATATTATGATGATATACTTATTTATATAAGTATCATCATAATAAGTATTTATTATTATAAAATTAGCGATTTAAGTAGTCTGTTGGTTGACATCACAAATGTCTTAATTTATGAAATATTGATGATATATTAAGGAAATTTGAAACGCCACATGTATATCTTTTTTGTACCATAAACATAAACTTATATGGTTTTTATATACAAAAATAATTTACTCATGACAAAAATAATTTAATAAATTAATTATGTTATTGGTTCAATTTATTATTAACATTTAGTTGAAAATGTTCTTAATTTTTTTGTTTGAGAAAAACCTTTTGAATATTTTTCGGAAATACGTAGATATGTAATTTAAAAAATATTTTTTTTTGAGGTGGAAGCTTTTCATTTATCAATTTTATTTTAAAAATGTTGATGTCACTCAATCTATGTGTAGGAGTTGTAAATGATAAAAGTTTTATAACTTACTACAATGTGTATTGAATTTCAAAATTTCAGCTTTTCAATTTTTTTGTCGTACACTAAAGTTTTTCGGAAAATTTATTTGAATTTTGGAATTTAAAAAAAATCGATCACATACAATTTAAATCTTCTGCATATAATCAATAAATCATTTATAATGTGTGTAGGTTTGTTAGGATTCCTTCCATGTTTCATAATAAGGACAATTATGAAAATAACGACTTAAAAGTTATTAAGTTTCATAAAAATACTACGATATTTTGCTTAACAAAATATGTTGCCCCCACTTTATAAATTAATTTCTATCGAAATATATCAAAAGAATTATATTTCTGAAAAAGTTTCAAATTCAATGTCCTTTTATTTTTTTATCATTTTACATTCATATTATTTTTTAATCAGCAATGTAAACTTGTAATGATAAATAAATTTTAGAGATAGTCAACATTTTCTGTTACTATGTGGAACATAAAAAACCAATTAATTTCGAAAAGGTATTAAATGTCTTTGTAATTGTAATAATTTTATTTTTTTTAACTATTTTCTACTTTATGTAAAAATGAAAATAAAGAAGATTAAGTTTATTTATTATTAAAAGATAAAATTATTTTGTAGAATGACCGATACTAATAATTCAATTTGAAATTATAAATTTTATGATTTTATGTAAGACATTTTATTAAATCTGATAACAAGAAATTGATATACAATTTTAATATAGAATTTCAATTAATATTTAATTTATTTTATGAAATTAAAATTTCATGCAAATATTTTTGCTATCTTTTCATTTACAATTTGAATATATTAAATCGAATTTGACAAACAAACTAAATAATTCTCTCTTCATAATTTTGAATGCTTTTATTTCAGATATATGTACATTTATTTAAAAGTTATTGCCATTGAAGTAAATTATTTACCAATATTTTAACTAAAAATTACTGGTAGTATTCCTCTTATCCTTTGAGATTACCATTTCCATTAATGTAGAGACTTGTTCTAATATAATTCGAAAATAAAAAAAAATTAAATATTATAACAAAATTAATTATTAAATTTACTTTTAACAATCAGAAAGGCATAAAATTTTAAACTGGTTTCTTTTAATATTTACATAAATTAATCAATTTTATTTTATCGTTATTTTACGAAAATTTTAAGTAATCAAAATATAAGATTCTTCCGATATAACAGCAAAATTAAATTTGTAGAAAGATTTTAATTATATGTAATAATTATAAATATTTCTTTTTGTAAATTTGAATTATAAGATTTTCGGTTTATACACTTTTAACAGATAATTTTATATGACAATTTTTTTGTTAGTTTTTTTCATTAATAAGTACTTCATATTGTACTATGTTATGCTATGAAATATTTACTACAATATTCTTAATAATAAACAAATCCTATTTGTTTTACTCATGAAATTTGTGAAGTAAACTATGCAAATATGACAAGGATTCCTAACTCCAAAATGAGATTTATTCTCACCGGAATAATTTTCTCAAATTTTCGACATGACATTATGTAAATTAAAATACGAGTTACACTTTATTTTATTCCTCTTTGTAACATATAATATTTAGTAAAATCTTAAAATGAAATCATAATTTTTCAACAACAAAAATGTTAAATACAAAATTTTGTATTAATTAAGTATATTTCAAAAATATTTATTTACCATTTTTATATATCAACTACCAACATAAAAAAAGTTTTTCTTTTACAAGTAAACATAAAATGAACCCTTACATATTTAAAAAGAACATTAAATCCTTTGCTATAAATTGGAACATTAAAGGACTAACCCAGAGGTAACAAAAGTAACATTTTCCCAAAAAAAAAATAAGACATAAATAAATAAATATTCGAATAAATTAAACTTTTCAGAAATATGTACTAAATTTAACGAAAATGAAAAACATTTTTGAGAGTGTTCGTTTCTGAAGCCAGATTGCTTGTAATATACCAAAGAAATTTTCTACAGTTTGTGGAAAACATGAAAATGTTTTAAAAAAAAAGTTTTGTTCATATTTTACATAAGTATGTATATATTTAAAATTAGAAAAAAGTTTCCTTTAAGCGGAATGGTTATACTCGTATTTTAAGTCTAAAGATAAATAAGAATTTTCAGAAAATTATTCGTGATATTTTTAATAAGGATTCTAATAAGGATATTGCGTGATATTTGCATTTTTTTATTGTTAAAAATTGAATAATTTCAATTTTTTGTGCATTTTTTATGGTAAATTTTCTATTTAGGTTATTTCGTTCTTACTTTAAAATATTCTACCCATAAGAGGATAATTAATAAAGTCTTTTTCGTGCAATAAAATTGCATTGTTAATATTGAATTTTATATTTTTTGAAGAAGATATTTTACAAATATTTTTATAATAAATACTAACAAAAATGAAAAAAATATTTTTAATTCCTGTAAATTACTACAATTTACGGGAATTAAAAATTTTTTTTTGTATTTTTAAATTTATTGAATTTTACTAAATTACAAAAATGGTTAAATTTACTTTTAAAATATTTAGGTTAATACTGCATTTCTGCATTAGTATGCATTGGACTGCATTGGTCTTTAATTTAGTATAATTTGTCGAATATGCTTACTAAAAGTTCAAATAATTCAATAGTAAATCTGAGCTGAGAAAATCGTACAAATTTTATGATCAAAAACTTTATATGTACCTGTTTTACAACGAAATCATGTTCGATTAATGTTAAATAAGAACAGTTCTTCGGTAAACATAATAATACGAATTGTTGTCTGGAAAATCTTACAAACCAACAACACAGAATTGAATATGTATGTAAATTTCAGAAACATAAATATTTGATAATTCTTTGGTGTGTTTATTGAAATCAATTCAATTTAAGTTTCACTAAAATCGGTAAGCACAAAATATTGAAATAGTACAAGGACTCGTCCAATTTGTACAAAAATTGAAACGTAGATAAAGTAAGGATGTAAATTTATGTACATATTATGGTATACTTTTTTTGAAAAATTTCCCTGTAACCCTTCTTCATGGAGCGTTTAAAATGTACTACAAAAAACACACATAAATAGTCGGATCTTTAAATTGTTTCACAGGTACATGTATTTTTGGCATTTCGACATTTTTAGAATACGGGAATTTATATATTATATACGGTATTACAAATTCGAGTATTTAATTTATTAAAACTTAGTTATAATTTCAAATTGTACAACATTTGGAGTTTTTCCCAAAATATATAACTTTTATATAATTTTCATTAAATCCTAGGCGGATCAAAAAGGGGATATGAAGCACTCTTCCAACTTGGCAGCTTTTTTTTACCTAGTGTAAACGTCTAAATCTAAATTATAAAAGATTTAATAAAAACGATTTATTATTAATAGAATTTACATATTTTTAGGCGCAACAAAATCAGACACCTGAAATATTTTATATTTCTACTATGTAAAAAAAATCATTCCAGGAAATTTCTATAAAAAAAAACCTTATCCTTGTGCAAATATTATAAGTCCGTTTTTATCTGATATTTCCACCCTATCTGTGTCCTCAAGTTAAACCAACAAAGAAAAAATCCGATAAACCTTCTTGTAAAATGTAAAATAATTAAAAAAAATCCTCAAAATACCAAAATATTTCAATCATTTAATCATTCGCTAGGGTGTTTTTTGCATTCCCTTTCTTACCACTAAACGTACACACACATCATTTGGTCTAAAAATTTATGTAAATCTAGATATACTTTGAAAATATTTTCAATTCTCCATAAATATTACATAATTTTATGTTAAATAATTAAAGTGAAAAAAGTTTAATGACAATTAAACGTTAATGATTTAATTAATTTTCTCCGCACAATTTTCCTCTTTTTAAGGAAATATAATTGAATTCTCCAAAAAAACCTGATTAATTTTTTTTTACCCTATGATTACGAATTTTCTTCTTCAATTTTCTTCAATGTTTTTCTTAAGCTAAAACAGTGATGAATTATGTATGAACTATCTAATCAAAAAACTAAATTGTGTGCAAAGAAAATATTTACAGATTTTGTTTTTGTTTTTCAAGGTAATTCTTGGTTGCTACCAAAATACTTAATTTACATAAAAAATAGTTTTTTAGTTGTTCCCCTAATGATACTTTTTGTTTCTCTTGTCAAAGTTCGGAAAACTTTATTATTAATGTTATAAGGTTATTTTAACACTAGGAAAATTCAATGCCATGTCGGAAGTTTTTAGTTAAACATAATATTATTACAAAATCCTTATATTATTTTATCCAGCTTTTGTTATAAGTTTAAAAATTTGTAGATGCAAAATTTTTTAATAATTTTTTTTTAAAAAATCAATTCTAGGTTTAGAAAATATAATATTTGCATTCATAAAATTTGCAAAGTTTTTATATTTTGACAACATGCTTAAAAGAGCATTGATTAATGGTTGGTAATGGTTAAAATTTATTTTGAAAATTTTGTTTAGTAACGAAAATGTTTTGTTTGAAAAGTTATTTAACTGAAAACCCTAAACCTAAATTTATGTTATTAGTATAATTACTACAAATTTAGCTATCTATTAAATTTATTATAGATTTTTATTTATTTAAGTATTTGCTTAAATAAAAATAAAGAAGATATTGTAAACTCATTAAGGTCAAACTTAATTCACAACTTAATATTTATATTTACTTTATTTCAAAAACATAATTAAATAGTTTTATTTGATTTAAAATGTTAAGTAGCAATTCATTGACTTCATAAAACTGAAATTGTATTTTAGATTTTAGATATATGTACTTTTGTTTATATTCAAAAAGTTTTTCTTGTTCGGAACTTCATAATGAAATTTCTGATGTTTTATAATAGAAAAACCAATATGCCTTTAAGATTATATAGAAAATTAATAAAGATGTCAAACATAGAAAATTCTAAAGAAACAATTTTCTGCCTGGAAATATTAAATTGGAAATAGTTATATAAAAAATCTTGAAATTGTGCCCTGAGGATTCGGAAATAATGATGCAATGTGATAATATGAATGCTATCTTAGTTAAAATATATCCTCCACTATTTTCTATAGTATATTAAAGGATTTGAAGAAATTGGAAATGAAAATAAGTTTTAACTATAATTTTATATGCTTAATGCAGAACAGTTGATTACAAGATTACAAGTTTAAAAAGTGTCGACAAGCGACTAGTATTTTTACTACAATTTCTAATATATATTCAAAATTTTGCTCATTGAAGCTGAGTATACAAGTTAATAAAATTTAATTGTAAGTATATACATTATATGTACTACTTAAATTTATACATTATATATGTACTAGTAAAATAAAACATTTTTAGTAAAAAAGCATCTCTTCAACATTTAAATTAAATTTCAAAATCAAATTTTTAATATAAATCCTTTCTAAAGAAGCACCGCATATCTTCAGAAATCATAAGTGTATTGACAATACAAAATTAATTGAATCTAAATTCATGATAAGTACAATGTATATTTATGATTATCTTTAGAATCATATATTATTCAAAAGTTACAATAAAAAAAGTGAAAATTATTCACTTATCCTTTCGAAAAAAATGTTTATACATATAAATAAATTTGAATTACCGAAATACCATAGGTTTTAAGGATGATAATGTAAACAGCAAAAAAGAGAATATGCCACCAATTAAAATTCATAACAAAAGTTAAGTTGGTTTCTTTTGTACCAATATATTTACATTTACATATATTTCCAAAATTTTAGAGTGTTCACAATAAGATGAAAATAAAAAAAAGATTTGTAACAAAATTTAGATGAGCAGAAAAGATTTCTTTAAGAAAACCATTAACAAGCATTCAATTCTCTTCAAAACCTATTAACACGAGACTTAAATCGATTCAATAACAAAAAACAAATTCAGAGAAATTCAAGAATTTTTGATGGAATTTTTGTAGGTTTCCTGAAATAAAGTTTATTTTTTACCTTTTACAAAGGAATCTTTTATATAATAACACATCCAAGTTCAAGTAAAAAAGGAAAATTAAAGTGAATTACTAAATTTCTAAGCATATTTATTATCTTATGTTTTTATTTTAAGATAAAAATACGATTTATGAATTCTCTTAGGACCCTTAAATATTTAAGAAAAATATTCACACTGTGATTTTATATATCTTTTTCAGGTCGTTCAACAAATTTAATTCGTGTTAAATTTGTAATTTCATATAATCAGTCAAAATAAATTTAATTTTAATTTTAACAATATTTTGTGATTTTAATTATTTTTGTAAATTTCTGTTTTTAACTAAATGGAAGTTAAAAATACTAAAAATTTCAGTTTAGTAATATAAATTGTATTTTATCCTACAAGTTTATGCAAAAAATTATTGTGTACGCTTCAATTTGGCTTTATAACTTCAATATATAATTATAACTAAGATAACTTCAATTTGATCCAACAATTTGTTTTGGGCAATAATCATCACTACTTATTTACTAATCTATCTGATCGTTTTAAACAGAACCGAAAATACTACTCCAAATAATCTTATTTGCTATTAGTGTTATGAGATCTATATTTAAGTTTTATATTTTTCCCACATATTTTTTTTTTGTATTTCTTGTTCTTATGATATAAATAAGATTACAATATTCTTCTTTTACCTTTTTATCATATTTTGAATCCAAAATGAAGAAAAATCTCAAAAGCTGATTTAGCTTGAAAGATTTAAAAAGTATATAAATATTTACACCCCGCAGGAAATGAAAAATATAATCTTAAAATATGAAAATATCAAATTATTATACAAAATCTAATAAAGGAAATATGAATCGCGATAAATTCTAAATATACACCTATAAATTGATTTTGAATATATTTTTTTCATTTAAATTCATATACAAAAGCTTATTATGTGGTTAAAATCGTTCAAAAATATTTAAAAGATATAAAAAATGATTTAATATAAGAATTTTTTTTTATGGAAAAATATATTTAAAAGACTGAAATTTTTTCATTTATTATTTTCAAAATTTTCGTGGTAAAAAAAGGAAGATTATACAAAATTGTACCCATAAGAGGTTTTCTCTGTTTATAAGAAATTTCTATGATACAAAAAAATTACTTGAAACTTATATTTAAGGAAAACTTATGATACTTTTAGACATATTAATTACTGAAATTTTTTTTTGGAAACTTTCAAGCGTAAATAAAATGTTATAAAAAATTTTCGTGAAGAAAATAATAAAAAAATGTAATAACAACTGATGGCAAAGAAACTATTTTAAGTGTAATTTATACATGACCTAAATATGTATTTATGTTATTATAGGACTGAAAATGATATCTTTGATCCTTTAAGTTAAAATACCAAAAATTTTATGGAAATATTAAAAAAAGAAAAGAAAAATTAATTTCATAGAAAAGGAAATGGTTTTTTGTATGAATTTTATTATTTTTTATAAATTGCATACATTCAGGAGTTTCGTAATAATTTTTTTTTAAAGAATGAAATTGATTTATTACACATTACACTCTAAGAAGGACATAGCACTAAGTATAAATTGTAAATAAGGTTTTTTAAAATTTTTCCTTAATCTTTATTGTCCTAAATATAATTTTGTAATAATTCATAATGTTAAAGTTGTAAAGATAAAAATAATCTATAACTTCTTCATTAATAGCTTAGTTAAAATGTAAAAAGAAATCATGAATTATCATGAATAAATAAAAAATTGAATTGAATTCAATTTATTGCACTACAGAGAATTAATTCATAATTCACTTATCTCATGAAATTGACTAGCAGGGTCAGAGCAGACAGTTTTTGGTTTAGTGTATCCTACAATTTTACCATGTTTATTCAGTTTTTTAATGTACATAATTAGATGTGAATAATATTTTTTCGAAGAACAAATTCGATGAATTGATCATTCGATCAACTCGATTTCGATTAACTTGAAATTCGATAAACTCGTATTCGATGAACTCGTTTTCCATGAACTTGTCGGTTACCATAAAACAGACCATATAAATATTATTTTTGATCAACATTACTATAAATTCTACAATAAATTAGTTAATTATTTACGTGTGTATATTAGCTAAATACAATTGTCTGTTGGTTGGATAAATGCAATTTCTGAGATTCTAAAGTGGTAAACAATCTATGAACTTTGAATAAAATTGTGATAAAAAAAAATTATTACATTGATATGTATATGTACATAAATTTACTCAGTATCAGTACAAAAGATTTTTTATTTAAATTCTAATATTTTATTAAGTATTAAAATAAATATTACGACAAAATTTTAATAGTTTGTACACGTTTTATAGAAAATAAATACATATTTTCAAAATTTCTTTTCAAACATATATTAATAAATTCATATAATTTTATTGCAATTTCTATTTTGTTCGGGTTTAAAAACTTATGTATGTATTTTATTATTATATTTCATATTTTGTATATTCTACTAAAAAAAATTATATTTCAAAGAAACCACTTTATTATTAAGTATTTCGTTTATCAGAAAATATTATATAGTAATATGTTGTATACTAAAAATGTATAACATAATGTTTGTGGTTACTAAAATGACAAAATTTATTTTATTTTAAATATACATTTATGTGAAAAAATACTTATAATATTTATATTTTATACAATAGATATTATTTATTTATTTTTTTTACTGAATTTATCTATGGAAGAATGTATAAATCTAAACATTGTATAATAATGGGATAATATTATTTGTACATATGTATATGTATATCATAGTTCAGATAAAACTATATAGAGAAATACATTTTGAAATTTATAAGAAATTTATCTACTCAGTATTTCTATCAATATTAAATTAATAAACATTGATACGTTATGATTGTTACTGTATATTTTAAACAATATGTGATTAATTCATATTGATCTATTCTATAGTTTTTGGTTTCATATTTACACCAGTTAGCAAAACAATAATATAAAATATTCTTTGCATAAATTTAATTTCATCTAGTTCTTACCATTCTCTATTCCTATTGTATGGTATTTTTTTTTTGTCATTTTTAATTTACTTGTATATTAAATTTACGGAATATAAGATATCTATTTAACATTTCTATCACACAATCATAATTTGATAGAAAAAGAATGAATAAAAAGATTTATTTTTGTTGTAATGAAAATTAGAAATTTCTAAATTGTGATCGCATGTTTGCCATAATTATTTTTTATATTTAATAGATTTCAAAAATTAAATTCTTTGAAATTTCTGACTTTTTTTCTGAAAATATATACATAATTTTTATGATTTCAAAGAAGAGAAAAAAATGAAAGATTACTACGTGATATTTCATTTTTTTTTTCCTAAATGGACAACACCAATTTACGAAATAAATTACGAAATAAATTATAAAAGTCATACACAATCATTAGCTTATTATCGATTAGAATTTTTGCAGACAAAGGCAATTTTTTAATAAGATTTTCTTGAGCATTGATTCTGCAACTTTATACGATTAGCTTGTTCTAATTTTTTTTGATGCGATCTTGATAATAGATAATACTGGAATTTATTTTTCATTTTTTCGATATGACAAAAAAGTACTCGGTTTGGTGCTATATGTACAAAATGTTTGGGAGCTTTATTTGATCGAAATTGTACACGTTTAAATATAAATATAATCTCCGGTATAAATTTTTTAGCAATTTCCATTATAGAGATTTTTATTTAATTGAAATATTCCATTAAATCTATTATCCTTGAATATTAATCAGTGATGTCACTTAATTTAAATCAAAAACAAATAATTAACCAAAAACCACTTTAACTATTTATATTTATAAAAATCGATTTTTAATTTCTAATATATTTATTTTGTATATAACATCAAACTATAAGTTCAATTATCAAAAAAAAAAGTTTAAAATCAATTTTCCTGTTTACACACGTTGTACCACATCAAGAAAAAACTAAGATCTTAATTGAAAATTACAATATTAATTATTAAGTATTATAGTAAGGATATTTAATGTTTCAGTTAATATTAATAGTCGATGTTTAAATATTGAAAATAATTATTATGAAATGATAAAGTTTTTCTTTTGTTTTAGTTTCTAATAAAGTTCAAAATAAACACCATTAATATTATTAATTTGAACTTAAATGAACTTTTTAACAAAATATTTTTGTAATAATTATTGACTCTTTTATTCCTTTCCTCAATTTAATGGTGATATTAGATACAAAAATTTATCAAAAATAATTTGTTTGAAGACATAACCCTTGAAAAATTACCAGCTATATATTAAATCAATATTAATATTTTGTTAATCTTTTATCGATACACAATTTATAAGAATTTGATATCAATTTTCCAACCTCGGGTGACTGTCATGACCTATAAAACAATAGAAAAACTAATGTTTGGATATTAAAGATATGTATATGTATGTACATATATTTTGTTACTTTTCTATTTTACAATGTTAAGTTATTCAGTATATAACAAAATATTTATTCCTAGTAAACTAATAAAAAAAAAATTAGTGATCTTTTGGATACGTGATAATCAGTTCGTTAAAAGCATTATTAAGGATATTGTACGGCGTAGTTATTACGTTTCAATATTAATGTAATTATTTTGAATTGAAGATAATTTTTATATTTTATTTGTATAGTCTTTCAATTTTTCTTTTCGTTGCTGTATTTTTGTTTATTACATCGATTAAATTTGTTTTACCAGCATAGATGGTAAAGGGTATGTAAATGTTTTAAATATTTTAAGATTTAAGATTAAATCAATTAATTTTGTCCAATATATGTTTACTTTCTATGTAGTATTATAAATAATAAGATATGTATAATTTACTATTATATACTTAAGTTTTGGAGTATATTTAGTATTTATAAATATAAAATATTATTATTAAAAAACGATATCATTATAGAAATTACAAAATTATTGGTTAACCAGAAACTCATATTTCTGGGTTAACCATATTAAGCAATTTCTTTATGAATTTTCTTATAAATTTTATTGAAATCATATTAAAAGTTTTTTCAACTTTTATTAACTTTATTTAAAGCAATATATTTATAAATAAGTATGTCTAAAATATGTACTACAAATATAGAAATAATATTAAGAAATATAATACTTTAATAATTGATTTTTATTTGATATTTCATAAAAATTAATAATTATTATTATATGAATAGTAAATAATTAAAATTATTTAATGGAATTGATAACATTTTGGAATTAAATTATAAATCTAATTATATGTTGGTATCGTGCGTCTCTAAATCTAATTAAATGTTGGTATCGTCTCTTAATTATTTGTTGTTTCAGTATTTAAATAAGTTAAAAAAAAACAATCTTTTTAAATCAAATAAAAATTTAAAAATTATAAAATTATTGTAAATTAATTTTGTTTGTAGATTAAATTTGAGAAATTTAGATTGAGGACTTTATTTTCCTTTTGAAATATATACGTTCTATAAATAACTTACGTTTCTAACATTGTTTATATTATATACCATTGAAAAATATTGAAATTTAAGAAATTTAATATTTATATTTTCATTAATTTATTGTAATTGCTAAATAATTTTTGTATGGTAATAATAATTATAAAATAAAATTATATTAAATTACTTTAAACTGGGTTTAAATTTATGGATACAATTAAAAAATTATGATTAAATAATGGATTAGAAATTTAAAAATATACAAATAACAATAATTAAGATAATAAAATTTTATTTATTTTTTACTACATTTATATTGTAAGCCGCACATCCCTAACATATCCTTAAAATATAAAATAATATACTTATATACTTCCTTGAAAATTGTTATTAATTATCAAAGAAATTTCAATGACAAGCACACGTTATCATTATACCACATTAATTTATTGATATATATAATTATATGTATTATATATTATTGCAGAACATTTTCGATGATTGATTATATCTTTGTATAGAATTCATATACGTTTTAGAGTAACTCCAGTTTCACATTTTATATAGTTGGGAGTGAATTCTATTTTATATTAAGGTAATTTTATATTATAATTTATTATTAAAAATTTCTAAAATAAATCAGTTAAATTTATGTTAAGCATAATATTTTCTTTTGTTAAAACTCTGATATTAAAATTGAAAATTTAATCCTACTAAGTGAAAGATTATGTGCATATTTTTATTTTTTCTGTAAATAGAAAAATATATGGTATGTATATAGTTTATTTTTCGTGAACACACAGTAAAATGGCTTTGGCAGTTGATTTATCTGAAATTCAAAAATGTATGATTTCATTTTGATTAATAAAAGTTTATGCAGGTTATAATATTTCAATTTACAATATAAATTACACAGATTTAACTTAAAAATAAGATTTTCGATCAAAAAATAAGACATAAATCATTTAAGATCCAAAAAAAATGTCTTATATACGCACTTTTGAAGGCATGAATACAACTAAGTATAGTATTATTAAAGATATCAAATTAAATTACTTTTATTTCAATATTTACGAATCTCAAACCATTTTTTTTAATTAATAAAATTAATATAAGTAATACATTTTTTGATGACAAAAATTTATTACTTATTGTAAAGTTTTTGTAATATTGTTAACATAATATTTCATAGAATGACGCATTAGAAAATAATGAAAATAATTAGAAAATAATTATATTGATTTTTACTTCCGGCATTTATAACTAACATTTTTTTTATATCATAAAATTATATAAATTTCTATAGGAAAAATCAACATTCCCATTTTAAATTTTAACAATTTTAGGTAAATTAAAATTGATTTTATTTTGATAAACAAATTTATATATTTACTTAGAGATAAAAATTTATAAGAAAAATTGACGTGTTTTATAAATTTTTACTTCAAAGAAATTTTTTGGTACATTCTTTTCATAGAATTATATATGTACATATATATATAATTAAATTACATTATTTTCTTTCTTAGAATTTTATTTTATCAGATACACACAACAAAAATCTAAGAATTTGATTAATTATTGATCCGTTTCTAGCAATAACTCAAATTAATGCAAAAACATAATATATATTAAACCTTAGTGTGATAATCTCTTAAGGGTCATTATGAAATTTGAGTAACTTTGGTTATAGATGGGTAAAAGATAATTTACGTTTTCAAATTATTTATAAAAAAGAAAAAGAAAGTAATTTTAGAGGTGAGTTAGAAGATCAAATTTAGAGAATTTTATTTAGAATATATGAAATTTTAGTAAGAACTTTGAAAACTTTTATGTTATATAAAATTTTAGTTTTAATGTAAATGCTATTGGTTTATTATCAATGATGGTTTTATGTTATGAAATAATTCATACTAACTCCATCTATGGATATATTAATTGAATACATGTAATTTCTGTATTAGTAAATTTGTCTACAAAGAAATTATTAGGGGTATGTATTAAACTTTTTTAATTATTATAAATTATAAAAATTAAATTTTGTCCAAATTTCTAAAATAAAATGTAATATTTTTTCTATAAAATTTAGAATGTCTAGGCTAATAGAGTATAAATAGGGGTAACATTATACAAAATGTCTCTTAAATCGCTCTTTAAATGAAAGATAACAAACAGTAATGTAATGTACTGCATAGATAAATGGCGCATAAATTGTATAATCTTGTAGAGTAAAGAGTAGATAGACAAAAACTGTAAGAATTAAACATTTCTAATGAAATACTTCTGCTAAAAAAATAAAAATAAAATATATAAATAATCTCTTTTTTATTTACTAGTATAATTCTTATATACTATACCATACATCCTCTTTTTAACACTCGAATAAACAAATAAATATAATGTATATAATATTTTAGGAAGAACCATAATTTATATTACTTCTATTGAAAAAAATCTTTAGGATTCCTTCTGGTATTAAGTCTTTGAATGACCTAAAATAATAAAATGCTAACAAATCAGTTAATAATAATATAAAATAATGAACAATGAAATTGTGGTTTTAATCAAAATGAAAGATTTATTATGAAATTTGAAAAGCGAAAAAAAAAACATTCTTTTTATATTTTCAGGATAATAAAAACTCCGTAAGAATTATTTAAAGAGCAAAACGAGTTTCATATAATGAAAAACAAAACCAAAACCAAAGTGAGAAATAAATAATTAAATATGGGGAAAATTAAGCAAATATTGAAATATAAAATATTATATAATTTTTTAAGCCAAACAGCTAATAATTTCATTCAATGAAGATTAAGATTACTCGCAAATTCTTGTGTATTGTAAAACTCATTACTATAAAAAAATTACTATTTTTTAACAAAATTTTTAAACTAGCGAGTAGATAATTGGTAGGAATTTATAAATAAATATACCTATATACCTTAGGTAGGAAACTAAATTTCAAAACATTATGTAACCGATTTTCATAATATGTAGTAAAGAAATAAAATTTTTCATATAATTCACATATTTTCTGAGAAATATTATTTTTCAAAAATATGTGGTTATATAATGGTTTTGTTTGCATAATTTTTTTAAAAACAGATCAGAAACTTACATAACTACCCATTGCTAAATTGGAACATGACGAATACATTATATGGTATATAATTATATATATATAAATATATACTATATATATATATATATATATATATATATATATATTCATCAATTACTAAATGAATATATATATATATATATATATATTCATTTAGTAATTAACGAATTATTTTTCATTTCCTATAATAAAGGTTTATTTTAAATTAATTACTAAATAATTACAAGTTATGTTTAATGATATTATAATAATTGTAATTTTTTGATGTTCATAAATATGTAATATGAAAAAATAATTAATAAAAAACTTTCATATTTTATTAAAAAATATTTTTTGTCAATTTACTAAATACAATCACATGCTTATAATATAGTAAAATTATAATATTTAAATGTTCATACCTAGACTTATTAAAATAAGAATAATCTCAAATTACTTTAATGTCTAATTCAATTGGTAATAGGCTTAAATTTTCATTAATTTAAAAAAATTTGATTCAACAAAATAAAATCTACAATTTGATATTTGAAATGGCGCACAAATACAAATTATTTCACATCTAAACAATTATAAAGAAATTCGAAAAAAGAAAATAATTCTTTTATATTTTATTTCAATTTTCCAATTTATGTTTTCATTTATAATTAAACTGCAGGGGCGCATTTTATATTTTAGCAAAAATATAAAAATTAAATTGTTTTTTTTTTTAGATTTATAACCTAATTAATCTTTTCGTTTAAGTTAGTGATTAATTAATTTTCTATTTCCAAAAATTTTTTTTATTACTTTAGAATGATATCCATTTTTGTATGATATCGTGCTGTGACATTTTAATAGTTTAATATAATCAATTTGAGGAAAAATTGACTTTTGAAAAGCCAAAAACCATTCTTTTTATCAAAAATACTTAAACAGAAAATTTATAAACATAATTTTGGGCTATATACAAGAAATTTTTATAATATAATTTATGAAAACTTTTAATTATAATAAATCAATTTTTAAGTCAAAAACAGAATTTCAATTTTAAAATACCGAATAATGAAAATTTTGTGGTTTTGTATACCTAAAAAAAAGTGATATAATAAAAAAGGATACAATTTTATCTTAAATTTGTTACTTGAACTTTATTATTATTATTATTTTGGTGTTATATAAAAGCTTATAATATATTTTCGATTTTTGTATAACACCAGAATTATTTTGTTTCTGTTTAGAAATTTAGATCGCAAATGTAAAAGGAAATGAAAAAAAATAAACAGTCCTTGATTTAAATACCAATAAATTTTCAAGGAATTTTCAGAACTAAATACCAGGTAATAAGTTAGAATATTTGTACATAGTAAATATACTTTTCAGTTTGGTTTTGTTATTTTTTGGTTAACCATTTTTAATTTCAGGGTTGTGGAAGAATACGAAAATTTTTCTCTTCAAAAAATTTAAATTCCTTGAAAAAAAAGGATTAATTTACGTTATTATTGAAAATATTTTGGTTTGATTGCCGATTAAATTTGATAGAAATTAAAAACAACTATTAAATATTTATTTTATCTATGTACAGTACATAATTAATTTTCATTTTCATTAAATTTAAATTGATAAATTTCAAGATTACAATTGAATGTGTAATGAAATATTTTTACCAACCCTGACCATACTTAAATACATAAAAAAATATAATATATTTTTCTTTGCCAACCCATCGTAAAATTGGATAAATCTAAAAATTCTGTTGCTGTAATTTAGTATACATATATATAATAGTGTAAATATCACAATTTCATAAAATAGAATTTTCATTGGAAAAATATTTTCTGCCCACTTTTTCATCCCCAAAAAATATTATTTATTAATTTAATCGATTTTTTGTTTTGAATTTTAATATTTTATAACTATTACATTGGTTGAGGAAACAACAAAATATAAATAAGTAATTATTTATAAACCATTAAATCCGAAAACATTAACAAAACTATATAAATAAAATGTTACTATAAGTACAATAATGGGTAATAATGGGTTAAAACTCTTTTCTTATGTTGTATCTAAATATTTTGTGTTAAAATTGTAAATAGAAACTTTATTATTATGTTACAATGTGAAACCTTAAAGATTAATCTCTTTAGTGTCCTTAAGTGGATTCTATTGAATAAAGTATAATAAAGGATGTAAGATTATTTCAAGGCAAGTTTTTTGTATAAAGATTTTGCGTGATTTATAAAGTTTTATCATAGTTAAATATAAATTTTTCTATATCTGAAAAAATAGCATTTTTATTGTTATAAAGAATTTAAAGGATAATAGGAATTATATTATTATTTGATTATAAACTAAATATAAATCAATAATTAATTTGAATTATTGTAACAATAAATATATTTTTTTTGTGAACTCATCAAAAGTTTTTGTTTATTGATATTTTCAAATTGCTATTTTGTAAGTTTGGGGATCAGTTTTAGTTTCGTGACGATTTTGAGTCTAGTTTGTAACATATTTAAAAGGATATAATAATTTTATATTTTGCTAATATTTGTTTAAATTTTTTGTTTATGCAATAATTTGGAAACAAATTAACTGACGAAAAAAATTATAAGCGAAGTATTATTAAAAGGTTATTGTTTCAAGATTTAACTTTAATACTAAGTATACACTGTATTAAGTAGAAACGAGTAGAACATGTGTGACATAAACTCGAAATAAGGCGAATATCTTATCATCTCATATTGATAATTTTTATGGTAATTATAAATTTATTATTGACACAATTATTTAAATCAATTACTGTCCATTAATATTTTTTTATATCCGTATAATTATTATGCAATTTAATATATTAAGAAAAAAATAATATTAAAAAGCTTTATAAATTAAATGTATAAAATTGCAGTTTTTAATCGTTAATTTCATATTTTCATTATTATAAATTATATTATAAATTATGATTAAAAATATCAATAATAAATGATTGATTATGCTTAAATTTATTATTCAAGTCTTCCCTTATTATATATTTATTGTTCAGATAAATTAAATTATGAATAAATATATGTATGAAATATGAAATTAATATGGTCTTAATATACATTAAATTGAATATAATTAATATATAATTATTGTTAGCATTACTTTCTCCTTAGTAAGGCTAACAAAATTATTATTTGTTACTAATAAAAACAATATCCAAAAGTGTTAAGTTTAGTTAAGTAATAATTAAATTTATATTTAAAACATAACTTACAATTTAATATCAATTATTTTTCTAACTTTTTTTTAACTGTATTTTATCGTATATATTTTAATATAATAAGTAGGAAAAATTATTTAAGTTTTTATTAAGTTTAATTATTTTTAACGAATATTATTGTATACATATTTTTATTTAATGTTTTAAGTATATATTTTTCTGGCGTAACTTAATTTATTTTCAAACTATTTCTCCTTGTTGTTATTATTAACAATTCAAGGAAAAATTTTAAGGATAATAAAATCTATAAAAGCTTAGGTCCTTAGACATAAAAACTCGTTTCAATAGAAGGATAAATTCACTCTAATGGAGTTTGTAATATTATTATATTTTCTGTCAATGTTGCAAATGCTATTTTATAAAGCACATTATACTCGTTCAATAAATACAATGAAATAAAAAAATGTTCATATGAAAATTTCGTTCTATTATACAAGAAGCTTAATAAAAACATATAATTTATGTCACAAATAACACGAAATTGATGTGAAAAATAAAAATAAAGTATAAAAAAATATAAAAAAAAATTAAGTGATAGTACAGTATAACATGAATTAATGAAATTCGATTAGATATTAATTTATTAGTTTCGACGATCACGGGTTGTCATTACTTTTAGTTATTTCCAGTACAAATTGTCAAGGAATTCGTAACTATATAGTTTAATAAATCATGCGTTCCAAACACTTGATTCCTTGCATCTGGCAGAAAAATAATATTCCTCTTGAAATGATTTATTAATAATCCCTGAAGTGCTAAGTTAATACAATTCATTTACTAAAGTTCTAAATTTTATAATTCCATGTTTTAAGTATAAGCCCCCATGTTTTAAAGATATAACTTGATTTTATTTTAAATGTTATTTGTCCTAAATGTTATTTGTCCTTTTATATTCCAATCATCACTCAGACTTCAGATTATTTTATATTCATATAAGATTAACATAAAAACTTATGCAATTTATCAGTATGATTACGAAAAAAAGATTTTATTTGATTTCGGGGAAATATTCAAGAAAATGTTTTATATACTTTTCCTTGTTAATATTTTTAACATCGTGTATTAGTCATTTATTATTTTCATGGACGTTGTTGATTATCTAGTTGGTATTCAATGTTGTGAAGCCTTTTTTTTTTTGTATATCAAAAAATAATATTAAGTGTGAATATGAAGAAAGGTGATTGAGAAAAAAAATTTATTGCAAGGTTTTATATATATGGTCACGATTAGATTAACCACCTAAGTATGGAGTTTTGTATGCAATATATGTATATGAGAACGATAAAAAATAGATATTTAGATAAATTTTGCAGAGAATTTAATTATATAGAATAATCAATATTGAGTTAATTATTTCGGCAAATATTTTTGACAGAGAAGCAAAATTTATAATAATTATTCTAATTATATTATATTATAGAAATATGTACGACTAAATATGTTGACGAAGAGTAAATTTTCTATTTTATTATATTTAATGTTTAACAAATTAGATAAAATTTCTCTTAAAGTGATTAAAAAGTTTCCAAATTCCAAATTTTTTTTTTTTTTAATTTTTTAATTTCCATTTTCAAATTTTTTAGTAGAGGAAAATTTTCAAGTAGAATATAATGTTATATTTATATACTATAAAAGTTTGAAAAGAAGACCAAAATTAATTTCTTCAATTAACTTCATACTTAATAAGTTTTTATGCGTTTTCATGTATATACTCGTATAAGATTTAAAAAAAATAACAAGGCTATAAAATATAATTAAATATTTTAATATCTTTAGTACTTATATTCTCTTCATGCTTTTATTAGAACAGCTAAAAGGAAGCTTAATGCTATATTCATTTATACATTTTATTTACAGACAGTAAAAACGTCCTAACTTTTAATCTTTCATTAACTTGAAATTTATCTAGAATTTAACATTTTGTGATAATACAACATAATGTTTTAGAAGCTCCAAAAAATGATGCTAATTTTAACATTTATTTCATCCGCTACATTAGGTTTAATGTGGAACATCTTTCACACTTTCTGTACAATTAAATAATAATAATTTTTTCTTGGAGATTAGACTAAAATAAGTACAAAACTGGAGTAAATTAGTTTATAAAACAATGAGTAAATTAAATTTAAATAATATAATTTTTTTGTTGAAAATAATAAGACCGGAAATAATTTTATAAAACCATTTAATTTTATAAAACCATTTTATATTATCCGTAATAAATGCGATAATATGTTATTCAGAAATTTAAGGAGTTTACGGAATATTCTTTAAGATATTTGAAATCATTTTTGAGTCTTTAAAATAAAGTTATTCCCAAGCTGACATGAAAAAATAATAATCGATACATAATTTTTGAATTGAAGTCAAAAGTATATCTTCAATGAACAAGACAACTATAAGTAGGTGTGCATCTCTAATTGTCATGCTCATTTATGATGTACTTTTGACTTCAAAAGTGGATAGAGATGGCGAAATAAATTTAATAGGCAAAGACTATATAAATATAAGTATTATATATAGTGTTTAATTTAATTTTTATAAAATATAATAAGTTTTAAAATTAGTTCTGTGGCATTAAGACAATTTTGTTTATCATATTTTATATTAAATAACGATAATTATTAACATAACTCAAATTATAAATTTTTGAGATTTAAGAAAATATATATATTTCAGAAACTTTTCTGGAAAATATATAAATATTTTGAATTTAAAAGTAAATACATATAATAATAAAATTATAATTATTTCAAGTATGAGGGGAGTTTAAAAATATTATTCAAACTAATAAACTAAAAATTTGTGTGTAAAAATTTAAATCTACGAAATATTGGAGAAAAAAGATTTATATCATTTTATAATGACTCCTCGTATTTTTTCAACAAAAATATAACAATATTAATTAATTATGTTGTGATAAGTTTTCAACAAGGAAAAAAATTACAGTCAATGAAAATTTTTTTTTTGTTTATCATAAACATAAACCACCGAAAAAAAAATAAATAAATATTACATCAAAATTATTTTGTTTATATTAAGAAATTTTTTTTTTTGAAAAATAAGAAAAATTGAAATAAATATTTTTTAATTTTTTGCTGAGTGATTTTTAAAATTTTCGCTACCACATTTTTAATGGATACGAACATATGTACACATAGTTTTAAAAAAAATATTGTATGTACTTTATTCGTTTGATTTACATTAATTTATTGCTATCAAATTTAAAAATCTTCTGACTAAAATATGTCTGTTTAAAATCAAAATTTTTTAAATTTTCTAAAAAGAAAATTTATAAATTCAGGTAAATATTTAATTATTTATTTAATGCAAATTTTTGATATGATATTTAAAAATTAATTGAATTTTGGTAATTAATTCTTAAAGATGAAAGTAAAAAAAAATATACATATATATGTATGTATATTATAAATGTTAATATTTTTATTGCGTTCCGTCAGGAAGTCTTATTAGAAACTATAGTGGAACTATTTTCTGTATAACAATTTTAAAAATGTATTTTCTTGGCATATTTTGGAAAAAATTGCTTCTTTAATTTGGGTCCTACAAACTTTTTTTTCTATTATTTTTGAAAATTTTAAATAAGAAAATGTTGGGAAAAGAGTAAATTCTAAAAATTACTTAATTTTCTCAATTTATTTTGTTCAGTTAAGTTTATATTCTATATCAAAGTATGAAAATATAATTTCTGTTAAATCAAAATTAAAGTCAAAAATCAAAATTCCGGCTTCCTACTGTAGTTTAGTTTTATAAAAACTACTTGTTTTTCTATTTTCACACGAAATGGATATAAATTGTGGAAAAAATCAAGGTCCTGCGGTTTTTTTTGTATGAAAATGAAAAAAACATTTTAAATTTCTAGACAAGCTATAGGTCAAAAACGAAAAAAATGGTTGCCTAGTGTAGAACAATATTCTATTAGCAACCATTTGCAAAGAACCGGATCAAAATCCGATAATTACAGCCAGTATTATCCTCTACAGCTAAAAACCTTATTTTACTTTTTGGGCAAAGGCACTTAACATTTGTCATAAATTTGATATTGTACAGAATTTCAATTTTTTTATACATATAATTTTTAGTTTTATATTTCTTTAAAAATATTTACAGTATAATTTTATCTTCAATAATATTGGAGAAATATTGTACAAGTGATCTTGATAAAAGTTTGAACACTTAAATTGTAGAAAATTTCGATTTTTCTGGAATGATATTTTTACTAAATATGATTTACATTTAACATTTTTCATCATTTTCGTAAAACACCCAGTATTGTTTAAAAAAATTTCAAGTATTAACATAACAAATTTTTTAAAGAAAAATAATCAAAAATTTTATTAGCTTTTTGTTCAAAATGACCGAAAAATTATTTTTTTCTTAAAGTAAATAATGCAATTTCAGTTTAGGTTATTTAATGCTTATTATAAAAATTAATATACATTCTTTGATAATGTGATGTACACAAAATCTAAGAAATTACATCATCCACTAAATCACTGTCAAATATATACTTAAATTTAATTATAATTGACGAGTCACTTGTAATAATGCTGATACATTAATTATTATAACTGAAATGCTTTAGTTGTCATTATAGCCTAAACATTTTACAAGATCAATATTAATTTAACATTTATAAATAAATCACCTTTTGTGTCGAAAATTATATGTACGTATTACCAAAAAAATATCTCTAAAATTAAAGTAATTCGATGAATGGCGTTTGGGATTTAATACAATTTAATATAATTTATAACCGTCCAAAGATGATATATAAATAGTTTCTGATTTAATTAAAGTTTTAGTAGAAATTCTAAAAATATCTATTAGAAGTGAAATTAAATCGACCTTAAATATTATTTATTTATTAGAAAAAAAGGTAAAATTATATTTTTTTAAAACAATTTTTGTTGCTAATTCCTACAAATTTGGTTTAGGTGTGGTATATGTTATAATATATATACATATTTATATACAAAATCAATAAATATTATTAAAAATATTTAAGGATTAATATATATTAATACAATATTTTATATTAATTTCATATATTTGCAAAATTTAATTTCTTTTAAGCTCAAATTTAATTTAAATTCTGTTATATTTTTGGTATTTTTTCAATTAGTAACCAGGACGACAAATTAATATAATTTTGTAAAGTGGAGATATTTGATATTAAATGCGTAATCATAATCTGGGATATTAAAATTAAATTAAACTCTTTAATGTTATAATAAATTTATGTCTCGAAATATTTTGATTATATTATATGTTAATTAATAAAAATAATTAAAATGATGGGGAGATATTTATAAGAAAATATAATAAATTTAAATTCCAAATTTAATAATTTTACATTTTTCAAATTTAAAGTCCATAAATTAATGAAATAAAATCCATTTTCATTACAATAATAATCATATAACACGCTTTTTTTTAAAAATGAATAATTCTTTAATATTAAATTTTAATGCTCATAATTATGTATTGCAAAAAGATTTTCAAAATCCTGATTATGAAAAACCAAAAATTGTTTAGGGTTAACTATATATAAAAAAATATGTTAATCGCAGTAGAATCAAACTACATCTACAATCTTAATGCAAGTGAAGGAGTGATTGAATTTACATTCCTATATTTGAAAACTATTTCTCAATAATCAACCACAAATTATTAGTATTTTTAATTAATAATATATTAATTTTTTTACTTTTTCCAAATATTTGAATTAATTCACAAGTTTTCAAAAAGTTTATTTTTAAATTTATCGTTTAAAAAATTTCATTTTAATTGCAAAGAAAATAATTATTTGATTATTTATTATTTTACAACAAAATATCTTGTAATTTTGTTAAAATTGTTAGAAGAAAAAATACAAAATTTTAAAACTTACACAAATCAATTGAAACATAAAATTCTTTTATTAAAGTTAAACAAAAAATATCCTATTTTTTAACCTAAATATCCTTGAATGTGGAATAACACTATAATAATTTATTTCACAAATATATATTATTAAATTTTAGTTAAACGATCATAATATTTAAAACAATCTTTTTTCCAATTTATATATTTAAATTTTCCAATTAATTACAAAAAAATTCTAACAAAATGATTTAAAATTTCTTTAATTATATTCGCATATTTTTTAAATTAATTTTTAATTAAATTAATTATTTTTTTAAATAATTATCACAAAATTTAAAATTTCTGATTAATAATAATTCGAAAAATTTGTTGTGAATGCGTTTAAATCAACGGATAAACTAAAAATTATTTCTGTTTATTAACTGGAAAAAGTGTGTTGTATAAATTTTATTTTGAAAATATTTCCGAAGGAAATAAAAGACATTTTCTTTACCCGCTTACCAATATAAAAGAATATTCGAATTTTAAATATACACTAAAGTAAATTGGTAAAATTTTACGCATACATATGTATATGTATTCATTTATTTTCCAGAATTTGAGAGAATAATATAACTTTTGATTGTCATGCGTGAGAAAACCGGCAAAAATTTATGAATGATAAGAAATAGAATGAAAATTCATAATTTTTGTTTACATTGAAATTTGATAAATATGTACATGTGCTTTTATTTTTGAATTAAATTCATTGGTTCTCAATATTATTTTTAGTTAGGTTTTGAATCAATAGTAAATACTAAATGGTATAATATAGCAAAACAGAATTTTAGTAGAAAAGCTTTTATAAATTAAGCTTTTATACAATCCCAGTCCCAGCCGTATTTAAAAAATTTATAAAATATTGATTTGAGTATAAGACAGTGGCGTGCAATGAAAGAATATAATGGTATACATAATGAAGTTATTTTACAAGGTCCACTGATCTAAAGGACCTTTAGTAGTAGAGTAGCGCACTTTTCATTGTCACCTGTTCTATAATTTCAACAAATTTTGTTCACCAACAGTTTGTATCCTTTTTAAACCATATTCAATTCAAGTTATATTTATTGTTCTATGTGCACTTTAAATGAATTAAATATAAAAAATATTTAATATTTCAATTTTCAATAAATTCATTTATATATGAAACAAATCATTCATTTAAATAGTTCTTTAATATCCTTTGCATACTTTTGCGGGAAAAAATTACAAATAATTTTAAGATTATAATCTTCAAGGGTAAAAAAATGTTTTTTTTTACTGAATATATTCATCGCAAATTGTATTAAATAAACAATTTATTTAGGCTTCATTGAATATTTTTAATATTCAAAATTATTATTTTTTGTTTATGATTCTCTTTTTTTATATAAAAAATTAGTTTTTTTTTTGTTAAATTATTTAAATTCCCAAATATTAATATAAAATTTTAAAGTCTTTATTTTTGACGAATGAATTTTTTACTTAGTTTTCTTTTAAGAGAATTATAGTAAAATAATTTATTTCCTTTGAAGATTGCACGAAACTTACCTAAATATACCTAAGTTTAAATTAAAAAAAAAAAAGTGAAGTATAATGTTCATAATATTTATTATTTAAATACCTTTTTTCTATATATATATAAAAATTTTGTCACTGAAAATTAATTATATACTTCTTAAAATAATTAATATGTATATACAAAATTATATTAAATTACAGTCATTTAAATAAAAATCACCAACAATATAATTAAATGACAAAAATTATGGCAATTAGGATTTCATTAAATAATCAGGAAAAAAAGAAGAAAATAATATAAATATCATGATGAAGCAACTTATTTCATCACAAGTCAAATATTTGCTGGATTACATTAAGAAGATTAAAAGGAAACAAAAAATTACGAAGGACCAAAAAAAAAGAAAAAAGGTTTTACAGGAAATATTTTTGAAGTAGAGAGCAAAGAAATGGACTTATTTATTATTTTAAATAAAATAGAAGATTTCCGTCATTGACATTGACAAATTCTGCCTATGAGGAAAATCTTTTTCATACTTATCCTTTAATTTTAAGTTCGTTTTAAAAAAAAAGGTACAATAAAATTTTAAGCTAATTTAAAATTTTTAATAACGAGTTTATTTCAAGCATACTTGGTAAATTAATATATCTACTTAATTGATGTTTAAGGGTTCACTAATTGTTATTATCGTATATGATATATCCATAATTTGATACCATAATTTGATACCATAATTTGATTTTATTGAATTTAATTCATTATCTTACGTCCAGACATTTAAATTGTGCAATTTGAAAATTATTTATTTTTTGAGATTAATGTTATAAATTTAAGTAACGTTTATTTTATTGAAATATTTTAATAAAATTATAGAACCGTATTATTAAACCATTAAAAAAATAATAACTGGAAAATAATGCAATTATCTCATTAAAAGATTTTAATTAAAAAAAGTTTACATATACTTTATAAAGACGATTAAAACTGTTAAAAATTTCAAAAAATCAATTTCCATTTTGAAATATTATTTTGATATTACTTAAAAAGAATATTTTTTTTTAAAATGTAATTAAAATTAAGTAATTAATGGTTAACATTAATTATTTCAAAGATCTAAAAACATTAACATCTCTATAATTTTCATATAATGTAATAAGATTATTTATTTACCTATAAAATATCAAATAATAAAAAAGGTTTATAATTTAATTTTAATGAAACTATAAAGAAAACATATAATTGGCTTTGATTACATCCTGTACTTATAATGTTATAATAAAACTTTTAATTTTATTCAAAAGTTTGCGAGTAATCATTAATACCCTGAATATAAATATGTAAAACCCTTTTGTGATTCTAATAAAGAAATAAAATACTTTAATTAAGGTGACAATGTTTATATCAAAGATTAAACCTAAATTAAATATTTAATTAGGTAAAAAAAATAGTTCAAAACAATATTTATAAAAAATAAATTGGAATATCTACAAAAAATTAGAAAAATTACAATGCTAATTTAAATTTATTGATCTAAAACTTTAATTAAAAATAAAATACTTTTTGTGGTTATGATTAAAAACAGTTTTCATAAATTATTTAAAGTAAAAAAGTAATTTAATGCTTTTTGTCTTCTTAAAAGGATTTAAGTTCATGGTGAATTTTTCTAATCACCACAATGTCATTTTATTTATTAAAATTTGTAATTATTTTTCAATGAGTATAATAATTAATGAAAACCTTCAAATGAATTATGTTTTTTACAATTGTGATTATTTTCAACGATAATAATTTATACTTACAGTGGTTTGATTTCTTCATTGGACTTCATTTTAATTTTCAACTAAACAAAAACACCAAGTAACTTCATTTTAAATTTGTTAGTAAACTTCCAAATTAATGAAAATGATTTTGAAAATTGCGAAAAAATTCTGAAAAACTGGTTGGTATGTTATATGTGGTTTTAAAATAATTAAATGTTTGAAGATAAATTAGTTTCCAATAAATTAAGTTAAATAAATTTTTAACAATAACATATTCTACTTTTTCTAATAGATAATTAAATATTTGAAAAATGTTTTTGTTTTTAATTTATTTGCTTATTATTAATCTTTACAGGTTTGTGGAGATGGAGATATAAAGTCACGGTTCGATCCCGCGTTGAAATATGTTTAACTGCATTGTGCAAAATTAACTTTACATTGTAATCTACAATATATTCTATATATTGTAAAATGTGAACTATATTCTCAGAAAATAAATCGTGATTTTTCAATAAAAAAACTAAAATAATTTTTAAATTTTATTGCAAAAATAATTGCAATATAACATTGCAATACAAGAGCAATAAAAATGTAGAAATAAATTTAAAATGAACGAATCATAAAAATTTTAAGTTTAGTTTTTATATTATGTATACGTTATAAAATGGCCATTTACAAGTCTGAAAACTGAATAGTAATTATAAATTCCACTATTTCTTGCACAACTTTTTCTGTCGTATAAGTATACATAAGTAAATTCCAAATTAATTTAATAAAGAAAGGATTTTATATTTGTAATTATTATTTAGTTTTATACCATTTGCGGGTCCAATTCGTCTTTTTTCTGAAAAAAAAAAGCAAATTTGATATGAAAAAAGCGAATTTGAACTGAAAAAGACGAATTTGACCCGAAATTTTTACATAATTTTCAATGTATAGTTTTATTACGATTATTTTATATATGTAGTAAAATAATTACAGCTATCTAAGCAATTAAATTTAACTTCCAATACGTTTTATTAACTGTTGAATATCATGTTTTTTTTTTTTTTGCAACTTTCTGTATAAATTTAATTGAATGTGTACATTACCGTTTTTTATGATTTTATATTTGAAAAAGGACCAAAAATTCTATTACTATTAACATTTGAAATTATTTTATAAATATAGAATATAATTTGATTTTCAGTGAATTTATTATTAATTCCAACTCAATAATTTACGAAGTCTATATTACGATTTTCTACATTTTATATTAGAAATTCTAGGTAAATATTTATTATAAATAAATAATATTTTAATGTACATATGTATATTTTATTTCGTGGTGATCAAATAACCTTTTAAATTATATATATTTTTTTACTGAAAAAATGTTGTAGCTATAAATTTTACAATAAAAAAATTGAAAAGAGTAAACTTAATACATTTTCTAGTTTCCAAAAAAGGATTAAATATTTATGAATAATAATTAGTATAGCAAAATCTAAATTAAAACCAATAAGTAAATTTTTGTTATTTAAATTTTTATATTATTTTTCTGCTGGATAATATATTGTTATGTTTTAGGGTCGAATTTAAAATACATTCTAAATTTATCAATATTTTTGTTATGAAAAAGAGGAATGTACATATTTTCTATACTTTTTTATAAATAGTCTTAAATTTTTAGCACATTTCCAACCAATTTTAACTCTGTCTGTATTCTACATCTATTAAGATAGAATATTAAAATTATACCATATATAGATAGTAATAAAATAATAGGTCCAGTAGAACAAAATTTTGTTCTATCTCTTTTCCCCTCTAAGTTATAGGAATTCCCATTGTTGTGCTTTTGACAAACCCGACAAAATGTTTTGACAAAATGTGCTTTTGACAAACCCGTGGTTTCTTTTTCATATTTTTTATACATGTATTAGGAAATTTCAGAATATAGTTCAATAAAACTTTAATTATTTCAACTAAAAAATAAGAGCAAAATTATAACTTTTTGCTGTTTAAAAGACTATATTTTTTATTACTTCACATTGATAAGAAAATAAACACATTATATTTTTGTAAGATTGAACAACTGGAAATGTTTGACTAAAAAGTAATTTTTTATCGTAATCCCATAGATAATGACAATTATTCTTTCCCGAGACTTAATGTTATTTAATGGCAATTTCCTAAATTAAGAATTTTGGTTTTGATATCTTTGACTAAATTATATCAGTAGATAAAATTGTCATAAAAAAATATTTTAGAACACGGGTTTTGGTTCGAAAATAATAATTATTCTATGAAAAAAACTCTTATATAAAAATATCATATTTAATTATAAATATTTCTATCAAATTAATTTATTCAATGTTCTCCAGGTGTATTGGTATAAATGTTGTAGGAAGCACAATAGACAATTTTCGTGTAATTCTGTGAATTTACAAGGTACCTAGTAGATGAAATAGATTAAATATTATTATTATATGCGTCGCGTTCGCGTGCGACGCGTGTATAACGACTAAAACTCAATTAATTTTGATTAATAATAAATTAAATATCACATAAGAAAATATCAAATTTCTTAGAAAATCCATTCTAGATATATTTTTGATAGAATATAATGGAATGGACAAAATTTATAAATTTAGATATAGGCTAGGATATGAAATTTCAATTACGATTTAATTTATTTTACCAATAGAATATATATTAAAAATTATTTTTATTAATTAAGTAGTTTTAATATAAATATTCGATTTGATTTGCAGTTATATATTAAATTACACATACTACATAGGTAATCATAAATTAAGTAATTGCTACACAGAAAATATTTTTGCCATGAATAGTAAGGAAGATTTCTCTCAAAATCAAAATCAAAATCTCTGACATTCATTGAATATCTTTATAATATAAAGATATTTTTAAAACAACTACTTTGCCAACTACCAAAATTCGTTTAAATAGTAAACTTCTTTACATACATATAATATGTATTGTATAGTAATTTTGTATTCACTATCGGCTGAGAGACGACAGAACTTTTTTATTATGTGTTGGCGATTTCTATATGGCAAAATTTATTTTTCTATAAAAAGAAATTTAAAAGTGAATAAATAATATGGAATCTAGAGTTTTATTTTATATAAATTTAAATTTCTGAACTCAGGATCTTTTAATTGTTTAAATTTTATCAATAGAGGAAAGATACAAAAAATATAAGGTTAGACCATTATAGAAAAAACTATCATTCATGATGACAGAGGATATATTTTTGATAATTATACATGACTTGCAATTATTACAAATAATATAGATAAAATTCAAAAAAAGTAATCCTTTTTTTGCTGTAAAAAAAAATTATTATAAATATTTTGTTTACATTATAAAAAAAGTTTGTTGATTTCCTTCCATTGATAATTTTTATTCTATATAAAATATAAAAATTGTAGGCAAACTTTTTTATATTAATAACATGAAGCTATAATATAGTCTATAAAGTTTATTATTACCATGATGACAGACTAATATATAAATATTAATATAATAAATATTTGAAAAATTCTAAAAGAAAAAAAAATTGTATTCAAAAATGACTTTTTTAAATTTGTAGAATTAATTTCTTAAATTGTGATACAAATTTATTATGTTTTACAATTTATTGAAAGAAAAAAACTCTAACATACCATAATGTTAAATAAATAATTTGTAGGAGAACTAAAATAAATGTTTTATACATTTTTTATAAATAAAAACTTTAAAAGTATTAAATTATTCATTAAATTTTTAGAACTATACTTAGAAATATATAAATATAGCAAATGTATTGGTTTGTCGTATATCATTTACAAACCAATATACAATAGTATTAATATATTGTAAATGAAATACAAAAACATAAATTTTGGTACATGATTAAATCGGAAAATCAACACATGTATGTATATTTTTTATTTCTACTAGTATGGAAATAAAAAAAAATGTTGAGATAAATTTATAAAAAATGTCTTTTTTTTTACAAAAATTTCTTAAATTATTTACAAGTTAATTTAGTTTAAGAATAATAAACATTTTCAATTATCCTTTTAAATATCTATATAAGAAAGTTTCAAACCAGTTCAAATTAAATTTTACTGAAAATTTAATAAGAAGTAAATTTATGTTTTCATTTTCAGAAATTCTTTAATTTTCTAATAAAATATTTGCATATATAAGAAAACCAATTCGTCATTCTGCCTACAAATAGAAATTAGACTATATATCTACACCAAAATTAAATCAGTGAGAAAAACTCTAATTAAATCTCTTAGTAAAAAGTCTCTTATGATGAATAAAATGTTTAATGATTAAATTACATTTTTTCAGAAAATATTTTTGTCATTTTATTTAATTAAATTGACAGACACATTTCAAAGATTGTATTTTTAATTTATTCCATTTCAAATTTTTGAATATTTAATTTAGATTATTGGAATCTACTACTATTAAAAAAGTTTTCCCATCACAAGCTTAAGTTAAATTAGTTTGTTATATTATATATTAACTATAGTCATTTAAGTTATCAATTCCATGTCAACTTTATTTTTAAAAGCTTTTATAAACTATATTTTGAAAGTTTAATTAAATTTTTTCCAATATAAAAAAAGTTAAAATTATAAATTTTTAGATTATTTAAAAAACAAATTTTTGTATAGGTGAAAATTATATACAAAATATTAGCTTAAATATAGTATAAATATAATATCAGTTTGAGGAAAATTTTAATTTCAAGTTAGGCAAGTGGTTTAATTATGACAATAATAGTTCTTCAAAATATCATTTACACAAATATGAGTAGATTTTGTAAAATATTATAGTTGGAAAAATAAATAATAATTCCATTTTTCACATTTAAAATTTCATTATTAATTTAAAATTATGAATTTAGATTTAAACTTTAAATATTTTTCATAATTTCATAATTTAAAAGAATTTCATAAGTTTACGAACTAATAAATTTTAAAAGAATGAATTACTATGATTCTATAACATTTAATTTTGTATAAAGGACGGCATATAGCCACAAATATCTAGACATTTAATGCATTGACATTAATTTATGTATAAATTGATTGATTAATTATTATTGATGAGCACTACGCCACATATATTACGACTATAATCGTATGAATAGTGAAATTTCCCTTATCCTTTTGAAACAGATGAATCGTTTTTGTATAATAAATGACAAACAAACACTGTTCATTATGGAAATCATAAAGAAGAATATATGGATATGTGTTGGTATTAAAATTCAATACTATGTTAAGCTTTTATAGTTAAGTAGTAATATAATAAAATAATATGTATATTTACTATTTGTAATGTAATAATTATAGAATATAGAATAAATAGCTTAATGAAAATGATACGGATTTGCAAACCAGATATTTGTATAACGGTATAGATATAATTATATTTGTATAGGTATAATTATAAATATCGTAAATTTACAAATCGTTTTAAAACGTCACACTCACACACGTTTTGGAATAGCTAAGTATTTTAAGTACCCATTATTACAATAATTTCTTTTATAAATCAACTTCCAATAAATTTCAAATTACACACTTTTTTATCTTATACAGCTTTTCTAAGCAATAACGATTTGCAAAATTTAAATTTATATTTAAACAAGATAATAAATAACTGTCATTCACAATAACATTATGTATTAAACGAATTATGTTTTCAATATTCAATAAAGTTTAATTTTATTTTCCCTAATCCTTTCTGTAATTTGACATATACTAATACTATATATAAATATAAATTTGAATTGATACTCCACAATGCGATAGATTGGATCAACACTTACAAATTTAAATAAAAGTACATATAATTTTCTACCCTCATGAATGATACCAGCAATAATATTTGTTAAATGTCGAATTAAAATCTCAGTATGTACTTTCAAAGGAGGAGCTTTCATTTAGAAGGGGGAGTTAAGTTTTAGGGACGAATTCAATATATAAAATATAGAAAATTTAGAAAATTCTTGGTCAATATTTAAAAAAATTGTTTCCAAGAAAACTACATATATGTTGCATTCAATTCTATTTACTTAAAATAACTTTTGCATTTATAAGAAATGAAAAAGTTAATAGCCACAATTTTTAAATGGAATTCTTAATAAAATTATCAACTTTAACAAATATTTTAAAAGTCTTTTAACATATTAAAATCTAATTTTCAGTTATTTTAATTATCAGAAAACATAATATAATTATTAATGTATCCGTCAATATTCAAAATTACCAAAAAATAATCTCCAATATGAAATATGTTCTAAAATTAAATGGAAGAAATCAATAAATTTATAATGTTAACTAAGTATTTAAACGGATAAAGTAATGTAAAACCGTCATTGACATGGTTTTAAATTGATTTTATTGGTTCGAATAGTGTCAGGAAAAAAAATTGATATTATAATTGAAAATTATTTACTTATTATTATTATCGATCATCAAGTGTGTAATATTACAGATTATGTACTTCATTTACGATCCATAAAATAAAATTGTATACGAAAAACCTTTTTTGTAATAAATGTAAGCAAAAATCAATTTGCCCTCTACTTACATACATATAGCTATATAAAGTTATTAACGAAGTCTATATGCAAAGATATTAGTAAAATGTTGCCGATTCATCAAGTATACGTATACGTATTTTCCATTATTAGAGAAAAAAAAACTTTCTTGTTAATCTTTTATTGATTAGTTTCATAAAAATTATACTATATGAAATTTATAATAGTTTCCCTCTCTAGCGTCTGAAGTAAACTTTAATATAATTATGATATGAACATTATATCCTTCCTAATACATATAGTATAAACAAATTATTATTACTATAATATTATGTACATCAATCAAGGAAAAGCATTTTTATTGAATTTTTGAGTGGTTGTTATTTGATTCTCGGTAATAAGGGATTAAAGATTAATAAAAGAGTATTTTTAATTTAGATAAATAATTTTTATTAAACAATTTTTTATTAAAATCAACTTCAATAAAAACAATTTTGCTGTGTTGAACTTGATAAATTTAAATTGATGTAAAAAAAAAATACATTAACAAACTGAAATTTTTTGATACTGATATATTAAAAGTTTCCCAAAAGCTTATGTAGATTCTAGTAGAATTTTGTATAATATAATCAACTGAACTGCATACATAATCAACAGTACGTACCTATTAAATTATATGAATATTTATATTGTTGAAATCTAATATATATGTATGTACATTCAAATTTTGATATAATTTGTTTAATATAATAGCTGGTGTTGAAATTTTATACTATTTTTTTAAAAATGCAAATTTTCTACATACAACTACAATGAGAAGAACAGTATTATTGTTATTTTTTTCATTAATATATAATTTTTAATATAACTGAAAAAATATACAGTACATATTAATATACATAAATAAGATTTATTCTTTAACTAAAAATTAAATTTACATATATGAAACATTTTGAATTTTCACAATTTTATTAAATAATGTCAAAATCCTAAAAGAAAGAAAAAAAAAATTCAAAAAAACAATTTTTTGCCGTGACAGCTTAAAAAACGTGAAAACAATTTCAAATCAGTTTTATTTCTTCGTTTTTTATCCCTTCTTAAGGTATAATTTAATCTTTAAAATACATAAAATTTAACATAAATTTATGTAAAAAAAAGTCATGTTTTACGGAAATTATTTATAGAATCTTTTATTCTTACGAACTAAAAGATTGACTGATATTTTTTACCTAAAAATATCAAAGTATAAAAATAATGTTTATTTAAACATGGGAAATTGAATTGAGTATAATTAATTTGAAACTCGATAAGGACGAGATTTGGTTTCTATTAAAAGTTTGAGTAATAAATTATATATAATAATGTTTGATTTAAAAAAAAGTTTATGGTATTATATAATTGAAAATTTAAAAATTTTTAAACTTATTAATGGCATATAGAGAATTTATGAAATATTGTATTTACTATAAATAATAAATTAAAAATATTTGTATGAAATTTTACCATATTTCAGAAAGAAAACATATACTCTTTACCTTTTAATTGTCTTATTTAAAAAAAAAATCCTTTTAAAAAATAATTTTCATATTTATTTTTTGAATTTTATGCAAAACAAAGAAAGGATTAAAGGGAACAAATTGTTTCGGACGTTTAGCAGTAATCAAATCAAGTTATTTGTCTTATAGAGATACAATGATTTAATTTATGTCGATTTTTTACAAAATTTTCACTTTTCATAGTTTGGAATTTTTATATTTCTAAAATTATTTCTAAGATATAAAAGTCTGAAAATTCAATTTTTTATTTGAACTATAATATAAAAATAAACAAAAATTTTATTAGTTTTTATATAATAATGTTTATATTCAGGTGCAACAAATTCAATATTTCAGAAAAATTTAGTATGTGGATTATATTTTATATCAGGTTATATTTATTGATTGAACATAATTATGAATAGAAATTATTTGGTCAAAATAGATTATTCGTATACATATTTGAAATCAAAATATTAAAATAGATAAATTGTGATCAAACAACAAGATATTTTTCCTGGTTGAGAAATTATTATGAATAAGCTGAAAATGTTAAATAATATTTATGTAAATAGTTTTACTTTTGAACTTAATTATTTATAAAATAAAGACAAATAAAGTTTTTCAGTATTTTGGACATAAAATATTAAATATTATTTAAGAATAATTGTTTCTGACTAGATATATATTTAGCTCTATGTCTGGTGCGAATTTTAACTATATTGTTATTTCTTGAATTTTCTGCCAACCGTTTTTATTGTTATCATATATCATTAAAAAAGAAAGATCACCTTTATTTTGTTGGTGTTAAATTTAATTAATTTTTATTAATATAATTTAAAATAAGTATACATACTAACAAAATTATAGTATCACAAATATAAATTTATAATAAACCGATTTTGTTTCGAATTAAATTGTATTGCGATCTCTTTCACATAATTATCTTTAAATCATTATTTTTTTTAACCAAAGATCTATTTCACCAGTATAATATCAATTAAATTTTTAATAAAATCAAATATATGTATATAAATTGAAAATGTATTTATTTAACAACTCAATTTATATTATTTGAATAAATTAAATTTGAGTACTTACAGGCATTAATGATTTATTTGTTTACATTTACAATAATAAGTATAAAGTCAGTTCTGTTGTAACATTACGCACGGTATATTAAAATTAAAAAAAAAGTGCTCAGACAAATTAATTATAATGAAAATTGATCTGAAATTTAACAACTAAGATTTCAACAACCAATTTAAAGATAAATTATATATCAATAAAATAATATATACATACATACTTAGATAATATTAAATAAATTTCCACAATTACAAACTATATATCAATTGGTATACAACATTTCTACGTTCTTTGTATTAGTAGAACGTAAAAGCGTAAAAGCTTCATTAATTAAATAATTAATTTCGTAATCATATTAAATTTCTTTTGTAATTGCAATATACTTGTAATAATTTTAAAAATTAATTTATTTTATGACAAGAATATAAATTTCTTAAATTTTATATTCTTGTCATTTTAAAAATAGATTTTTTTACTATTATTTTATATAAAATTTAATTAAATATAAAAGCAGAAAAAATAGTTGTAGGAATTAATTACATAAATGAAATTTCAGATGATAGCTATTAAATTATGTATAATTAATATTTTTCGTGTGTTTCTGATAAATTCATTAATTTTTCATGTTTTGTGTTACACAGTTACACGTCATTATATCAATAAGAACTTTATATGTAAATAAATTTCACTATGTATAGATATACTTAGTATATTGTGAAAATTACTAAAATTCAACAAAATAATTTTTATGATAACATTTTTTATTAATACTAATTTTAATTTTGTGTAAAAGGATATTAAATTATATGTAATATTATTTAAATATCGGAAAAATTTAAAATTACTTTTAATCTTTCTCAATTATACAACTAACCGACATTAAACTTATATAGCTAATTTAGATTTAGAGGGAACTATTTGATTTTTGTTTTCTATTTAAAATTACAAAATATTCACTATTTGATTTTGTAATTTTATTAATTAAATGTTACAAATGTAGTTGATTAATTAGAATTAATAACTAAATGATAATTCTTATAATAAAATATATTGTAATCTAATCTGATTTTGTGGTTTTAGTCATTGATATAATATTTAAAAAATTTACATTTAAATATTTTAAATTTAACAATTTTATCAGAATTATTTCTTAAAATGAACGTTTGTATTAAGCTAATTGCAATTATAATTATATAAATATTTATTTGTAATTTTCTTAGTTATACAATATTAAGTAAACTGCAAATAAGACTAAATAATATGGTTTACTCAAATGAACATAAAATAACGTGGAATTAATTTTGAAACACATGGAAAATAAAGTAAAATATTCTAAGTAGAAAATAAATATTAAACTTCTTTGAAAATATAGAAAATTATAGCGATGTTAAAAAAACAATATACATACATATGTATATATAACTAATAAAAAAAAAGAGTCCTTGAAGCCGAATTTGGAATTAAGTTAAAGATAAATAACGACAATTTTGTTTAAATATTTCGTGACGTACTTATAAGGATATTTACATAAGGATTGTAATAAATTTTGTGTGTGATAACAAACTTTCAGAATATATTAATGGAATTTTTTTACCATTTTATAATTTGTCAGAATGAAGGAATTAAGAAAATCGTTTTGGGAATAAAGAATATAATGGTATTTATAGAATATGAAATTGCAATTCTGACATATAATCATAGAAACATATTTTCCATCAAATTTTCGTTTAGTATAAAATAAAGAAAACTTAAAAAATAATTTGTTTGCATACGATAATTATAATAAAATAAAGTTATAATATAACCAAAACCGTATATAATATTATATACGGCTTTGATATAACTATAACTAGCAGCAAAGACTGTCGGACGACAGGCATAAAAAAGAAAAAACCAACCAAATGTTTAAATCTGAAAATTCATTCGGATATAATTAACATCAACATCACCACATTATGGTGATGTTGATTATTTCAACGTCTCTGTCCTTTCCTTTTCTTCACCATTATAAATTTTACTAAAATTGAGAATGGAATAACTATTATTTTTGACCCATAACGCCTAAAGGCATTTAAAACTTACCTTTCGAACGAAGCTTCTACGGCGAAAATGGTTTTGATTTTCGAAATCAGCGTAAAAAACTAAGTATGTAATGTCTCAAATCGGTGCAGTGGTATCAAAATTATTTGGTTTTGAACGTATGTTTTGTTAGATTTTCAGTTGTCTCGGTCAGTTCCCAAGGATAAAATTTCATGGAAACAACATGGAAGACAAAATGAACTAATATTTCATCTAATTTTAGTACCCTTAATTCAATGGCACCATGGATCTATTTTAATAGCTTAATTATATCGAGTTACAGACAAACAGATGAACTTAGCCAATTATTATATTAGATTTTTAGGATAATTACACACTCTCCTGCAAACAATATGTGATATATAATTAGGTGAAATAAATGGTAAAATATATTATAATAAAATATATTGTAATCTAATCCGATTTTATGGTTTTCGGTTTTTTAGTTTCTTTAAAATAATCCTATAATTTCATTAATGACCCCAAATATAAGTAAAATGTTAAATTTTCATTTCTACAAGAATCTTTAGTTTACTTTATATTATTTAATGAAAAATTGAATAAGTGACATAGTAAATCGAAATAATTTTATGTAGATTTATAATAAACATTTTTATATTCTTTATTTATCCTTGTGAATAATTTGACATACATAAATTCAAATTTTAAACTCTAACTTCATCATGCGACAAATTGAATAAGGAATCTATAAGGAATACGAACTGTTTTTATTACACTATCCTGCAATGCAAACATAAATAGATTCAATACGTAATATAAAACGCAAAATTTAAGAATATTTTAAAGAAAATTGTAATAAGGAAATTAAATTTATATCGAATTAAATTTAATGTTAGCCGTTATTTGGTTACTATACTGACATTCCTAAAACTTCTTTTACATTTAAAAGATTTCGTTTGATTTTTTTTTTGTTATATATAAGTAATTTAATTTATTATTTTAAATTTCCTCTTTTAATAAAGTTTTCTTGATAGTATATAATTAGACCCTTGCGATGTTTATGGGAAATATAATATCTTATACCGTTATACTTATCTTCAAACTTCACGTAAAACGAAATATTATTTATTGTAAAACTTTTTTAACGCATTGAAATATATTTTTCCTTAAGGAAAGGCAAAACTATTTTAAGTGTAATTTATAGTCAACAAAATGAAAGAAAAATATAAGTTTTTCCTTAAGAAATTATACAGACATAGTCAAATATTAAGTGGAATTTTCTATTTAATTTAATAAATTCTGTTAACATATTTTTTTATCATTTCTTATTTTTATATAAAAAATAGTTAAAAAAAATTCTTTGGTTATTCACTAGTGAAGATTAAATTTACTTTATATAACTTAAATTTACTTTATACTATTAATAACTTAAAGATTTTACAACTAACAATAAGTGAAACACGAAAAATAAGCATTTTACTTACGTAAATAATTCCCATAAATTTTCATTGAAGGAATAGAAACTATAGTGACCTTCGGATTAGAAAAATATTTCTCAATTACATTTATAATTTATCTTATCATGAGCAAAATTGATACTTTTAACCAAAGTGACTATAAATTTATACTTTTTACGGACTCCAGCTATAATTTACGAATCTTCTTCTTATATTAAGAGTCTCATCTAGACAATTCTGATTAAATTTGAAGAAGTACTTATTTACTAATTTCATTATTACATTAACAAAAATATTGACCTGCAATGTAATGAAGACCTCTCCCCCTGTATAATCTTTCAATAATATTTCAAAAATTACTTAGGTAATTAATTTGAGAAATGTTTGTTTTTCATATTTGTTATTGGAAATGATATTAGAAGGTTGGTATAATTGATATCTTTATCTGAAAATGGATATATCAAAGTTTATACATTTATTAGGAATTTTATTTTGTAGAAATGGGATTGTTAATGACAACTTATAGTATTATTTTCATAGATTAAGCTTTACAAAAGTTACCATATTTTACATTTTTAACATTTGTATAAAAAATCGGTAAATTATTAGTATAAATTTTGTTGAATGTGTTTTTTGGTATATTTACGTGAAAAGTGCCATATTTAAATAATTACACATACCTAATTAACGTATTGAATTAATTAATTACTTTTAATCAATAAATACTTTTAAAGAAATGTAATTAATTAGTTATTTTCTTTTCATATATCATGTGGACCGGAAAAATATATACCAAGTCCCATAGTTTCTATACTTTAATCAGTTTTTTGTCCTGTTTAAATCAGTTTTGCTTTTTCTAAAAATCAATTTTCTTTAATGAATCTGTTTTATTCACAACTAAAGATAATTTCGGCATTGTACATATATAATATAATTTCCTTCTAACTTTCAGAAACTGTGGAATAAATAATTAAGGCATAAAAAAATAATTTATTATCTATAATGAGAAAAACTGAACGACCAAGTATTATAATAAACTAAATCATAATTAGAATTTTTTTTTGAAATTTTGTCATTAAAATTTGTTATTTGACCTTGTTAATTTTTCATTGATTTTCTTACTGATTTAATCAAAAATTATTTTAATTTTTGTAAAAAATATGCAATATAGGTTAACTTTTTACCTTAGGTGTTTATACCAAAAGTTTTTCCGAATATATAACAATAAAGTGAGCAAGTATTGTTATATATAAGGTACTTTCCACAATCACGACACGATTCCATTCTTTATTAAATAACCTATTTCAACGGTTCGTATTGAGAATTGCAAATAGAGACACAAATTTTTTTTAGCATTTTGTTAATCACGGTCAGTATTTAAATTGTAATACTGCTATTATGTATAAATTTTGTAGCTGGAAGCTTATTTCAACGGCCTGTATCAGTAATCATTTCACGGATTGTATTATAATATACATAAACAATGTACATAATATTAAGTTCCAGGCAGATTACCTAAATAAATATATAGAATATAAACGTTTTATTTAGATTTATTTATTTAAATTCTAATATAATACTTATATGTTATAAAGTCTGTACATATTTAAGCCTTCATCATTTTGATAAATTTTACTGTATAAATTATATTAAATTTAGTAAATAACAGAATATTGAAAATAATTTAAGATTATATTTGTTCCACAAGAAAATATATTAGAAAAGTTATGTGCAAATATTAAATTTTATTGAAATATATTATAACTGTCTGTAATACCTGAAATAACAGAAAATATTTTTTCTTAATTTTATTATTATATTTTGTGACACTGACAAATATTTGTCATTAATAGTAAAATTTGTTTTTTAAAAATTAAATGTAATAATTTATTTACATTAGAAATTTAATAATTTTACTAATTTCATATCAATATTTATATTAGTTGATTTTTATAACTAGAAATTTGAATAAATTTATAATTTCATTATTTTATTTAATCAATTAAATAAAAATAACATTTTATTGAATCGTTAAAATTCATAATTGTGTAAAAATGAATATTTAAAAATGAAAACTTCAAAACTAAATTTCATAAAATTTTCAATTTTCCATTATTTTAAATTTAAAAATATTTTTTTTTTTTGATTTTTTTTTTTTTGTTTAATTTAAACTTTTTTTAATTTGTGTGATCTTTTGGTAGAGAATTTTAAATACATAATTTTGTAATTATATTTGCTTTATATAAAAAATATGAAATTCTTGAATAAAGATTTACTTTATCCTAAAATAAATTAACTTTTAAATTACTTTATTTATATTATAGTATATAAATAATTACTTTGGTCTGCCAATTTAAAAATAGGAAAAGTCAATTAAATAAAACTTTTTGATCTTGAAAATATATTGTAATATTTATATACATACATTTATAACTAAAAACTTTAAAATTATCATATTTATTTTACCTTAATTTTTATATAATTTGTTTTTTGTGGTTTTTTGTATATTATATTTAATTTTTTAAATTTTTTTTTTGGAAAAAGTGTCAATTGTATGTGAAGAGATGATAAGTTTAAATTAAATTTTAAAATTACGTAAAGTTCCAAAAAGTAAAAGTATTAGATCAAAGTAATTTTGAGAAAAACTTATTTCGGTTTGGGTTCTTTATATTTATATTTTCTTTATAAATTTTTTTACAACATTGAAAATTTAACTTAGTAATTAATAATAATTTATCAATTATTATTAATTATATAATAATCAATTATTATCAATTATAATTTAATCTTTATTGATGCTCTAATTTCGAATATAAAAAACAAAAATCTTAGTTTACATACATTTCAAAATTCAAATAAATCTGAAAATGTAACATAAATTTTAAATATTCATTTAACATTTAATTAATAATAACAATTTAAATTTCTTCCTATTCGTGTTTTAGAAATTTTTATACCTTTATAATTTTTCATTAACTTAATGTACGCCCGGAGTTATGCAATAAAGCATATAATAAACATTTGAATAATATGTCACTTTATATAGTTTATAATTTTCATATAAAATAAATTTTTAATAAGAATTTGGAATAAGATATGTGAGTATGTATATGTTGTATGAGATAAGATTTTTAATTACCTGATTTTGATGCTCAAGCTTTATTAGTTATTGTTTTGTTATAACATCAAATTAGGTTTCATAGCAATTCTAAATAAGGCAAAGCATTGGAAATATAATAATAATGAATTTACATATTAATAATTAATGCAAATTTCTGTTGCGCTTCTATTAGTTATACAAATACATAAATTATATAATATAATTATTTAAAATTGACAAAACATATTATCAAATAATAGAAATATTTTCAAAATATGTATACATACATAGTTTCAAATTATAAATAAAAATATATGTTTATTTGAAAAAAATTATTTGAATATTTACATTTTTATTTATAAAATAAAAAAAGTCTCTAAAATTTATTACAAAATTAAAATTTTACAGAATATTTAGAATTTTTATTACATAAATTCAAGTTTTTCCTCATTGTTTATTTATGTATGTTTATCTTGAAATAGATTTAATCCAAATTACATAAAAAAAATATTTGGTACTACATTTTTCAAATTATGTGTTAAGAGTTGTTAAAGTTTTGCTGGTTCGTTTAATTTATATTTTTTAGAATAATAATATGTTTATTTCAGAAATACATATATAAAAGTTCCTTTTCCTTTTTTTAAATAAATAAAATTTTAAGGTACTTTAAAGTTTCGTGGTTAAAAAACCCTTTTAAAACTTTTTATTTTCACTTGAATACATTGTGATATCATAAACTGGTGTTTATTAAATAAAATTTGCCGATTTTCCAAAAAGAAAATATTTACGACGTAAAATTCGTACATAAAAATCTAAATTTTACAATCAGAAAATTTATAGCGCCATTTTTTTTATACATACCTACATATATATATAGATATATGACAAAAATTGATAACAAAAATTGGTTGACTGTTAATTTAAACCATTTTTTTATTTGATTTTCGGCGGCTATAGATTGTATGGCATTGCGGATCATAAATTAATTTGGGTTTGCTGCTATAAAAGCAATAAGAAAGATTATATTCAAATTTATTAAGAATAGAAGGAGAAGGTTGTTTTTTGCTTTAATGATTGGTGTAAAATAATCCTCCTCAACAACACACTTGAACTCTTTCAAATGGTAAAAAGTTATTAATTTAAATTGATTATTTTAAGAGTTTTTTTAGCTCATTAAATTATTTAGGGTATATTTATTTATAAATTTAAGGTTTTTTAATGTAAAAATTCTTAATTATTGTAAAATTTAAGTTAAAGGGAAAATTATTATAGTAAATTAATTAGTAAAAAGTAAAGTGTTCATTAAATAAGAATGTATATTTTAAGGTAATACAATGCGGATTATATGCCTTTTCCGGTTACTTGTGGTAAATAATGTTAATGAAGATACATAATATATAGAAATGTGTTTTTTTTTTGTAAATGAGTTATAAAATTATTTGTACATTTGATTTTATTCTGAGTTTATTATTAATTATTTCTGAGTTTATTATTAATATATTAACATTAATATCTCTTATGTGTCGAAATTACGTTATATCACAGATACTAAAGAATATTTTTAAGTATAATGGTGGTATAAATCTTTTAAAATGTCATACTCAAAAATGATTGCCAAATTAACATAATTTTTATCTAACATCAGTCATTTTTATCTTCATTATGTCTAAATAAAAAAAAATTATGTACATGAATGCTGATTCTTTTCTTTTATTTTAATAAATATAAATTTTTGCGAAGTAATTTCATATAAAAATAAATAATTCAAAAAAATCAAAATGATTCGCTTTGAAGCTTGAAATGTCTGACATTTAAGTGTCTAAAATTTATACTTATTAGAGATAACACGCGACAAATCATTGCCTTATTAGAGTATAAATCATTGCCTTAGAGATATATATACTCTAAGATCATTGCATGCTTCAATGAAGGTGTGTTATAATATAATTGCTCACATTGGAATTTGTGATTTCTAATTTGGTCGAACGGCAATATGCATTTAAATTCACACATCTAATTCAGGCATAAAAATTACATTTTCAGGCATATCAAATGAAATCTGTGTTTAAACTTTAAACAAATAAAAAAAAAATAATAAATTTTTTTTTAAATATACTTTTGTTCTGGGCATAAAAACGACAAAAATTGTATTCTAATATAATCGTCTGTATAGAGTTTATTAGTTTGTGGTAATATTCAACTAAAAAATAATAAACCAAGCAAATAATACCACATCAAGAATCTTTCCTGTGGAGCTTGAGTAACAGTCAACTAGAGTAAGGGTTAGTAAACCTTCTTATAAATGCTATAAATTCTTATAACATTACGATCTTAACTTTCAAAGTTGAGCTAAATCCGAGCCGTTTGATAGTTAACATATATATATTTGTAAATCCAATAAAGGGAAAGTAAAAATTATAATATTTGGCAATATATTATTTTTATTTTATTAAGATCATTTACATTGTACATTAAAAATATTAAGAATTAATTTAAAATCAATTTCTACGAAATTCAGTTAAAAATTTCAAAACAAATCTTTTTAATGTTCGTTTGCTTTTTCAAATTAACATTTTATTAAACATTTATTCCTCTATTTAATCTTAAACCTATATGTACTTTAAAGTAAATTAAATTCAAATCCTTTATCATATATTCACCAAATACACAAAAGTACCAAAATACATATAAAAAATAAATAAAGTTTATTACAAAAAAAGCCCACATATTAAGAACATGTGTCTGAATAAATATCTTTGACGTACAAATTTAATTGAATCTCAATTCTTGATAAGCACCATGTTTTCCGATTATCATCATATAAATTATTTAAACAACAATAAATAAAAATTTCTTTATTTTCTGCAAGGATAAGGTTTAAGTGAAAAAATTTAAGAGAATTTTACTTACATTTACATATTTTCTTAAAATACGTGTATATAAAATAAGATTTACTATACGGAAAATTTTGAGTTGGCATAAGAATTTGATTACCACTCTTAACTTTGTTGTTGAAAAAAATTAATGCGACTGGTGAAATTGAGTCAATAATTTGTTTTTAATACAAAATCTTTTGTAAAGTTAACATACAATTACAATATTATTTTATATACACAATTTTTTCCGAATATTTTATTAAATTTGCTCGTATATTGCGAAACGTGTATTATTACTTTATTTTCAATAAACCTTTCATTTTTATTTTATTTATATTTGTTTATTAAATTTTAATAGTTATTGTTTAAATTTATAGAAAATTTCAAAACAACAATTACTAATCATAATATATTTACATAATATATATTGATTCTATGATACTAATTATTTATAAATAAATTTAATCAAATATAATCTGTATTCCAGAATAAAATCCATTCAACAATTTCGTTATGATTCTTATAAAAAATTCTTATGATAACCATAAACAACAGAAAATATTGTATACTAGTTTTTAGTTACAATCAAACTGAGAACTGTATAGTATATCATATTAATATTAAATTGATATTTCATTTCGTTTTTGTAGCCAGGATTTTTTTTCATGCATGAGAAATTTATTGACTAACTTATTTACATTTTTCTTTCTGAATTCCGAAATACCAATTTTAACAACCTATAATAAGTTTGATCATGATTAAAAATAATAAATTAACTATACTTTATCTTTGCCATAATTTAAATTCGTTTTTAGCTTACAACATAAATATAATCACTGTAAATATAATGTTTGGATTGCTGGTATCCATGTATAATTAATTATTAAGATTTATAAATTATTATGTAATTAATTAATTGTAGAAAAAGTATTAAATTTTTTGGGTAAGTAAGGAAATTATCTGCTTCAATAAACAATAATTAATAATGAAATCAATAAATTAAAATATCAATTTCATATCTACAAATTACGAATAATAATCAACAAGTTACATACAAAATTATTGAAACAATTTTCAAAAGACTATAATAAATTAATAATTTATTTATTGATTTTTATCTTAAGTCTCAATTTTATGTAAAAAAATCGATACATAATAAATAGTATCCTTTCCTCAGGTGCGTCATTACAAAGAAATAATGACTAGACTTTATAATGAGGCTTACTATACCTTTACATTATACTCTATAATATTAAAAACTGTTTCTACTAAAATACTTTTTTACTAACAATCTCTTGGGTGCTTGATTATTGGTTTCATAAAAATGATATCGTGTAGAGAATTCATATATTTCCATTTATGTATATTGTCGTCCTTGTGACGACAAAATATTATAGTTGAATAATCTTTGTGCTTAACTATTCATACATATGTCGTTCATAAAATTATAAGTATTTTTAGCTTATATTAAGGATTAAGGTAATGGATTCTAATAATTTTAGTTTGCATAATTTAAAAAATAATAAAAAGTTATTGTAATTAATTGGACTGAATAAATTTTGATAACTAAAATGGAAATCTGAAATTCTTTATTTATTATTTTATAAATTTTTAGAAGAATATTTAAGTACTACTATAGTTTGTGGTACTATTAAAGTTTAATACTTTGTATTTATAATAATTTTAATTTAATTTTAATTTAATGAAAAATATTCTGTTTAAGAAATTGTCTGGTATAATTGAATTGTCAGTTGTATAAAAAATACTTACATACATAAATAAAAAAAGCTGCCAAGTTCATATCTTCTTTTTGATCCACCTATGTAGGATTTAATGAAAACGAAGATTTAAATAAAATTTATAATTTTGGAAAAACTCCCAATGTTGTCCACTTTGAATTTATAATAGCACTTTTATATTTCAAAAATTTTATTTTCATGCAATATGTATTAATTAAAATATGTATTAAATTAAAAATATAGAAATTCAAATTCAAATAACATAAAGGGGGTAGAGGGGAAGGGACTGATTTTTCACACAAGGTGTAAAATTTTATTATTAAAAAACTTTCTTTCCATTTTTTGATATTAGCCCCCGCGGAAGGTATGAAGCTTGTTTCCTAAATATACCCCCTCCTCCACCTAAAAAAAACAGCGGGTTAATTTTTCAATCCATTTGCCCGCTGAGAATGTGTAGCTTGTTTCATACATAAGGCCCCTCACCCACTTAAAAAAGGTGGGGATAATTTTTTATATGAAATCGAAAGGCACTTACCTGTTGTACCTATCATGTTCGAAGTAACAATGTTTATATCCGGTTTTATAGCCGTTTCAAATTTACTTTTAATATTAGCGAGGACCCAGGGCTGCAAATTTTTGTCATGAGCTTTACATGGCGTATATACATGTACCTGTAAAACAATGTAAAGTTCCGACTATATTTAGGTGTGTTTTTTTGAGGTGCACAAAATTGTGCATTTTCAACCCTCCACGAAGGGGGGTTGCAGGGATATTATTCGAAAAATGATACCATAAGCATAAAATTCAATTCAATCAAAAATTGGCAGAAACGTAAACAATGGAAGGAGTTTTAGTTCTATTTCTAAGCGTTTAAAAAGTCTATTTTTGCTTTGCGTACGGCGTACGACGTGATTTTATAATATTTTTAGTTAAAATAATGAAATATATAAAAAAATAGTAAAATTTTAAATTAATTTCGGATGCTTGTTGAGTGTAATTTATTATACAGACAATTTTATGCTTTTATGTTTTAGCAACCAAAAAAAGTGACAATAATTATGATTTAAATATTTAACATTATCGCGATTTTTAACGCATGTCAGTTTTTAATATTTTTAAAAATAAATTTAGTTAATTTTTGTAAAAAAATATAATAATTTATGAGTATTTCAATATTTCTTGAGTAAACGAAAATTTAATTTCACTAAGTGGTTGATTTTTATATGGACATATTTTTATGTTACGTATATTTATTTCTCAGGGGCAAATTTATAGTAAGAATTAATTATATTGGAATTCCAATAGCATGAAGTATGCTTCGTATATATGACCAGATTGACTAAAATGTTAATAAATAAAGAACCCATATTTCATATCATTTTAAAGCGTAAAGGCCTCCTTAAAGATTTATTCCAAAATATATTTGTATCGTAGAAAAATCTATTAAAAACAGTCACGTTTAAATTTTGGTATTATAATAAGATTTTTTACTAAAAGAAATACAAAAATTTTGCTTTCCACAGTTAATAATGAGTTTTCCTTTTTGAATTATTCGTTTTATTCGTGATGTAAATTATATGAAATTTGTATTCTGTTTATTGATTATAATAATTATTGAATTTATTTATTCTAACTTTATTTGCTGCTTCATGAGTTGTTACTAAAATTGATTTATACTTTTCTCCGTTAATTAAATTCAGATTAATTGTGAAATCATAGAATATTTTATTTTATAAAATAAATTATTTTTATAAATTTATAATAATAATTATTTTCAGATTATTTATTTCTATTATTTTTACATTATTAAATCTTTAAGTTGATTGACAGTGTTTGATAAGCTCCTAGTTTCATGTATAAAATGTCTCTGTATATTTAGGACTTATAAATTTAATTTCAATAAATATTTTATGATTGGCTTTATTATACATATGTATTTAAAAAAAATCAGGAGCTTTTTACAAAATTACAAATTATATTTAACTTTACGCAACCATATGGTTCGTAAAATAAATTATTTCTATTCTTATTTCGAAACTATAATATAAGCTTTAACAATATTTAAAATAATAAATATAAAAAAAATCAATATCCTTTTTACTCCTAAATTATATACTGTACTATATTACTTTAGTCCATTTTCACTTTTGTTTTAATATTTTATGACTATATTAAATTTTCCGACCCAAAAATAAAATAATGAACTATATAAATGTTGTAAAAATGTGTTACAATATTTTATTTTGCGATATTATTTATGGATAATTCAGATCAAACTTTAATACTCCAAAGATTTAAAGGTCAATCCTTTTACTATGTTTAATATTATTCCAATTTTATCTGTAAAACATTTAATAAAGTTTAATTTATATATTATTTACCATCATAAACATATCTTTTCTTAACCACACTTGTGTGAAAAATTAGGCCTAATCATTTTTCTATTTTTGTACTTTATTATGGATCAGTTTTGTTCAAGTTATTATAGAGAATTATTATTGAAAATTTACTTCTTAATTCTGACATTTGTTATTAATTAATATGTAATATTTGTCTGCGTAAAAAAGCGAAATAACAAATAGGATAATCATAAATTATTAGTATTAAAACCAAACATTATAGCATTATAAATTAAGTTATTTTTTATGTTGGTATGTTTCTAATTAAATACTAATATTATTTTAATTATTTATTCACAAAATAGTTTTACAATTTATTTACAAATATTTCTGGTCCTGGTATTTAATTGAGAAAAATTTAGATATTTTTACTTTGTAAAAAGAAATCAATTCTTCATCAAATTTAATATTTTAGGAAGAAGTCTCTTTAAATATTATTCCTAATTAAATTCTTTCAGTATTAAAGTAACAAATAAATTTATATTACATTGAGCACATTTTCTGTGTTATATTTATTATCCATAGCTAATGTGCTACGAACACGTTTTTTAAATAAATTAATTTCACAGATTATTGAATTTCCACAATTGATTGCTTATAACACATTTATACATACAATATTATTTTGCCATAATTATTCCACATCAATAATTATTCATCGTTTTTTATTTTTTGAAATATCTTCTAATTTTCACAAAATTCTTGAACTACGGTTACCGTTCTTTGAGAAAATTAACAGAAATTAATAAAAATATGTTATCTGAAGGTTCACAAATTTGTTCTGAGCTTGAGTAATTCATCGAACAAACTAATTTTATGTGTTCAAATGAAAAGCAAACGATGGAAGATTATTTTACCATTTAATTGTAAAAGTATAATTTTCCAGATTTTAAATGAAACCCTTTTTTTGACATGCGTAGGAAAACTGAAAATTTGTATATACCTACATAAATAAAATCAGGAAATGAATGAAGAATTTTTACTATATTTCTTTACGTAATTTGTGTAACATGTGGTTTCATTTTGAATTTAACAGAGTTTCTCAATGTATATTTAGCTAAGATTTAAACCATTATCAAATGGTATAATATAATAGAACAAAAATGTTGAGTTTATTTTAGCTTCAGATTATTTATTACCAAATTAAGAATTGGGTAAAAGTTCATGTGAATTTTAGTTGAATTTCAAAATATAATAATGAAGCTGAATAAAAAGAATTCTGTAGTCGCGTTCTAAAGATTTTAAGGTTATGAAATTTGGATTTGTATAACAATTTCTCTGACAGTTAAATTATTTTATTTTTTTATAATATTTTTTTTTCTAGGCAGTTCTTTATTTTAAATTGTAATAAAATTACAATATAAATTGACAAAAAGTATTTTCAATATTTCTTTTTTTTTCACATTTTGTTTTCCATATGTTGGTGTGTCATATTTTGCGATAAAATTGCGTTCCATTCACAAAGTATGTTTACTTACCTACTCCTTTCGATTCCTAGAGAGAGACCGAAAGGAACGCGTCTAATAATTAAAATTTCTGAAAAAAATATTTCAGACAAAATTTACAAAAGCTTAAAATACTTTTTTAAGCTTTTTGTAAATAAGTACGATATATTTTTATAAAAAAGACTTACAGCTTTTCATTACTTTTTATAGCAAATTAGTTTCATTTATTTTATGGTTTTAGTTTAGGTTTATACGTTTATAAATTATGCCGGTAGTCCTTAGAAAGAAAATATTCACTTACGAATTGATTCACTATTTTCAATTAAAATTTATCTTTTGTTGACATTTATTTTGGAATCTTTTGATTCTAAACTCTCAATTATTATTTTGAAATCCAATAAATTAAACTGCTATGCTAAGTTTACCAATACATAATACCGTATTATAATAAATAAATTATTTTATTTTATTTTAATATTCATTGTAAAATTCTTCGAAATCAAACAAAATATTCTGAAAACAATCTGAGTAACCCTAATTTAACTCAAAACTACAATTCAATAACCGAAAATTTCTCCTTTACATCTCCTTTACAGTACTTTGAAATTCTGTATTATATTTTTGAATAAATTTAATATTTTTCTAAAAATAACTTTTAATGGGAATAAATTTTTCATTGCATACGCACAAGAAAGAAAATATGTTTTGTACATGAAAACAAATTTTGAATATTTTGTCTGAGTATCCACTTTGAATTTTAAACAAAATTTCCAACACAAATAAACACTGGCAAAAAGGATTAACATTTCAACTGATCAAATAAAATAATATACAAGGTAGAAAATGACAAAATATATTTTGGTTTATGATTATACATTTTTTTATATTTTATCTAGGAGTGCGTTTAGTTTACATATCAATATTTAATGGCAATTTGTACTCTCTCAGTTTGCATACATGAAATTTTGTATTTAAAATTTTTTCGTATATAAATTTAAATAATATTCATTTTATTAAAGAACTAATTTACAATTTTAATAAACCTAGAAATACCAAGCCAAATGTTGATGCAATTTTGTTAATTAACTCTTTAGTTAGTTATTGCATATTAGTAGTAAATATGCCACAAAAACCGAAAAATCAATAATTAGTATTTATTTATGTATTAAAGTATTTATTTATGTATTATAATTAATCAAATGACATCTACTGTACTTCTGTAATTAATAAAATGGTATATATGCATTATAAAATACACCAAATTTTATAAGTATACTTCTTATTACACCGGGCTTCATATACTCCGTAATTTTTTGGTATTTTCTATATAATATATGCCGACATTCTGGCTGGCATATATTTTTTAAATAATTTAAATTAATTCTGACAGAAACAAAAATCCAAAAAATTATTTCCTTATATTCTTTTTCATAGAAATCAAAAAATTATTTTAATTTCATTCCATATTATATAAAAAAAAATTTTTTGTTCTTATTCAATTTTCCAAACTATTTAACAAATTTACCAAAAATATAAAATTATAGCATTTTCCCTATATTACAAAAAATATGACAAAGATATAAAAATATTCTATACAATTTCCAAAAAAATATATAATTTTATTAGTTCCGCTCTAAATACAAAAAAAAAATCATACACAAAAAAAAAAAATGAAAGAAAATCAAATATTCAATTTTCGATATTTAATAAAATATTCTATATACCAAAAAAAAAAATCTCACTCCTCACGCTTTTACTACCCTACAAAGGTCATTACAATATTCTCTATAATATTACCAAAAATTTGCCTAATCAATTTAATAGCAAGGATAGTAGCGATATTGGCATTTCATGCTATCGAATATAAATATAAAAGGACAATGAACAGAAATTCTTGTTTGATAGTATTAGAGAGTGACCAGAATGTTAACTTTTAAATTTTTATATGGAAAATACAATATAAATATTGTCTACACTGTTTATAGATATATTTTTGGGTACAATTTGATTATGTACTATATTATAATATAATAATACTTTTGGATGAAAAGGGATACATGAATGTGTAAAATTTTAAATTTGTTGTGTTGTCATTTACCACCGTTTGCCGCCTTACCGTCACCAGAGTTTTATCAATTTTCAAAATCTGTCAGTCTGTCTTGTTCGTTAATTTTTTTCTTTTTTTTTCTGTTTGGGGGTAAGAGTTTGTCAGTGTTGTGTTTCTGTAAAATAAATGAACAAGGATATGTTATTTTCAATTTTATACTATATGTAATAGAAAAAGGATATGATAAAATGAAATATATTTATTGTTTTTGATTATATATATACATATGTATATATAAATTTTCGGAAATATTAAAACAATTTTAGCAAATATTTGAAATTGTATAAATTTTATGAGGATAATAATATTTTATTTAGAAATGAATTTGACATTTATATATTCTTGCTAAAATGAAAAATTTAATTATTGGTACATGGATTAACTTAATTATCTGGTAAATTTACACTTTTGTATAAGGAATTAAAGAGTGTCGGAAATTCAGACACTGTCAGCAAATTGTGATAAAATTATATTTGCAATAAATGTTTTTTGATAAATTCTATAGTAAATACTTTACTTCTAATCAAATTTTTTTTTTTACAAATCAGTTAATTTAATTTTTGGAGTGGAATTTAATATTTTTTTATGTGTTCTTTGTAATGAAGAAACAATTGTTAAGACTATAAATGGCTTTTAATAATAGTAAATCACTAACATTGACGTTTTGGACAGTAGATTTCAGTTATTACATAACTTTTTATATTACCATTTCTATAAAATTTAATATTAATTAAACAGTTTTTCAATCTCTAATCAGTAAACGTTAAATAAAATTGCAATTGTTTTAGTAATTTATGTATGAAATAAATAATATTAGTGTATGGTAAATTAAGGCCTTACACGTATGAGAGATAAAATGTTTTTAATCATAAGTTATTGATTATGAGGTAATTGATGTTAAATTCAAGATTTTTATATTGTTTTTTTTTTTCAGTGTAAATTTAATTTTTTTTTGTAATAATTGACAATTTTTTTTACAGAAAATATTATTAAAATTTTAAAATTAATTGTTAACACCAAATAGAAATATATTTTGTATGGCATGAAATTAATTCATATGAATGAATGAATATTGAACATTTGTTAAAATTGATATAAAATGTGTATTAATAAATAATTTAATTAAATAATTTTATCCTACATAAAATATTCTTTTTTTAATTTTTTGTAGCTGTTCCAATTAGCTATATATAAAAATTATTTGAGTAAAATTTAATTTGTAAATGTATTGATAAATTATTTTTAATATAATTTAAATACTTCATATACTTACAGTACCATCCATAAAAATCCATTAACACAATTTTCAATAATTAAAAACTACAATGTTATATAAATATGTATAAAATATTCGAACGTTTTCTTCTCTTAGTTTACAGAATTTTTATTGCTTCGTAATGTACAGAAAAAAAATCATTAAAAATTTAAATAAATATTAAAAATCTTTTTTTTTTCATAATAATTTTCATAAATGAAAAGCATTAATTTTTTTTAAATAGTTTTTTAAATACAATATTTATTTTATTTTTTTTCAAAATTTTAATTTTTATATATTTTTAATCAGGGTTGTTAAATAGCGGACTCATGATTCGGAAATCAAATCACCGCTCGAACGGAAATCAAATCACCGCTCGAATCAAAATATGATCGAATCAGTTTCCAAAAATCATAAAAACCGATAAAAAAAAAGCGATATAATCGAATCAGTTTCCAAAAATCATAAAAAGACCAATTAAAGAAAATATTGATTCCGCTCACATTTTGTTTCCCATCTCAAAAATGATCAAATGTTGAATCGAGAGATGATTCGATATCTGAATAAAATTTTGAATCAAAATTTATAAAAACATGTAGCTATATAATAATATTTTTATATATTTATATAATTTTTATGTATTTATGTTATAATGTTTGTAATGTAAAAACAAATGTTTTTGGAAATTATCAACATATTTATGTATTATACATTTTTATCTATATTTTTAGAATTATTTCACTATATGTAACTGTAACAGCAACTGTTTTTCGAAATTTTCATCTTTTAGTTGGTAACATTGCATTTTTCTTTTTATAATTTTAAATCAAAATTTTATTCAGATCGAATAATCGCTCGAATCAACATTTGAGCTGACGCAAATGTTGATCGGACTCAGATTATGATCGGAATTACAGCAAAAAAATGATCAGATCAAATGTAATTCCGCTCGAAATTTGAGTTGAGCGATGAATCAATTCGAAAATTGTTTTTTTTTACAACCCTGTTTTAAATTCCTTTTTTCATATTATTTACTCAGGAAATTTAAAAATAAATTAAAAATCAATATTAAAAAATTGAATTAAATGTTATATATTAAAAGCACTTTAAATTATATAATTATTATTTTTATGTTATTTCAGATTTTCTATTAGGTAAAAAAAATGAGTTTTTATGAAAATTAAATTAATACTTATTGAGGTCAATTTTCAACTTTTATGAGCAATATAAAATGTGGAATAAAATATTTTAATTTTACAATAATAAGTACATAAACTAATAAGATTATTTATAGTATGTATTTAGAAATTGTGAAATTTGTCATGTATTTTTAACTTTTAAGTTATAGTTTTAGTTATCAATATGTATAAGCTTGTTTAAGAATGGTTCATTAAACATTTTCACTTGCACTAAAACAATGGAATTTTTTCCAAAATTTAATTTTTTTACGGCAATTTTGGAATTTTGCATGAAATTTCCTAACAGAAAATATAAAAAAGATATTACTAAGTATTAAAAAACTGAATCATATGATAAATTCCATTTTTTTTTTCTAGATCAAAATTAATCTACCCAATAAAAAAGGATATTTACAAAATAATTATTTATTCTTATTATGGACTTAATCCTGATGGTATTATATATATAGAGAAAAAAAATCTGTTTGTTAATTTTTTTTTTGGTAAATCATGTTTAAGCCCTCATAGGACAATGAAAATATTCAATGCATAAAATAATTCAAATATAGGCCAGATATTTTTTTAGAAGGACCGTAAGATAATATCATTACAGAAATTATTTTAGTAATATTTTATAATTTCAAATTTAAATGGACTAATAATATACTAAATATATTTTCAGGAAAATTGTAAATAATATTATGTAAAGCCTGTTTTTCTTTTTCATTGCAAAATAGATTATTTATCTGTTTTTCTTCAATTTAATATTGAATAAATATACATATTTGAATCATAAACTTCTGTACATCCCAAATATAAAAAATGATAACATTTTAAAGTTCATATCTTCTCAGCTAACTTAATATTAAAATAAGAAATTTTATAGTATGTTCATAAAATAATTATCAGCTTTTGATAATTGGAAACTAAAAATTATATTTTTTTTAAATTGTTAAGTATTTATTTATTTCTGTGTTTCTGGTGTTACGTATAAAATGAAAATGTAATTTAGTTTCACAGTTTGTTTAATATTAACGATTATACGTATATGCAAAAAAAAATCTCGCAACAGTATGGTAAATATTTGTGTGTGGTTTATTATTGTAATGCATGCTTCTTTAAACTATGAAATGTACGGAAACCAACCCCTAGAGTTACCTTTAGTTAAAAGGGTTAAATTTAAAATAATATAAAAAAAATGTAAATATGGTAAAAATTGCAATGCATTCAAACTGAATCAAAGACAGTCAGGAAAAAAGATATTTTTATGGTTTGTCTTTTAGGGAATTGAGAGAAAAAATATCAAAAATAAATGAATCACCATTTTCCCAGATAATTATTATTTTTGTTGGTTTATTTTACTATATTCATAAATTCGGAATTTTATTTTATATACTCTAACAGTCTAACATGTACTATACTCTAACATGTTATATTAGTTTCCTAATGGTTATTTAAATTGAAAATTTGATTTGAATTTGGAATTATATCAAATGGAATTTTTCTTTAACTCAACAAAAGTTTGGAATTATCTAGAATTTGATTCTTGAAATTTTTATGTAATAATGTGGCCAATTTGGAATTTATTAAATGTAAAAAAAAAAATCTTGGCAATTACGAAAATCATAAAATAGTAAATACAATTTTGTAAAAAAAAATATTTTTTTTTGGCATGTTCTGCTTTAGTATATGAATATTTATGAACAAAAAAAACATAAGAATAATTTATTTTACTAAAAGGTAAACTTCATTTTCTGATATAGAATCGATTTTCTTAAGTAGAAATTCAGTAGAAATGAACCAATTCTTGGGTTCTAATAATTTCATTATTCCCATATTATTTTACAAAACATTATTTTAGTCTTGTATTTCAATATAAAAAAATCTTTTTAGATAAAAAGATTTTACATTTTAGTATACATATATTCAAAATTAAAGCTACGTAAAAAATGTGTTTCCATGTTACATTTTTTTTTTGTCAAATTCAACATAATTTTTTCCTTATCTTCAAAATTTAAGCTTATTAAAACCAGAGAAGAATTGAACTTTTATATATGCTAAGCTCAACCACAAAAAAAAAATTGACTTAGAATATTTGTGCTTTTATTTTTATCCTATATAAATTTTTAAAAATAAATTCAATAAATTATATAAGATGAGAAGTTAAATAGGATTAGGTGATTTATATTTTGTGAATGACATTAATGGATTTTGGGAAATGCATCCTATAATCAGATTATTTATCTCTTGCATAAGAAATAAGTTTTTGTATAGGAGCTACAAAAAGCTTATAGTGGATGCTTTTGGTTTGTTGAAAAGGTCATTAATTATAGTTTTATATCTGAAAAAAAAAAAAAACGAATGAGGTAATTTAAAATTTTAGAAAATTTCTTATTTAATGTACCAACATGTCGAGTTACTATACTTACATAAATTATTACTTTTTTAAATTAACAATTTTCATTACGTTTAATATTCTTATTAAATTTTCTGAATTGCTCGTATATTTCAAAAGTAATTCAACCCTACAAGTAGTTAACAGTTTTCGAGGTGAGCCAATTTGCAGAAAATTGATTTCAACTTAATCCTTTAATTTATTTCTCCATAATTAATAAAGTTCAATTTGAAAATTGTAAAAAAAAAATAATAATTTTACTCCCAAAGTTTATACCTCTATTAAATTTAAAACCTATATTCATTAAAATTCCGTTAACCTGCTAAAAAAAAAAGAATTGATAACAAAAATTAATATCCAATAACATCCTTCGACAAAAAAATTGATAAAGAACACCAAATGAAAATCATAGGAAAGCTTTTAATTAAAAATCTGACAATATGAAAGGATATAATAATAATAAAAAAAAATATATATTCAAAATATTTCATATTTTCGTTACATAAACTTTTAAAAATCATCCGCAGTCGCCGATTTATATACCAACCCTCTATATGCAACCCAGAATTTATATCAAAATATATTAAATATTTTGTACCAAAAATAAAAACAAATTCTCTGTATACAAAATAATAATAACAAATAAACCATTTTTGTAAATATTCTTCCCGGCAAGGAGCAAAAATATTTCATGTTTGGTATAAAATATAAAAAAAATTTTATGTCATACGAAAAATTTCAAATTAAAATTCACATAGTGAAGTTGAAGTTCTCTGGGAAGTTTTTTTTTTCATTAAACACAAAAAAAAAATATTAAAAAAATGAAGACAAAATATTTTAATGTTCATCTTCGTGTCTTATTTCTAAATAACTATCACGGTTTTCAAAACCACTATAGGATGGTGATAATGACATGGAATGTTGTTCCGCAAATTTTATGCATTATATAGTTATTAGTACATTAGTACAACGAAGATTTCAGCACAAGAAAAATTTCAAATCTAAGTTGATTTCGCCTTTAAGTCCAGGTAATCCCGAAAAATAGGTATTTTTCAAGGTGTGTGTAAGTGTCCTAAAGAAATGTGAATTATATATTTTTAAAAGTATGAAAATGATAGAAACACAAATTTATATCTACAATACTTATATTTAGTTGTACAATCCCAAATATTTTGAAATGTATATGTATCCTTTAAAATTATAGGAATATTAACAAAAAGATAGCTGAAAATAATAAATTTTATATTTTGAATTCTTTGATTAGACTTTGAAAATTAGAACACGTAGCCGATAAAGTTTATCAAATAATACACTAATAATGATTTGAAAATTTAGTAATATTGAATTTGCAGAATAACGAATGAGGTTAATCATGAGTCTATCTACATATCATGTTCCTCAATTAATCATGTTCCGTTTCCATTTTATGTTGGCGTGCCTTCATTCTTAAGAAAATGTTACCAATCACTGACTTGCAAATTTTAATATAAATATTCAAATACAAAAAAAGTTTCTGGTCAAATTAAAGAAAAAAATATAATTTTTTTAAATAGTGAAATATGAAAAAAAAAAAGAAAAAACTAACTCCACATGCGACAAGCTAATGAAAAGAAATTTTCCATCAATTTTCTTTATAGATTTATATATAAATATTTTACTATTTTTTTTTTTTTAAAGAAACAACAATTTTTTTTTTTATTTTCTTCATAAAATTTTTCTTCATTTTTTGTTTGTTTGTTAAAAGCTTTTTTTTCCTCTTTTCATTTCATAATTTTTCCTTTTTAATTTTTCATTTTTATTTACCTTATATTTCTAATATAATAATTTTTTCTCATAGTTTTTTTTTATTAATTAATTAATTCATAATAATTTTCTTTTTTTTTGTATCTCTAAAAATAATTTAATTATTTATTATATTTTTTTTTTATTTAAATTGTGAGTTTATTAACGAAAACAAAAAAATATTAAATTTTAATTAAAAATTAACTAAAAAAATGAAATTTTATCAATATGTTTAAAAAAACAAAAAAATGTGCGCTTTTAACTATATTTAAATTTAAATAATTTTTTTTATTGTTTATTTTACTAAAAAAAAATAAACTATACTTAAATGTACTATTACACGTTCAACATTTCTGCCGTGAACTCAAAGACAAAGATCAATATTTTCAGTTATGTTTCATCTCACAATTTCTATTGAGTTAAAAAGGAAAAATAAGGAAAAGATTTGAAAAAAAAAAAAAAATGTTGAATGTGTAAAGTTCGACTTAAAATTATATAAAAAAAAACAAAAAGATATTGAAAAATTTTTTAATTTTTCTATCCATGAAGATTAATTTTACTACTACTGTTGCTCTTATTACTGATGTTGTTACAGCAAAAACGAAATATTACAGCAACAAATAATGCTAATAATAAACTTAAACCAGATGTTATTAATAATAATTTACCATATTTTAATTCATTATTTATATGATATTTTTCACATAATTCTGGTGATTCATCTGTCAATATAAATTTATTATCATTATCATTAACAATAATACCTAATTTATCCATATTTTCATAAACATATTGATGTAATTGTTCTACAGTTGATTTATGCGTAACATTTGGACAATTTATATAACCATCACATAATAAATCTTTTGATATACATACATTTGTATTACCCGGGCACTTAAAATCACAATCATTATTATCTTGTAATAATGATGATGCTAAACTACCATCTGGATTACGTGGTAAATGAAATAATTCTGTCCATACTAAACGAAATGCATTTTTACCTGGTTGTCCATCACCAGTATATTGTATTAATACTGGTAATGGTTCTTGATCATTACCTAATGCACCTAATTCAGCTGCTGATAATATTGGTAAATCACGTGCTGATGATATATTTTCTGGACATACAATAAAACGTGGTTCTAAACGACCAGCTAAATATACTTCAATTTTAGCATTATCACATGTACGATCTTTAAAATGTGATTTTTCTAAATGTAACCATAAATCACGTTGGGCAGCTACTTTTAATTCCCATATACATTTTTCTTTACGCATTTTCATAGTTGCTGGATTTAATTGTTTTTCATTTAAACCAGAATTACTACCAACCATACCACTTACATCACCACCACCACCACCAATAATTGTTGATGTTGTATGACTCATCATACCTAATGCTTTACGATATGGAAATACTAATTCACCTTCTGGTGATGGTCCTAATGTTATTGGTCCACATAATGGACCATGAGCAAATTCATAATTTGCTTCAAATAATGGATTTGGATTTTTAAAATAACTGGTAATTGCATGTTGTCCTTGAACAATCATTTCTAAATTCATTTGATCACTAGATGATATTATACGTACAGCACGTGGTATGTTATCACAGAAACATGCTAAATTATTTTGATATTTTGTTTCTTTTTCTTCCCAAATAACAAGCTTATCAACACGTTCCTCATGACATCTAGTACATGCATTCATGTTATATGGTAATTCTTTAAATGACACTGATGTTACTTCAACAACAGCACGTGCATATAAACGTTTATCTGTAACAAATTTATATTGACATCGGACATCTGAACCACCAGTACGTTTAAATATTAATGTATTCATTGGTGACCGGATTTTGCCACCTGGATGTTTCCATGCATAAAATATTTCATCACATAATGTATTTGGTACTGGATCACCAAAACGGGTATTATTAAAAAAATCATAATGTGCCCAATAATATAATGAACTACCACTATATGAACCAGTCTTACTTTCAAATTTTACATATAATGATGGACTTGTTGATACAAAATCAACTTTTTCCATTGGCCGAGAGAATGTATCACAAAATGTTTTTATTATTCGTGCTGGATCTGGTCTAGATGAATCATAAATTGTTAATGATTCACCACAATCACCATCATATTTTTGTATTGCTGATTCAATTCGATTTATTCGAAAACTGTAAATAAAACGAGAAGATTTATAGATTAGAAAATAAATTAGAAAATATTGTTGGTTGAAAGAAAATGATACAAAAAAAGAGGATGACTACGAAAAATTGTATTTACATTCTGACATGGTCATCCTATTTTTTTTTATTTGCACAATTTGAGTCTTAGAAAATATAAACACAATCAATGCGCCACCCAAAAACCAAGTGTAGAAATTGTGATATTGGCTAACATAATGTCAATTTTTGGCACATAATAAAAGGACAAGAAGAAAAATTGTATTAAAAAGAAAATTTCTTGTGTTCTTTTTATAGATATCGAATTTTCCTTCTTTATTTATGTGGAATGATATTTTTTTTAGTGTTGTGTGTAATTTATTCAAGTCAGATTTGTGTTTTAAGCTCGACGATGTGCAATGTAGATTATATATTATATTTTTTGTTTTGGAAAAGAAAAATGTACGTGATACTTTATAGATGCACATATAAAACACATAAATTTGGATTTATTAAGGCATGATGATGATAACTTCGAAATATGGGCGTTCTATCAGGGCGGTGGAGTTTTTTTTCTAGAAAATTTTCAAATTCAGATTGTTTATTTTAAGTATAAATTCAGAAAAAAAAAATTTAGAAATTGTGTGAAATTATTTAGAGTGAGAATTAAAATGTCCGTTCATTTTGTTTTTTTTTTTTGTTATGAAATATATTACAAAATGTATCATGGTATTATCACATTATTTAAGTGCTTGAAAATAATTGCTGTACTTAAAATGAATTAGTGAGATTTTCAAAAAATATTTATGGTAATATAGTAGCTAGAATTATATATGGATCACAGTTTTCTAGGGTCATTGTTAAGATAAATAATAGTTTTTACAGAGTTTTAAAATGATACAATATCCTTTTTAACAATTAAATTTTTTTCGGTTGCGCTCGTTTGACATCGTAATTATAAGAAAAATGAAAATAAAATCGAAATGGGTTTAATGGTAGTATAAAATTTAGTAAATTAGATCAGTAATTTAGTAATAAATTTAAGAATTTTTATTCTATAGTACAATAAGTAAAGCATATTTTACATATATAACCAATCTTTCAGCATTATAATGAACAAAGCTATATATGAAAATGCTAATTGAATATATTTCGATTTATAGTATTTTTTTATGGTTGCAAAATAAAATTTAAATACAGAAATTACTTAAAATGGTTTCAATTTTATTTCGAATTATTACATATTAAAAACTTGTAAAAAAAACTTAATATTTTTCCATTAAATAATAAAAAAGAAATTATTTCATTTTTAGTCCTTTTGGCATATTCTTTTATAAAAAAAGGAAAAAAAAATTCAATTGATTTTAGTTGAATTCAAAAGTATATTATTGTTTGTAATTTATTTATATAAAAAAAGGAAATAAATTGAAAATATTTTCTTTTTACTAAATCAAAAAAAAATTTATTTTTTTTCATAAATTTTAATTAAATTTCTTTTATAATATTTGCCATTTAAATTTGATGAATTTGCTATTTTTTTTCTCTGGCCATTTTTTTTTACATTTTCCCATATTTTCTTTCATTATGTAATATATTTTTTTCTCCAATTTTGTTGTTTTGTATTATTGAATTTATTGTTTAGTTTCATGTTTTTTATCATTCACAAAAATTAATAACCAAACACAAGACAAATGAAAAACTGATATTTTTATTAGCATTTTTCTCCAAAAAGTAATCTTTTTTAGACTTTTAACATTTGTTAAATAAATTTTTAATCATCGCACTGTGATAATTGAAAGACTAAAATTTTAATATCTTAAATTATATAGAAAAAAATTCTTCAAAAATAAATTTTTATTGAATTTTATGAAATTTTAACATACTTTCAAAATTCCATTATATGTATTTTATGATATCATATAAAAATATAGTAGTATACATAAATACATATACATATATGTATATCTATAATATTTATTTTTTTATTTTTTGCAGATAAGTAAATTAATATTATTTCTTTTGCGGATTTTCCATAAATGGTTGAATAATCAAAAGAGGATTTGTACGTGTATAAAGGACGAAAATATTAAAATGAAATATCTCAGTGTATTGTCAACAGCATTTATTTATTTTTTAAACATAACAAAAAAAAAATTGTAATGTGCGATTTTTAGTCAAAGGATATTAAACAATACATGAAAAATAAATAAAGGCATTTTGCCAGCAAAAAAAAAATCCTTTATAAAAAGGATTTTGCAAGCTGCACAAGTTTACGTTATTATTATATTTAGGACATGTTAAAAAAAATAAATCCCAGAGTAAGGAATCATATCTCACTAGAGCTGTATATATCATTGTAAATACGGTGATAAAATATGGCATTATTGAATTTATCAATTAACGTTAGTACCGTACTAGAAAAAGATATTTCTTCAAAAAACTTTCAAATTCATTTAAAGTGATCAATTTCAGCCAATTGAAATTAACAAGAAGATTAGCATATATTAATCATTAAAATAATTATAAATTTCTAAAAATAACATTGAAGTATAAAACTATACAACTAAAATTTTATATGAATAAAATAAAATTCTTTTATTTCATAATTGTCCTTAATTTGTCCTTAATCAATTACAAAAATTATCTTTTGTTGGCAAGACAATTTTCTGTTGTTGCCTAAAACTGTGACAAAAATTTTACAATAAAAAATTATCTTAAATTTTATCATTTATACTATTTTTTGTGTGTTTTATATATATATTTTTTTTAACCCTAAAAAGAAAAAAAAATGTCCTGTAAAACAGTTTTCACGACTCTTCTAAAGCAAACGTTACAAAATAATATTATGATATCGTTAGATAGCAATAATAAAAAGGACATCATAAATGCTATTCTATTTACAATGTTACAAATTCCCCATAAATTTTGATATCCTTTCAGTTTTGTTTTTTGTGTTGGGAACAATTCTCTGATTATACTATCATCACTTTATGTGCAAAAATAAATTTGATAACCAAAATGCAGAGAGAATAAAATTCAGAAACTGGACTATAAACTCATCATTTATGCAATACATAATAAAAAAAAAACTTACCTTGGAAAATATAATCGTATTATTTCACCAGGTCGTCCTTTTATATGATAACTACAAGATGTATTTGGTGGATACCAATGTGCAATACTTAAAAATATACCCTCAGATTGGCTAGTATCTTTTAAAGCATCTGAACTAAGTAACCAATCGCATATACCATGTTTTATACCAGCTGTTTCAACATGTCCTGGCCAATTGCCAACATTAAAATGAAAACCAGTATTTAGTAAAGGTCCAGCGGGTGATGATACAAATTCAACATACATATATTGTGAAGTACCTGGAATGGAACATAAAAAAAAAGAAAGATACAGATAAAAAATAGGTTAAAATTTTTGTTATTGTTTAAAATGAAGTATATAAGAGTGTACAGAGTTTTTTTTTTTGAGGATATATAAGTTTAAATTGAAACTTTAATTAAGAAATGCAATCTGATTATGTATTATTATTTTTGTTCATTGAAAAATTCAAATTTAATCAATTTGCAATTAAACAAAATACAAATTAAATTAAATAGCAAATATACGCCATCTCTGATATTTCTGATTTAATTTTATAAATTGTATTGATTCAGGTGTATATATAAAAATTATAATTGAACATCATTTAGGTGAATATGTAATAAATTTAACAGATATATAGGTCCTGTTAACTTATGGTACGCAAGGTAACCTCTATTTGTACAACATGTCAAAATACATCGGTAAAGGTTGAACCTAGTGATATAATCTTATCATAATACTATATACATATGTATATAGTATAAGATTTCTTTAAATTTAGAACAAATATAATCTCTTTGCAAACACATTTATAGAAATCTTACTTTTACTACAAAGATTTCAGTACCAATGGTATTTTTTTTATAAAAAAAAATATACTATATAATATTTTCTTTTATTCATTTACTGTAGGTTTTATATTTTTTAAAGCTTTAGTATATTATTTTAATATTATTATGTTTATACATACTATCTATATATACAATTTTATATAAAATGTAAAATGTCGTTATACCATTTTTGCATTTGTTAATGGAATTTTAATTAGCAGCGACAAAATTAACATTTATTTTGTTGGAATTTAATGTATATGTATATATATTAAATATATATATATTTATATATATGTATATATATTTATATGTATATTTTACTTTAACATAACCATAATAAAATTATGTAAATCTGATTGTATGTGCTGTTAAGTAAGCCATGAACGTGTGAGGTTCGACTATTACAATGCTATATAGGAAAAGCAAAATAAGGGTATATGTATGTATATAATAAATTTTATAGAGGATTATGCAATGGTTACGTAAATGCGAGGACATTACAATAAAATAATATACATATAATAATGTTGTATACAATAATATGAACTCATGTTATATAATCATCGGATAATATTAAAATGTTTTTATTTCGTTAACTTTTTTCCCCGTTGATGACTGTTATATTGGATAATTAGCTGATAGTCAATTAACATTTTTATCAAAAGATAAAAAACGGATATTGCTAGTAGGCAATATATCAGGGAAATATAGAAATAAATTAATTTTTTATAGAAAATTTTGTAAACATGTAAACAAATTTTATTATAGAATATTGCATATATACTAAATAAACATTTTTAGGGGGTAACACTTTAACATAAAATTTAAAATGCCCACTTGTCAGTTAAATTTACATTTTTTTTTACTGACTAGCTAACATTTTAGTTTTTATGTTATTCTGTTATTTGCAAATATATCCTCACAAAAAGTATTAATATTAAATATATATTTTCTGTTGTTATTTGTTATGTTTTATGTAAATTCTTTATATACTTATGTAGTTAAAATTGGAAAATTTTATATTTTAAAAAAGGATAAAAGAAATTTTGAAAAACAATTTATTTTTGTAGAAAATTTTGTATTAATTATTTCCCACTAGCAAATAATTTATTTTTTATTTTTTAGAATATTGAATTAATTTTTTTTATCATTAATGCATAAATACGTATTATGTATTATGTATTATGCATAATATTTGAAAGATTGATTTTAAAATTTTATGAATAATAAAACATTTTCTTTTGATAGTTAAAATTTTTTTATATGTTGTGTATATTTACCAATAATACTAAAGGGAAATTTTCCAAGTCCACAAAATTTTCCAATAAGTGGTGAATGTTCATCACGTCCATCATAAACTGATAACCAATCATATGGACAATGTTCATTTCCGGATCCAATCGGTCTCATCGGACAGGTCATTATATTTTCACACCTGGATACAAAAAAAATAATAAAAGTTAGTAAATATGTTTAATAAAAATTGGAAAAAGAATTAGAAAAGTAATTTAGAAATTGAGATAAAAAAAAAAGTTTTTTTTTCTACTAAACTTTTGCCTTCTATAATATCCGTATTACTACTTATGGTTTAATAAAAATAAATTTCCTATATTTTGGTTAGAAAAAAACTTTGTAATGAAAATGTAGGGCAGTGAGTTTTCGTGGGATTATATAGTGGGGTTTTTGATGTAAATGGTTTTTATTATATTTCATGAAAATATATTAAAAATATATACATATTTAAGTTTGATTTCTGTAATTCTAAAGTTAGATTTGGGGCTATTCGTACAAGATATAAAATTATTAAAGATTTTGCATTATGTTCAACACATTTTCATAAAATTTTGAATGATCATAATAGTAAAACATTCTTTTAAATAAATTATTGGACAAATAAGCAGAGAAATCTATCTGAATATATGATCAAGTCTTAAGATATGTGATACTCTTATATCTTATTGTAAAATATTAATTAATAAATCGAAAGTTAGTTTATTGCACACTAATTTCTATAGTATTTTATAGTTATATATATCACTGGTAATTATAACCTTATCAAATTATTATTAAAGATGATTTTTTTAATACAAAATTGATAATATATACTTATGTATACGTATTAAAAAAATCATCTGTAAAATATTTATATATTTTAAAGATGATTTTAACAATTTAAAGATTATATAAAATATTTATTGCATAATCTTAAATTGTTGAAGATTCAACAGAAGACTAATATGTTTATTATATTAAACTTATTTATAATAGAATTTTTTTGAAGTCATAAGGAAATGGTCAAAATTGTAATTATACTTATGTAATGAGATTTCAATCCACCCTTTTATTAAACTATGTATTATTCTTCTAAAAAGCATTTTCTCTTACAATTTTTTTATAGAAATTGACCCTTCAATAAATAATATAATAAAGAAAATTAATATACTTAATTTAAATAAATAATTCTACTAATGAAATTTAAACTTTATTTCTATAAAAACATCAAGAAATAATACTGAAAGCATATTAAAAGTTTTATTAACAATTGACAGAAAAAAAGGTTTGAAAGTTAAAAAAGGACCTTTATGAATTAGTTTAATAGACCCACCAAATATATTAATTCGTTCAAAAAAAAAAATGTTTTTATAATATTATTAAACCTATTTAAGATATCATTTTCCTTTCAATACCTTCAAAAATATCCCTTACATTTTTCCTATTATAAAATAACCGTGCCAAATTTTCAAATTTTTTGTTACTGCTGAATATTTAATAGAACTAAAAATTACTTTAGTAAATTTCCGAGTTTGAATTTTTATTTTGTAGGAAATGTTGTCGTTGTCTCAAAATTAGACAATTTGTATTCAGGATTCTAGGAATAATATAAAAGGATATTTTCAGAATTTAATTTTCGTTTATTTTCCATTTAAACGTCAAACCAAGTATAAGTTTTTTTTTTTTTTTGAAGATTATTTTTTTTTCTCTTGAAGCCCATTTTAAAAAATGAAAAAAGTAGAAATCTCCTGATAAATCCAAGAAAAAAGCTGAAAGGGTCATTTAGGATATCATTAACTAGGATAATACTTTTCATTTTTACTTTTGGTCGTTTCCACTTTCTATTTTTAGTAAACACCAGAAAAAAAGTAAGTAAAAGAATTTTTTTTTATCCTTTTTTCTCTACGAAACATTAAAAAAAAACTAAATATTTATAAGTAAAAAAAGCAAGAAGAAGAAGAATTAAAATATATACAGACATGAATACAAAAAAATGAAAGAAGAAAAAATTATAATTATAAAGGACATGAGATCATCACGTCCTGAATATGAAAAAAAAACTACCCGTCAAGTCTTCTATGTTGCCCTGTTGATTACTTTATATACGAATACGTGGGATAAAACTCATTTCATTTTTTTAAAAGCAAAAGCAAAACAAAAGAAAGGATGAAAAAAGTCTTAAGATGAAAATTTAAATGATATCACTCTGAAGAATATAGTTAGAATTTATATACACTATAAAGGGAATTTTCTAGAAAATATATGCAGTTTAGCTGCCATCTGAAATTAATATGAAAAGGAAATAACAGAAACTGTTCTTTTAAATAAATTGATTCATTTGACAAAATTGATATAATATAATATGTAAGTTACTTAGTATAAAAAAGATCCTTTATTATCAAAAACAGTCACTTTAATACTAAGGGAATTATGCCTATTTTACTTTATTCTTAAATTTGTATCACTCGCGTCTTTTTTTTGCTTAAACATTGTAAAATGTCACAATCACAAATATAATGAAAGTAAGTTTCCTTAAAGGACTTACTTTTTAATTTTACAGTGTAGTGATTTTTTAGAGTGTACTAAAGAAATTTTTTTTCAGTTTTTAACAAAAAAAAACAATTTTTTTTATTACTTCACGGAATATAATTACAACAAGGTTTGCCTTCTTTTATAGACTGTAATGTATATGTACATATCTATATAATTTTAATAAATATCCTTTTTTATATTATTTGCTAGGTGGTTTGCATAAATTTATAGAAAAAATACGACGACGACGACGACGAATTTTTTATTTTCCTTATCCTGGAAAAACTACACAGAAAAAAGGATGCGTTCTAAACAACAACAAAAAAAAAATGAAAGGAAAAGAAATTTTATTTTAATACTTTTAAGCTAAATATAATGAAATTGTTTGACCCATATTTTTTTGGTTAACAAACTTTATTTTACTATATGAAAAAATTTGTTAAATTAATTTACAGAGTTTGTTAGAACTTGTAAAGTATCATTATTAGAAAAATAAATAATAATTGTCTCGTTTTTTGAGTTTCTATTTTCTATAGTCGTACAATATTGGAAATTAATTATCGTATACATCTCCGTTTAACCACTTTTCGGCATCTAATTAAAATGTTAGACAGAATTACTTATATGATTCGACTGATAAATAAAGTAAACTGCTAATGACTATAAATTGTCGAAGAAAATTATTGTTTGCAACAATTCTATTAAATACAATTTTATAAGAATATTTCATAATTTGCTCTTAATATAATTTGGTTTTCAAAATGATATAAAATACAACAAGAAAAATTTTCACTTTTTATATTTTTTGTAATTCAAAATATAAATTTTTAGAAAAGTTGAGCTATCATATTTAAAAGAATGGTTTTACCTTTTTCATAAATAATTACTTTAATGCGTTGAAAAAAGATGCAAACTCTTTACTTTTTCTACTCAATTTTTATGATAGAAATACGGACGCATAAAACCATTTTTTTAATAAAAAAAAAACTCCGACAAAGCAATAGAGAATAGAGTAATAATAATTGTAAAAAATGGTTAATGTTAAAATTTTTTTATGATTTGGTGTTCCTGGTTTTTTACCTGGTTTTTTTGATTATGTATATGATCTAATAAATCACTCCTAAAGGATATTCTGTATAAAAGGGTTTTAATGGTTATGGTTGTTTTGTTTAATCAACAATCTAGTAAAGCAAAAACTATAGCACATATTAATTTACTGCCATAAAATTGCGATAATCATAAATGTTTACTTTAGTTAAAATTACATTTAATATTAAAAAATTTTAGATTATAATTTTTATTAACTTTTCTTAACATAACTTCAAAAAAATAAATGAACATCCTTATTTATTTGTCATTTTTCGGAAGTTAGTTTTTTTCATGTCAATTTTAATATATAAATTTCATAAAAAAACTGTTCCTTTTTTCAATTTTCTATATAATATTGGCAGTGATAATGCAATTCTATAAAACTTTTAATAATTTTTTTTTTTATTTTATTAAAATTGACATTAAATTGAGTGTAAATTTTGGCTTCACTTCAAAATTTTCAATTATGATTATATAATAAATGAATGACTTTAAACCAACATGGATAAATTTTGCATTTAAATTTTTTTTACATGCATACAATGCATTATATAATGCAAGAATAATTTTCCCTTAATAATAGGAAATATTTTCTAGTCTATAAAGAAAAAGGATATTCTATATTGATAATATCTATGTATTATAAAAAATAATATTTTTCATAAATATGTAATATTGATTAAATTACGTGTCATGAACAGAAAAAACTTTTGTATAAAATTCAATTTGTATGAAAAGTTTTTGACATGCATTTACAATTAAATTCCATTAGATTGTTTGAAAATATTATATGCAGTCTTGATATTATTTACTATTTTAATAATTTTTAAAGATTTAATTTTACTTAAATGTTTAAGGATATAAAAGGATTTGATTAAAATTCATATTAAACTAATGTTTTTAAATTGTGATCCTATTATGTAGTCATTAATTTTAAAGACAAGAAATTTCAAAAATAATATTGTAAAATTATTCAATTACCAAAAACCAAACCAAAAATGTTTATAATTAGAATTCTTTAAATTTTACAGGACAAAATATTATTTTCCATCAAAATTAGTTTCTTCTTTTAACTTTTGATAAAATGTATAACCATTTCAATATTAGTTTTTGTATAAATTTGTTTCAAAATTTGATTATTAAACCCTGAAATTTTCTAAAAATATGACTTAAATAATTGTTTGAAACTTTTTGGTGAAATTATGTTCAAATTGCGAAAAATATTCCTCTGTCGTGAAAGATCTTTTGAAATTTGAGTTATAAGCAATTTATTGAAATTCCTTAAATCTTATTAAAATTATGCAACTTTTCTATAAGATAACTTTTAATACTATGAAAAGTTTTTGTTAGAGAAGGAATTTTTTTTAGTTCAGCAATAAAATATTTTATTAATATCACATATTTTGAATATAAAATTTAATTAATTTTTTATGGTTCACTTTTTCTGTAAAGATATTTTCCCCAAATTATATTTTATACTTTATTTCCTGGCATATATGAATATAAATATTATATTCTAAAATCTAAAGGACAACCAAAAAATTTAATATTTGAATTATTTCGAAAGAAAAGTTGTAAGATAAAATTTGATATTTTCAATTATATGTGGGATAAAATAATTTATATATCTAAAATAATAAATAATTTAATTCAATTTATCATTTTGAATCATTTATATATTCGTGGAAGACAAGAAAGTATAACCACAAAATAAAAATATTTGTCATGATAATGTTCATCATTATACTTATCTGGGTGGAGAAGTGCATAAGAGCATTTTAACGACTGTGGGAAGGATTTAAAGATTAGAACTTGCACAAGAGTATAAAATTTTATGAAAAATATCTTTAGAGAATTTGAATTATTATATATTTAAAAGTGGTTATAGTGGTAAAAATATGATCTTGAGATTATGAGCCAGATATAATATTTAATATGCTAGGTTATTAATTATATAAAATATAAATTTATATGTTTTTCATTATTACGTTTTCATATAAATGTCAATTAAATATAAAATTTTAATTTAAGAATAAAAATTAATGTAACATTTATTCGAAATTTATGTAAATTTATTATCTGCATTTTCTGTTTAAAATGTCAAGGTAAAATTGTTGTGATTTTATTTTATAAAATTGTTTATTGCGATATTTGGCGTTTATATATACACAAATATATTGTATTAAAATATGTAGAAATTTATATAAATATTAATTTAATTAAATGATAGGAGTATATAAATTAAGTCTAAAACGAAAACTATGTTTGGTGATTATATACATAAGGTCATTTCCATTTAAGGGTTAAAATATACGAAACTACTTCTACCAGTTAGAAGATGAATGTTTTTTGTTAGAATTTATTTTTGTTTTTGTTAAATATTTCTCTTATTCTGAAAAAACTTATTTTACCTCCAATATACAAATTTTAATTTAATTAAAATTATCTAAGATTTAATGTTATTTTAATATTAATAAATTATGTTTTCCCGAAACTTACCGTTGACCATCAACTGAAAATTGTTCATTTTGTAAATAAAGTTTAATATATGGCTGTCTAGTATGTAGTTTATAACGACAATTTAAAGCTCTTGGATATAGTCCTGGATAAGCTGGTGACTGTACATAACAAGTTTGGAGGCGACAGTCCCGAAATTCTCTTTCACAATATGATCTGAAAAAAAACCAAAAAAATTATTATGAAAATCTAAAACAAAAATTAAAGCCATAAATATTGATACAAAATTGAAATTTATTATTAATTTTAAAATACCTAAATAAATATAACTAAAATTGGCAGAAATGAAATTTTTCATTTAGAAAATTTAATATTTATTTATGTGGCTGCATTGAAAAAAAATTATCCTTTTTTCGTGGTGTCCATAATGGTTGTCGACAATTCCCAAAAAAAAAATGTATTTTTTCTACTTAAATCTTCAATAATTTACGAGCATTAAAACTAAAAAGTTTTCCGTAAAAAGGGATTGTCGTATCATCTCTTGTTATTGTCGTGGCTGTTGTGGTTTTTTGTTGGGCAAATAATATTATATAAATTTTAAGAATTTTTAAGGTGGCAGAGCTATAAGGGAAAAAAGTGGAGAAATATCTTTTATGGGAACAAAAATATGGATATATTGTTATTGACAATTGTCCAAAATAGAATATATTTCTTTTTGGCTAAAAGCTTTCAATTAATCAATTGAAATATTATTTTTCGGGGCATGCCATATTATACTGTTTCTTGCAAAAGTTTATTTTATAAATCTTTTAGTTGCATTGAAAATATTTGGCTAACTAAAGATGTCATAAAGTGTTGAACGTAATTTGAATAATCATATTAGTAGTATAGGATCACAAATTTGATCCATTGACATTGTTGTATTTACATATGTATATTAAATATCTTCTCATATTCAAGAAAAAAATATGTATTATATCTACCATTTTAATTTTTAATCCCTTTTTATAAATCGAAAATATTTCATAGAATTTTATATTCATATTAAATGATGTGTTAACTTTTTTCAATTATAATAAGTAAAAAAGTTCTGCTTAAAAAGGACACTTATATGAATTAATGATCTGCTCTACTTTTTCAAAACTGAAAAAATCAATAGTCCTTTTTAAGTATTTTGTAAGGAATGCAACACATTATTAAAATTTAATAAAAATTCCTTTATATTAAATATTTTATATTCTGGTCAATTTAAATTTTTTTTTTTATTATACAACTAAAATAACAACAACATAAAAGCACTTAATATATTTTCTCTTTAAGAATGATAAAAAAATATTTGACCTACCCTTGTACAACTTCACCACGACGATTTGGGTAAAGTTCTGGATGTTGTCCGTATCGTAAATATACTTCCATTTGTTGTTCAGCCCTTGAATCAAAAGCAAAGTATGTCTGAAAAACATAAAGAATGGAAAATAAATATTAAAATAATGTTGTATAAAATAATGTAATTTTGTTAATTTGTGGGTTTGTTGAAATTATACTTATGTATATCATTAAATTATTGTTTTTTAATATGAAATATTAATAGATAATAATTGTTTTATTAAATAAGTCTATTATGATTTATACAATATACTAACTCTTTTTGCTAAACTGTATTAAAATATATAGCTACAATTTTTTCAAGAATTTTAAATTTCTAACATTTCTCGAAATAAATTTAAGTTTTTTGAATTATTATACTGTTTCTGTTTCTCTATACTATATCATAAAATAACTTTTCCTATATTAAAGCTTTCAGAAACGTTGCAAAAAACTTATTCAACGAAGTGACAATTTCACCCGGGAAAGTAAAAGTTATTAGTAAATTTATATTTTACCAAAAACATATAAATTTCTTTTACTTTCCAGAATATTAAGTTATAAAACTTAAAAACCCAATTCGGAATCTTTAAAAAAACTTTTCATTGAAACGATTTATTGGATTTCAGAACAATTCCTTTCATATCCTTTTTTTTTATTATTATTCTTTACATATAATTTCTGTATGTCCTTTTTTGTGTTGTTGTGTTGGCCAAGGACTAACAGGATATATACATACACACTTAAAAATCGAAAAAAAAATTATCTCTCAGAAAGCGACCTCTTGTGATAGAATATCAATGGGAAAAAAAATTGTAAATATACTTTTTATATGATTTTGTTCGGTTAGTTTAAGAAACATTAAGGATAATCAGTATTAAATTTTTTTTGGAGACATACAATTTATTTTTGGGCAGGATTTCAGTATTTTTTGTTTTTTTTTTTTTTGCTGTCTGCGGTTTTTGAGGAAATTATTTTTATGAGGCTTTTAGTCATAAAAATTTTCTTTTTTATTATGTGTTTGTTTTGTTTCTTATCGGAAAAAGTGGGTATGGGTTGGAGTGGTAAGGTTGGTTTTGGTAAAAACAAAAAGTATAAAGTTTAGAATGTATTGTAAATTGAGTAATTTTTGCCCAGTATTTATGGATTTATTGAAAAATATTATATGGCAAAGTTTGTTTAGGAACATGAAAATTGTTCTTGTTCTTGAAGGATTTTGGAAATTTTAAGATGTCAGAGTTTTTATTGGGGACAAAAAAGTTTTGAAAAATAAATAAATAAATTGAAATGAAATTGTAATAAAAAGGAAAATTTTGTGGTGTGATAATAAAGTTGAAGATAACTTTCCGATTAGTTTATATTATCCTGAATGCGAAATTTTGTTAAAAAATAAATATATAATTAAATAGCAAAAGTTTGGTTAGATTTTCTTTCTTTATGAGGGATAGTTACGTTACCGAAAGATTTTATTGTTACATTTAGTTAAAATATTTAAAAAATGAACTTTTATATCCTTGCTAATTTAGTCAAATTTCACTTTATTTTATACTAATTACAAAAGTTTCATTTTACTTTACTACTTAAATCTTATATATTTATACCCAATGTGTTAAAGCCAGAAAATATAATTTATATGATTTAAAATAAAATTAATCATTTTATTTTTCATTGCATATTTTAAAGGATATTTGTATGCTTATAGATGTACCTAAAATAGCTTATATACCGTATGTTATACCAAAAATTAAAATTGTATTTACATATAATCTGAATAATATTATTCCATGTTTACACAAAGCAGCACACAATAATTCCAATTAAACATTTTATATCTTTTCAAAGTGGAAAATTTCAATTTTTTTTTTGTGAAAATTTTATAATTGATTATTTTTCTTCTTCGTTTTTATGTTGCAGAATACAATTGATATTAATTTCAAATACAACATAAACTCATATGATTTTTGTAAAAGTTTAAAATTTTATTTAAGAATCTTTATTTCGGGGAACAATAAAATTAATTGTTCAGACAGGATACGCCAGCCATAATAAAAAGAAATTATATTACATACATATACATATTATATATTATATGCAAAAAGAGAAAATTCATGTGTACGCATTAATTGCAGAATTGTAAATGTAATAAATATACCTTTTTTTTTTGCTTAAATTGTATAAATGTCAAATATATAAAACTGGTATACAGTAAAGTACACCCAGCCATTATTATATTTTAGAAATTAATTGAATGAAGAAGTACGTGCAAATTTACTACTACAAATTATTTTTCATCGAAAATATTATTTTTTTTAACCATCAAAATATTTTTACATTGTACATTGTGCAGAATTTTATGTACAAAGAATTTAGTGCAGAAACAAATTATATGACTGACAGACAGAAGATATAGTAAATATAAAATTTAATTAAAATTATTATGGTGTAACATTTTCCTTTTGTATATAATTTGAATTTAATTAGTTACGAAAGACTTTAACTATTTATACCTATATATAATATGTATTTATGTATATTTTTTACACGATCTATTTTATGACTTTCAATTTAATTATATCTTTACAAATGTAATTTTTAATTTATTTAAGTACGAGCTTATTTATAGAGATGTAGTCTAAGGTCTATTTTATTTGTATGAAGTAATAAAAATGTAAACTAATTTTTTTCAATCAGATCCGTTTATTTGTTTTGTAAAATGAATTGTTAATTTTTATACTTCCAATTATGCTTATTTCATGTGATTAACAATTTCAAAAATAAGAGTTGATGCCAGAAATAAAAAAATAAATACCATCATTATATTTATTATATTTTTATAGTTTTTTTTCTATTTTATATGGAAAATAATTAATCATATTTATAACGAGATTTAATTGTGACTGACATTATAAGGAATGTGTAGGAACAATAATAAAAAAGCATCATATAGCTTTATTTCTAGCTAAGAAAATTCAATAGATTTTAATTTACTGTAGCATTGACTCCATCTTTAAAGTATTCTGCTAAGATCCACTTCAGATTGGTAAAAATTCTAGTAAAATATCGAACAAAATTTAATTTAAGTTTGAGCTGTAGATGGCGGTGATTGGAAAATCAGCTTATTGCAAAAATTTAATGTATAAATAAATTAAATTATTTTTTTGAAATAGTTTTAAATGGCTGTGTGAATACTGAAATGTCCAATATCAAAAAGTAAAAATAAAATGTGAGGTTAATTTAACCACGTTGATGAGTACTAAGACTGGATTTTAGAGCTTAATTTGATTTCTCCACCTTAGAGTAGGTAATACTTGGAATGGAAATTTGTTTAAATTTTTCTAAGTTTTGTTAATATAATTTAATTTTTGTATAAAACATGAAAATGGATTTAATACCCTAGCGGCTTGCATATTAAAATTTTAAGTAAAAACTTGACATAGCTTGCGCCACCTGTATATAAGAAAACTAAATACTAAATTCCCAATTATTTTTTTGGATACTAATGGAATACCAATGTAAAAATGTAAGCAAAATTTTTGTCGCTGGTAAAATTTTGTTTGGAAATTCAGGTTTTTTTTAAGTGGATAGAATACTAATATAATACTTAGCTTAAAAATGTGAAAAACCAGCATCAAGTCAACAAGCTATAACATGTTAAGTACTACGCAAAACTTATCTACTTTTATATTTAATGTATAACATTTACTCCCTCTTTAAAGTATGATTGAGCTCTAGCCATCCGATCCAATTGATCTATTACTAACTTTTAAATTTAAACTAGCTACAAGCCCCAAAATTTTTTAAATTCAATTTTAAAATATATAATTTTTTACAAAAAAATATCTACTTTCATTATTTTGAATTTACATTCATAAAAAAAAACTATATAGATATAACTATAGAAACTAACAAATTTAAGTGTTATTTAGACACTTTGGTTAAACAGTCTTTTTTACTAAAAAATAAATAAATTTCAAAATAAAAAAAAAATTAAATGAAAATGAAGTAAAAATATTATTTTACCATGAAAAAATAACAAACAACAAAATTAAATTCGAAAACTCAAAAGTTAAGAATTTCTCTTCTATACCAGAAAAACGACAAAATGCTTTGATGTTTTTTTCTTCCTAAAGGGTGTTCAATTAAATTTTATGTTGATGGCATATTTTAGCATCGTATATAAGTACATATCTATATATAGGTACTCGTAGTATATACAGAAACTAGAAAACTTTGACGACTTCACAAAAAAAAAGTATAATAATAATGAAGACTTGATTTAATGACATATTTCTATTTTTGCATATATACGTAACTATGCGGAAAAATTCTAACAAAAAACTTCTATCTCTGGTTCTCTCTTTTTGGGTGTAAACAGTAAACGTAAAAGTATGAAAATGTGAAAATAGTTTTTAAAAGTCATCACCAAACCAAACATATAAAAATAAATGCACTAACTAAAAATTTTTTTAAAAAACTATTTGTGTTATATTTATAACATATACATATATAAAAATGGTATATAAGCAAAATTGTATTTTCCAGTTTATATATTTTTTATTATATTATTTTATTTTTATACCTGATCTGTAAAATTGTCAGTGTGGAACATCACTTTGACATAGCTCGTTTCACTAATGAACGTTTGTGGTTGTTCTGCTTCTCCACAAAACATTCCAGGTTCACGTCGATTTGATACATCAGTTTTAGCATTTCCATCTACAATCTATATTATTAGAGTAAAAGAAAATTTAATAAAATGAGAATTATTTTGTGTGTGTTGAAAAGTTGAAAATTTTATTCAGTTTTCTGGGTTAAATTTTCTATTTTTTTTCCAGTATTCTAGAGACATTAAAAAGTTAATTTTGCTATTAATTTTTGTATATTTTTAATTTTTTTTTTTCTTCTATGGTAGATAAAATTAAATAATTTTGTTACTGGAAAACAAAAAAGTAAATACATAATTATAAATACTGAAATGTACATTATTATTTCCGAGAATTAGCAACTTAATACTTAATGGTTTAAAAGGTACGAGTATAACTATGATCTTTTCACTGTTACGTTTGTAATTTCTGTCACCACATTAGCTAATAATTTTAATAAATTGAATTGTGAAAAATATTTTATCAATAATTAAAGATTTATACTAATTTGTGTAAAAAAAAGTTACAATCTTACAAATTTTAATTTAACATATTGTTCAGCCTCTTTATAAATATTTTTAATCTTAATTTGTCACTCCAATCAAAACTAAATGAAAACGAAAAAAAAACTATTTCAAGAATTATAAAAAGGTCTTAACAACATATTTAATTAAAAATAGATATTAAAAAAATGTTTCCCAAAAAAAACCCAAAAGTCCTTTTACAACAAAAAAAAATTTATAATTTATTTTTGTGAGTCATTCAAAACTAAAAAATTCTAAAGTTTATTTCTCTACACTTAAGTAACATTAAAATTCTTAAATCTATTGTACAACTTTTAATATAATTTTGATCCTTTTATATAAAAATCATAGATATATAAATATATTTTTCCTTTTTATATAAACTTTAACATCTCTCTTGATTATCCTAACAACAACAACAGAAACAAGTCCTTTTGTATCCCCTTTTCGACATAACAACTATTTTATTAATACCACAAATAATAAACCCCTCTTAAACTTTTTCACCATATTTTTTGATCTTGTATATTATATAATCTTTTATGTTGTATTTTATGTTATCCTTTTTTGTAGTTTACACTAAAAAAAAATCGTGTTCAAAATTTCTCTTAATCGTATGTATAAATGAAGAAAATCCTATTTTCTAATAAAATGTAAAAAGAATTTCTGGCCCAAGCGATAATATTTTACCAAAAACAAAAAATGTTTAAAGCGTTTGTAATCTTTCGCATTTTATTTTGTTCTATAGAAGAAACTTTCTAGTATCCTTTTTTATTTTTGGAATATAATGTGTGCATGAATTTTATTATCCCCAAAAGAATTTCACTCAAAAATAGATAAAAAAGAAAGGAAAATAACCAAAAAAACAAAAAAAAACAAACTTTTCTTAACATACTAACACAGTCATTATTAAGATAACTGACATACTATTATGTACATATCTATATGTAGATACTAACATATTATATTATATGTTTTATGTTAATGTTTATTCCCGATAAGTTTTTTTTACAGCTATAGATTATATAATGTTACTGACAATTTTTCCACCATATCATCGGATCCTTGGGTTTGACCCTTGTCAGCAGGTTATTTACGGATCGAACGCATCCTTTTTTTCAATTTTTCTTTCTTTGTTATTTTTCTTTTTTTTTGGTTACGGAATTATATCCCATGGCGTTTAATTTTCTTGAACACATAGTAAATAAAATTACTAATGCGTAACTTAAGTATATTTGAAAAAAAAAAAATAATGTAATGGAAATTTATTAACGAATGGATTTTTGTTTGTTGGGAAAAAATGACCGACAAAATAAATAATCGAAAAATTTGAGTAATTTTTTTTTTCTTTTTGACATTAAAGTTTGTTTTTTTTATATACCTGGAAAAATCCCCCATCACAATGTGTCGCATTAATCAATGTACCAACTTTAAATTTTTTTATACGTAATCTCATAACAAAATCTCTTGGTGATCCACGTAAACTACGGAATCGATAAACACATGTTAATGGTTTACCATAATTTTGTTGTGTAACATCTGGTGATGCAACATCTTCAAATATGTCTACAGTTTTATTACAATGATCCTTTGAACTATCAGATGATCCTAAAAAAAAAAAAGAGAAGAAAAGATTTTTGTGATTACGAAATTTTAATTTAATGATAAATTATTGATAGAAATTAATTGTTAATTTACATTAATTAAATTATAAATTTGTTTTATATCATTTCTATGCTGATAGATTATAACTATTTTTCTCCGAGCAATATCTTATAATATGGACTTATTAATAAATCGAATTTAATTTAACGTGTTTTCCAAAATTTGATTATATCCAAAAATAATCTTAAAAATTCTATTAGTAAAATCCAGATTTCGAATTTTTACTTTTAATTCAAATAATTTATGTATATAACATTTTTTGGTACGATTTTGATATCAATTATTCTATTTATTACTGAACTTTTAAAGAATAACAACAGATTAATATAATGTACTTTAAAATCAATAATGATATTCATTGATAAATAAAAATACTTTTTTACTATAAAGAATTTCAGATAATTCCAGGAGATTTCGCCTGTTAAATATAATATTATTAAAAATACTTTAGCCAAAAACACATATAAAATAAAAACCACAAAAAAGACTCACACAAGCTTTTAATTCCATGTTTTAAAAGGGATTAATTGTTTTGCGGGTAAAAATTTTAAAAGTAACAAAATATAAAAGTAAATTTTCAATAACAGAAAAAAATAAATAAAACAATTTGAAAACTATATAGTTTTTTTTTTCCAAATAGGCTTATAAAAAACATTATTTTAGTTATATAAAACTTTTGCAAAATTGCAATCCAAATAAATCTCTAATGGATTAAAAATGTATTTTGATAACTTTTTTTTTTTCGAACATTGAAATTGTTATTTTTTATTGCAACACAGTTGAGATACTTTTGCATAAATGAATTTAACGAATTTAGTTAGAATATTAAATTGAAAAATAGATTTTAGATGAAAATAGAAAAAACAATTACTGGTTGCTGAGTTCATTTTATTCTGCAATAGTTTCACAGCTAAATGGTTTTTATAATTGGTGTGACAGACAATATATAGCTATAATGCGAATGTGATGGGTATGTTAACACTTAATAAATGTGGTAAATTATTATGATCATTTTTTGGAAAAGCTTCAACGTAAAAAATAAATAACTGCATAATTTGTTTGCAAGGACATTGAAGCTAACATGTGGTTGATACAATATTCCAGTTACTTATTAACAGCTAATTAATAGTTTGTTAACAGGCTGTTAACATTTAATGCTAAAGTTAATTAAAATATTAGAAAGACAGCGTTACTGCAACGTCTGAAACGTTAGACTCAGAAGCAGTTTAAGTCAAGAACTTAAACTATATTAAAACATTTTACGATTATATCCATTGCTTGAAATAGATTTAATTTCCGTGACTGGTGTAAAGAAAATGAAAACTTAAAGGAAAGGACATTACAGAGGTCATCAATTTGTTAAAAAAACTCGACTATCGAATAAAATACAATTTTAAATTTTATTCGATATTTTATTCGTTATTTTATTCGATTTAATAAACAAATCGAATAAAATTCAATTTGGTTTTAAACCAAAAAATAAATAAAGTTAATTAATTATTTTTTGGCCCTTTTAGTAGATGTACTAGTAATCAAATTACCTCAGTATGTTATTTCCTTTTTTATAATTAAAATTAAAAATTAATTAGTTCAATAGATAAACTGGCAAACTTTATATAAATTATTGATTGTTAATTAGGTTGAAATCTAGGTTAAACTATGTAAATTAAAATATAAATATATTTAACTTTATCGATTCAGATAAATTACATAATAAATTAGATTATATACGATACTGAAAAAAATTTAATTATAAATTAATAAAGTAGAAAATTATTATACAGGTTCAAAATAATTTATAATTGGTTTAAAAGTTCATTTTTTTAAGCTTCTCATTTGCGTAAAATTTATAATTCTATTTATGAAGAAGATATTTGCTTAGAAGACATTTATTACAAGCTATGTCAGATGTGACAATCAATTTTTTAATAAATTTATTATATTCAAAACTTTTTATGTAATTCAAACAAAAATTAAATTTAAATTATGCTAAAAAAAAAGTTATGACCTATATCAGTCAATGTCACACAGTTTAAACAGTGGTAAGAAAAAAAATTAACTAAATTATTATACTTAATAAAATTATGCTGTTACATTTTTAGAGCATTATTAAATTTTTAAATAATTTTGTTTATAGCTAAATAGGATTCGAATATTTATGGAATTTTTCGTAATAGGATTTAAATTAAATATTTATTATTATATGTAAATTATTAATTTTGACAGTGATTGAGGATTTAGTGAATATGAATAAATTCTTGTAGTGTCAATTTGTACTTGCGTGTAAATATATATGTATATGGATAAGTAAATTATTGAGTAGTATTTCCAAATTGTATTATATTTTTTGTGAATAATTTTAAAGACGAAAAATCAAGCATGAAAATAGACCGGTAAAGCCAAAATTTATCTATATATCTTTAATCTTTTGCAGAACGTTCCCCAGAGAATTATGCCACATTTTTTCTTTACTTAATTCTCCATATATTCTCCATACATATTTCCATACATATTTTCCAAAATCATTTAATTTACTTAAAGTTAATTTTAATTTATAAATAATTTTTTTATACACGAAATTTAACTTTTTCCATATTTTATTCCATATGTCATTAAAATTTTAAATTATTATTTTTTTGCATATCTTGAAGTGAGTGTTTGTAAAAACCACTAAGAAAATTTTTTATCATCCTATAATGATAAATTTTTCTTTTATCAGGCAAAAAAATATCCTTAAGTACATAAAAAAACATAAATTCTTCATAATAAAAAATAAAAACATGTAATGGAAATTCCTTTTTGTATTTATTTTTACAAATTATTCACATTTTTAAAGTTTTCGTTTTTTGAAAAAGAATTGCAAAGTATAAAAAATATTCTATGTTCTATAAGTGAGTTTCCTTTTTCTCTGATAAAAATAACTCTTAGACACGTTGTTTTACAGTAACACAATCACAATGTACGGATAAAAATGCATTTACTAATAGAGTATACTATATATGTGAAATTGGTAGGGGAAAATATTTTTATGTATACTTTTAGGGTTAATGTATGTATATATGAAATATTACAGATATATGAAATATTGCAGAAAAATATGTACATACTTAAATATAATAAATCTTATAAGATTCTTGAGATTTTCAGACACTTTGTTTGGATATTGTTATATTGTATAATTTTGTATAATGATTTTTGCTTTTTATTTTGGTGAAGTAATATAAAATTATTGGAAAACTTTTCTTTTGAAAAAGAGTTTATTTTTGTAAACTTTCTCAAAAGTTAATATAATTATTGCGTGCAGAAGTTTATATAAAATAAAAAATTATGTAATTTAAACTTTAACTAACAAGCTTTTTAATGAAAACTTGTTTCCTTGTTAATTGTTACTATATTATAAAAGAAATCATTGTCAAATTATTTTACATTCTCATTGCTGCGTTGATGAAATTTTCTTGTAAAGAAATTTTTTAGAAGAACAACGAATTTAATAAAAAAAACTATAAAATAATTTAATTTTAAGCTAAAAATTATTATAAAACATCTTCATAATAAATTAAGAATTGACTGTGAGTTAAAATCTTCTAAAATTAATTACATTCTACACAATTTTCTTATCAGAGATGTCTTTAGTAAATTAAAAATTTGATTTTTAGTATATATTTTCATCTAGTTTCATATTATTGAGTTATAATTTAGTTTAGTATCACAGAAATATAATAAGATAAAAGCAAAGCCATATATAATATTATATACGGCTTTGATAAAGGTTAAACATATTAAAAACTCTTATTATTTAATTTATAGTTTATTATTCATTAAAACTCTTTAACTATACTATATTAAAAATATTAAATTTTATTATTTATTTTGAAGTCTTAAAGTGAAAACTAATTTTAATGTAAAATAAAAGTAAAATTATTATTAAATTTTATTACAACAAATTTTCAATCAATATTTTTTAATAACACTTTGCAAAATTACTATTTTTGTTACTTAAGTATTATAATTTAAAATTTAACTATCTTTGATTTTGATTATATTGAAAATTTCTACAATTTTTTTGTATTAATATATCAAAATAATTGAAAATAATTTGCTGATAAATTTATTTTACATAATATACCTACTATATAGAAGTCATATATAGATATAATAAATAATTTTCTGCTTTAAATGCAATATAAAATGGTTCTCAATATGATATCCAATGGTGTTTACTAATCCAATTAGTAAACACCATCAGATATATTTATTATATTTGTGTATTACACAACTATATTGAGAGAAATTGTACAATAATTTAGTTTAATATTCTTTACATAGATTATTTTCCGTAAAATACAAATATGTACACAAATAGAAAAGCTAAATTTGATCCAATAAAATAATAAAGGATAATAATATACGAAACATTTATTAGTATGCATTAAATTGCAATATTTTTTTTTATTTTGAAGATTTTTAGTTTATACAAATTTTTAATAAATATTATCGAAATTTTTTTCCATTCAATTAATTAAAACGAAAATTAATTATTTAAAATTTATTACTACAAAATTTATATTTAAATATTAAGAGACATTAGAGCATACTGATTTTGAGACAATTACATACATATATATGTAAAATGTTTAATTTGATTTGAAAAATGATTTATTCAAAGTGGATTTTGAACTGAAAATAGTTTATTAGTTTAAAAATTTTATACGTTGATTAATAATTTAAAGTAAAAATTTAATCGCTAATTTTAATTGTTAAATACGTTTTATGCTACACATCATATCAAAATTAATAGTTCATTATATCATTTGATTAAACCTTATGCATTATTGGTAATAAATATTGCAAATATTTTTCATGCATCAATAAACAATGCATACATAATTTATTTTCCACCGACGTTCGATTAAGGTTCAAACAATTTTTTTTATATCAGAGCACTACATTTATGCTTCCATTGAAATTATTAAATAATATGGCCCCAGTTTCGTGCGCTATGCTTTATGCTTTCAAGTTATGACATATATTTTATACAGTATGCAATTAAGCGATCTAGTTTTCATGAATCTAAAATCTAATGGAAGAAAAAAACATATTTCCCATATTCTGAATATTTGATTTCTTCGTTAAACCACATGTCTACCTCAAACCACTAAAATTACCATAATTTAACATATAATAATAAATTAAATTTTAAATTAGTAAACGGCATACTATTATATATCTTATTAAAATCCTTAGAGTCATCAAATTATCTAACCACAGCCTGTCTCCTTTCTATATCATTTAATTATATTGTAAATATATTTTGTTCCCTAAAACTATTTATTATAAATTTCATAAACTAAAATTTATATTATATTTATGAAATGATACATTATTATTACTCAAAAAAAAAAAATTTACATTTAATATACAAAATGATACATAAAATTATAATAAAATATATATGTATAATATAATTTCCCTTCATGGTTTCTATTACAGTGCACAAATGATCATTTACTATTTTATTGTTATATAATATTTATCTTTTATATTATAACAAAAAATATGAATGTGATATGCGAATGACCCTAAAAGACAGACATCATTATTAAGATAAAAAAATAAATAAGATTCATATTATACAAAATTAATGTTTATCTGAAACTTGAGAAAAATGAAACTGAAGTATTTAAGTACTGTAGTTATACATACATATAGTATACATACAATTATTATTTATATACATATATATATGACTTGATGAAGAGCATTATATAATTTTCTAATCGTATATACAAACTGGAGCATATCAATATTAAAATGTTACAGAAACCACATGAAATATGCTATTATATGTATATGTATAACATATAACATATCTAATATCATATAGTGAACCATATAGCTATAGATAGCTAATATTAGTTAGATTTTAATAGCTTATCTCTATTCAATTAAATAATTCTTTATTATTATTATTTCTGTTACATTTATAGAAAAAACTCAATTATTTAATTAGAAAATTGCTCTCTTCTCCACATAAAATTCTGTAATTTAATATACTCATATAGTAATCAATTCCCATATTATTAGAATTTTTTGGTAAAATAAAATAACTAAAGAGATCACCAAACTTTGATATATGAGTTAATTGGATAAAATATTTTTCTATGTTATAATAATTATATGATATGCGCATAATAAAATTTATATAAATAATAGTATAAAAATGTTTATGTAGGTATAAAGTGAAAATTTAATATAATCAGAAACATTGAAGCATTTAATTTGCATATGCAGTCAAAATCTAATATATTAATAATGTGTTTTTAATTAAATCCTTTAGTTTACTATATATGTAATAGTATTCATATATATATGCTTTGAGGCAATGAATACCAGGTGAAATTAAAAAAATGAATGATAGCTACTAAATTAGATATATCACTAACTAGGAAATTCACAGAGACTAGGGGAGGGGGGTGACAAATAAGTTGTGCGTCCCAGAAAGGATAATCACAGGTATTTTATAAGTTTAGGTTGAGGAAAGATGCATTTTCACTCTTTTTGTTTAAAAATTATTATGCTTTATAAAGCACTTTGAAGACGTTAAATCAAGTGTTTGCACTGATACGACTCCGGGAACTAGTATACAATATTTAGTTCTTCTTTTTTTATGCTGCAGGAAATATATAATAATGACAGATTTATGTATTCTCAAATCGTATTATCAAATACTGTAATTTATTTATAATAAAACTTATGTAAATTTCTAATTATAATAAATAATAATAAATAAATAATGTCTAAACATATAGAAAAGTATACTTTCAGTAAAATGTATAATTATTTGATTGCTATAGTTATGAGGATGGGGAAGACTATTCAAAAATAAAAAAATACATATGAGTAGTAATAACAAAACTTAATACATAATTATATTCAAATTATTATTTGGGTCTCATTTCAATTATAAAATGTCAAGTGAAATAATTTTATTGTCGAATTAAAGATAAATACATAACACATAAAATGAATAATTTTATTAATACCCAATAAATAATAATTAGAATAATTTAAGGAGTTGATTGAAATTGATATTAGTTATAATGGAAATATAAAGTTGATATAGAAAGTTAATTAGTAACAGTTAAATTACAACTCATTAAAAATATAGTTTTCTTTGGTATACATAAATGAATTTTATCAGTAAAAGTTTTTAGAAAGATAAAAGTAATATGTATAATAAAGATGTATTTACTGGACTATAATTATGGGTTGGGATCGAAATCTCGTTTTTCAAAATCTCGTTTTCCAAAATCTCGTTTTTCAAAATCTCGTTTTTCGAAATCTCGTTTTTCAAAATCTCGTTTTTCAAAATCTCGTTTTTCGAAATCTCGTTCTTCAAAATCTCGTTTTTCAAAATCTCGTTTTTCAAAATCTCGTTTTTTTATTTATTATGGCTTTTAAAAATTCGGGCCGCCCGAATTTATAAAAGCCATAATAAATAAAAAAACGAGATTCTGAAAAACGAGATTTTTATAAAAAAACCATTTAACAACTATAAATCTGTAGGTTAAGAATTCTTTTTGGGTATCACAATATTGAATGATACCTAAACATTTATAGGTCTTTCCCTTAGGGCCTCCCCCTAAGAACCCGTGAGACATCTACCCTTAAAAATGTTTCTTTCATTTTGAGCTATCCAATGATTTTGGAACCTATCCCCTTGATATTTTGGAACTTGAAAAAGTGAAAAAAAGTGAAAATTTTTAATGCCTTCAAAACCAAAAAAAAAAAACCAAAAAAATAAAATAAACAAAAACCCAAAAAAACAAAAAAAAAACAAAAAAAAACAAAAAAAAAAATAAAAAAAAAAATAAAATAAAAAAAACCAAAAACCAAAAACAAAAAGAAACGAAAACAAAAAAAAAACCAAAAAAAATAAGAGGAACCAGTCCCCCATCACGTCCACGTCATTGGTTCTAGGTTATTTTAAGCGTAATTAAAAAAAAAAAAAAATTTTTAAGAAAAACGAGATTTTTTTTTAAAAAACGAGATCATTTGACAAAAACGAGATTTTGTAAAACGAGATTCTGAAAAACGATATTCAGTAAAACGATATTTTAAAAAACGAGATTCGGAAAAACGAGATTTTGAAAAACGAGATTCTGAAAAACGAGATTTTGAAAAACGAGATTTTTGGTGAAACCGAGATTTTGTAAAACCAGATTTTGTTACTATCCCTATAATTATATCATTATTACCGTAATGAATATGCATTTGGAGCAATTAAAATTTAATTTCATAACAAAACTTGTGATATCATCTCACCAGATATTGATACTATTATACTATCCTTGATTGAAATATCAAATACAATAATTGACCAGTTTACATTATATTACGTATTATAGTAATTCATAATATACAGTATAGTGTATATAAATATCTTTAAAAATTAATGAAACTATTATTTAATTAATTTTTAATATTCAAAACAATTTGTTACAGCATTTTTTGTCTAATTTTGTAATCTTTTATAAAAAAAATTCTTTATTTCAAAAAATACGAATAAAATTTCAAATCTATATATCGAAATATATTTTTAAGAATTTAATTGAATTTCTTTCTAATACATATATGTATTTGTATAGATACCATAATAAAGGATAAAATTATTTTGATGTTATTTTAATAGGATCTTTTTATACCTATAAAAAAATGTTAATAATCCTTTCTATATAATAATATAAAATAAAAATAGCATCATTGTAACAACAATAACAAAAATCCTTCTGCTATAAAATCACAGCATTTATATCCTTGAAATTGTTTTTACCGAAGAAAATTTTTTTTTTGTCAATTCAATACGAAAATAAATTTCCTTTTCTTGTTTTTTTTTTTCGGTTACAAATTCAATGTAAAAAATATTTTGTTTTTGTGTAACTCCCATGAGCCAAATTAATTCTTTCTCACAGGAAATATATAAGAATCAATTCTTTCTTTTTTTCGAATTTTTTTTTCCAAATTCTATTACAAAAAATGTCTTAATGAAAAATCCTTATATATTTATATATATGTATATATGTATAATAACAACAAAACTAAAAAACCGGAAAATTTTTTAGTACATTTAAAAAAGAAAAAAAGAAATTTGTCTCTTCAAATTTTTATTTTCTTTATTTTAGTAAACAGAGCTAAGCTTTTAGATTTGTTCTTTTTTTTTTTTATAGTGATGGTTGTACATCAAAAAATTAAGACCCGACATACACAAATATAAATATAAAAAAAAAGGATATATTTATCCTTAGTTAGCTTATTAGATTATAATACACAACAACAGAAAAAGTCCTTCAACAAGAAAAACTGTCTCGAGGTCGCGTGTATTCAAATAAAAAAAAAAAAATAGTTATATTATACAAAATAATAAACTTAAAGTTTTTCTGTATCAGATTTCTTGTTTGTCATTATTATATTATTTTTTTCTGCATATACACACATGTTGGAACATAAAAACTTATATACACTCTTTTTTTTATATTATTATATTGAAAAACTAGCTAGGATTACGAAAAAAGGATAACAGATGAAAAAAAAAAAGAACAACAACAGTAGAACAAACTGAAGAAAAACTGGTAAAATAAATGTGAAACATGATTGTTAAATAAAAATCCTTATATACATACATATAGAAGCACAAAACAATTTAATTTGTTTTGTGTTGTACGGCAAAACTTTGTATATATAAAATGTTTTAGTCACAAAAAAAGGACAATGTCTAAATATAATATTATCTATATATATATATCCTTTTTATTATATCCTTAAAAATGTGTTATTTGTTTTTAGTTTGAAAAAGTAAACCAATTTTTGTTTTTTTTTTTTTTGTTTAGAGATTTTCTTGTTGTTGCTACTTTAGTTTTACAAGGATCGTCATTTTTTAAAGGTCCCTTTTTTACTTAATTTTTATATTTGTTGCTGTAATCTTTCTGGCTGTCCTTTAAATTTTTTTTTTGCTGTGTGGACATATGGTTAAATCTTAAGTGTTGTATTCAAATAAAACAAAAAAAAAGTTCCATTCTGTAAATATCGTCTATGGTAGATGAAAATTATTTATTTGTGTATGTGTAAGAAGGTAAAACGTAAAACATCATGTTGGACAGGATTGCCTTTTTCACATAATTGTTGAACGTCCTTTTTTTTCTTATTTTTATTTTGGTTATATAGTAAGGGATTTTTTAAGTATGTATTTGTTTTAAAGAAAAACGAATTTTACTTAAGTGCCGATAGATATTTATGTAGGATGTGGAAGAGAAATTGGATCAGATTGATAAGTTTTTAGAAATAAATTTATATTTGGAAATTTATTATTGTAAATAAAATTTTCTTAAAATTATATAATTTTTAAATTATTTTAATTATTTCTTAATTACATAATAGTTGACCATTGTATATTTTGTCATATTCGGAATATTCATATACCTATACTTATATGTGTTAATTTAGGTTAAATATAGTAAGAGCAATAGTTGTAACATTAACATTTTCCTGTAATTTAAATAAACTAAATAAACTTATACTCTCCAATTACAAACCATTTACCACAGAATTTTATAATTTTAAATTATTGTTCAAATACTTATATAAACATATCATACACATACGAAATAAATTTATATTTATTATGCACACATGACAGGTGTATTTAAATTGAATGATATGTCAACAATAATTAGACAGTTTCATTAGTTGAATGTAATTAATATGTCATGTTTTATTGACAGTTTTGGTTTGCATTTAATATTAATAAAATTTGGTAAATGCAAAGTGAGTGTGTAGAAAATAAATGTGTGCATTCATTTAGAATTATTTCAAATATAATGTAAACGAATGATGTCAAAGCAATAAATTTTATTGAAAATAAAATTTTTACTAACTTTTTATAATTATTTATTACTATGGTTAAATAATGATATTTTCATATTTTTATATCTACATTATATTGATATCCCTTTGGAGCAAAATATTAGTATTATGTAAATATCTTCAATTTAAAAGAAATATGGAAAAATTATATTATAACATTAGAAATTTGAATTTCAGTAACTATGTATAATAAGAAATGCCGCGCAGCCGAACTACTGATCAGTAGTTTTATAATCATGGGCTTTTTTTAAATTATCTACTGTAAATGCATATTTTGAGTATTATGTTCCACCCTTTAGTGGCAAAAACTAAAATTATAACAACTGTGATTATAACAACTGTGACTACTTACTACCTTTCATATATGCGATATTACACCTAATTTTTGGGGTTTATTGACTATTGGAAATCGAATTATAAAAATTAATCTTTTATATATTTTGTATTCAGCGCCTCTATCGGTAGAAATTTGAGATACGGTTACTGGCATCGTTTTCTACTTTTAATTACCTTTCCAACGAATAGTCACACTTTATTTTTGGTGCACATTTACTATATTAAATTACATTTTTATTCGGAAGAAGATGTTTTGGCAAAATGTGAATAGAGCCGTCTACCGGCCGAATTTTAAAATTATATCAATTACATCTGGCTCTCAATAAATCAAGCATTCTATTGGTGGGTCTATCATGAACTTGTGTGTACTATGTGAAATAACTGCTTTTTATTGTTTACATCGGACAGACGGACCGACAGAAAAGCGTTAACATAAGGGATTTTTTTTTTAAAAAAGCCCTAAAAACGGTGTGTTGGTTGGAATTTGCTGTGTGGTTATTAATCAAATTTGTTTCTTGATGGATTTCTGGCCCTGACTTTAAATCAATACCTGAATAATGACAATACCATACTCAAATACTCAAATAATAAGTATTAATATATTGTCAACATTATAAAGTGCTATGGTTTAAAATCAAAATAAAATAAAAACCCAAAAAAAAAAAAAAATTAAAACCCATAAATTTTCAAATTAAATATAAATAAAATTATATTTAAATCGTTTTCTAATTAAATTAAAATGGTAAATAAATTCTTCAGAAGACCACATTATTATAAATCGTAAATGTTTTATATAAAAAGAATAATTTGATTTTCAATTTAATTAATTGGACATTTACTGTATAAAATGATGAGTAATTCGACATCATTAATGTAATATGAAATAAATTAACAAAATATTCGGTTTAAAATTGGAAAATTTCTGATATTATAAATGAATTATGCCAAATAAAATAATTTTTGTAAAATAAATAAACAATTTAATTAAAAAAAACCACTAATTTGAATTAAATTCTATTCCATCTCTTTTAATTTGTATTATTTCATAATATAATAATGAATAAAAAATATTTCTAAAATTAAATTATAAACTTTTTAACCACTTCATTCATAATTTGGCACCCTCTCTGTAACCTATATTTCACTTGATTTGGCAATTAATTCCCTTAGCTACTTAACATTCTTTTTTATATATAATTATTGTTTTTATTTTTACTTTTATTTTCGGAAAGCAATTCACAACAAATTTGTTTGTAATTAAATTTTGAAAATCTTTTCGTTTGTTTTTCTTGTAAAATTTCTATACCAAAAAAAACGTTTTTTTTTGTTGTCGAACAGTAAACAAATTTCCTAAAAAGCTTTTTCATTTGTCTTAATTTTTTGTAATGAATGTTCTTTACTATACTTTTAACATCAAATATTTTCCTTTACAAGTTTCAACTTTTTTTTTCGTTCTGTTTTTACAATTTTGTTTGTTCATTCCTCTTCCGTTCATTTAAGGACTTTTTCACACACAAAAATGAAAAAACAAAAAAACCAAAATAAAATTGAAATTTTTCCTCCAGTGACCTTTAAAAAGCAAGAAGAGTGCTCAACAAACAAAGTAAGAGAATGAACAAGGAAAGAAATTTTCTTTAATATCCTTTACGTTTGTGACTCCGCTTGTCATTCGTATTTAACCACTTAGAGAGTAAAAAATATATACATATACATATATTTTGTTTTAGTAATAAATTACTAAAAAGTATGCCATATATTCTTCGAAAAGTTTGCATAACCTTATAGGAAAAAATTTCCTTATAAATAATGAGAACAATTTTCACTACGTACAAGGACATTTTTTTTTTTTGCAAGATCGCAAATGAAGTTATAACAAAAAATTATTGTTTCATCTAAAAAGGAGTCAAACAAAAGAAAAAAGGAATCATTTTTTTTTTGTATTGTAAGGATACATTTTACAAATTGTAAAAAAAAAGGATTTCTATTTTTGTTATGATCAAAATTGCATGTATAAAAAAAATATAATTTCAAGGATCTCTTGAATATTCGTACGCATAATTAATCATTTGAAAAATCTTTTTTAAACAAATGGAAATTATATTTTGTTTTTTTTTCTGAATTTTGTGGATTTTCCTAAAATTTTTCTAGGCCCGTCAGAAAAATATAAATACAATCAATTTTATAAGATAAATATAAATAAATCACAGAATTTTTCTACAGTCGGAAAAAAAAAGAAGTTAGAAGTTGAAAGCCTGTGAAAGATATAAATGGAAAAAATGACTTTTTATTGAGGAAGACAAATCGAAATATATTCGAAAAAATCATTTTTTTTCTTATTGCTAGAAAAGTTATAAATATATAAAAGCTTAACTAATAAATTACAATTTTATTTTTTATAGAAAATAAACAAATTCTACTTTTAAATGAGATACGAAAAAAGAAAAAAAAAAACGAATTTGCCTACGTGAATAATGACATCTTCAATATGGTAATTTTGAATTTAAAAAAAAAATGTCGACATTGAAATTGTCAATTTAAAAGATAATTTTGGTTTGCACGATTTGTAGTTTTTCACTTGAATGGATTAAGAAAAAACATCATGGAAATCTGTTTTCTTTAATATTTGAGTCCTTAATTTTTTTTTATTAAATGTTTAACTCTTTAAAGGATACATAATTTTACGAGAAGAAACTTAAAATTCTATATTAATAATTATATTTGAATTAATTAATAACATTTTGAACAATTTAATCTTTGTCTGTGGTTATTTACTATTGTGAAGAGAGTTTGAGTTTTACTAATTTTTGGAAAGCTATGAAATAAATTTAGTTCATAATTTTAAAAATTATTAATAATTTCTTATGTTTCAATTTTTATAATGAAAGAATATAAATTATTATAAATTTAGAAAATTATATTTGTAATTTATATTGTAATTTAAAATTATAAAAATTATTTAAACTAACCACTCTAATAATTCCTATAATCAGACGAAATTATATTCTAATAATATAGCAATATTTTTATAAAATAATGTATCTTTGAAATTTGTAATAGTATAGGAGGCTAAGGAATTTAAACATTTTTTATCAATGATTATGTCATAAACATATAAAAGGAAGATTCATTTAATTCCAAACCCAAACCTAACAAAATTTTGCATAACCTTTTGATTTTATAAATAATTTTATTATTTCAATTTTCTTTTCACATCATATTCTTAAATTATTTATTATCTCAATAAAAATCTTGTAACATTTTCCAATACAATTTTTCTATCATAAAATATTCAAACAAAAAGGGAAAAACCATTTTCTAATAAAGACATTTTTTATTTTCATATACAAACAAATAAAATGAATGTGAAAATTTACATTTTTACTAAACCGACGAACAAAAATAAAATTTACAAATAGAAAAAACTCATTCCAAATATAAATTTTATCCTTCCGAAATCATTTTTTAAATTTAATGATTAAATTTTCTGATAACTAAATAAAATTCTTAACAAGGAAACAACGACACCAACACAACAAAATAAAATATTTTATATTTAAATAATTTTATATTATTTGTTTTTTTTTTTTTTCATGTGTGTATATTTTACTTTTGTTATTTTTCATTATCCTTGACACAAGACATGAAAATATCTTTAAATTTATTTATATTTTATCAAAATTTATATTTTATATAATTTTTTTTTCATACTCTATTACACATTTCCAAAAAATTCTAACAGCAACAACAACAAAAATAAAAATATCCTTAGGTAAATTTTCATTGTACGTACAACCAAGTAAAAAAAATATACGGGAAAAATGTTTCTTATCATGATAAATTTTTTTTTCATATAAATTTCTGTGTTTCTTGTTGAAGAAATTAACATTTTTCTTTCTGTAAATAAACCAGACAAGAGACAGACACAAACAGCTGCAAAATATATATAATTTTCACATGCACAAGCACAAACAAAAAACACACTCCTGTAACTGTAACACAAGAAAGAAACAAAAATTATTCACCTCCTAAAATTTGAATCATTTGAAAAAAAAAATGTTGACTTAAAAAACATAAAAATATTCGTCCTTTTTTTTGTCACTCTAATGTTTGCTTGTTTCTTTGATGGTGTTTTTTTTTTGGTAAGACAACAATTTAGTGTCTTACCAAAGATCAACTATAAGACACACAAAAAAATTATGAAAATATAAATTATATAAATAAAATAACAATTTAAGGATCAAGGAAAATACAATTTTCTCCAGACAGACAGAAAAAAAAAAACGATGGATAGCAAAAACTGAAAAATAATTTTTCATATCAGAAAAATCCAAAATATTATAATTTGAATTTATTTATTTTTTCGGTTCCTTTTTAGTAACGGCGACTGATGTGTATATCAAGCATAACTCACGACTATGCAGATATAAAATAATGGTAAATTATTCAAAAAAATATAATTTAAATAAATTTAAAATCTCTTCTTTTTTTTTTATAAATCTGATAAGAAAAAAGGAATTTTAATATTTTCTTTTTAAATATCCTTTTTTTTCTTCAAGGATCTCTAAAAAAATTGTTATTAATAAAAGAATAAATTACTTTCTTTTTATAGTAAAAAAAAATTTCTTTAACATTTCAGATTTATTCAATTTTATCATAATAACAAAAAAGGATAATAGAGAAATTTAAATAAAAGTTTATATATATTTATGGTACTATGTGCCTATGTGCAAAGATATTTTTTTTCTTCTCCCGAAAATACTATTCATAAATAATAGAAAAAATAAAAATTCTACAATTTTTTTTTTTTTCTTTCTTCTTTTACCTCGTTTTTGTGGTGGTGGTTGTATCACTGGTGTCAAGGACTGCACAAGCGCAATTGTTAAACTAAACCATATAAATATAAATTTTATCCATGTTAAATTACTAGAATTATAATGAAATGTTGTTTTTGATGATGATGATGTTGATAAGGACTTTGTCCAATATAATTTTTTTTTAACTAAATTTTTATTTATATCCTTTTTTTTATTATAATTATTATTTATTATAATTTTTATATTATTTAAATTAAAATAATATTTAAATTGATTTAAATATATTTGAAAGAAGGACATTATGATGTCACGATTTATAAGCTTTTACAAATACAAAAATAAAAAAATTCTTATTATTTACTATATTAAAACTACTATTAAACATAACCTCATATATTTTATTTATTTCAAAAATATATTTATATAAATAAACTGAAAAAGTTAAGGAAAAAATTATTTATTTGAGTTTTTTCTTAATTTCTACTCCAGTTCCTGTTTCTTTTTTTTTCTGGTATTGTTGAACACTTTTAAAAAGGATTTATATTTTATTGTTTTACATGGTTTTTTTCTTTTTAAGGGGCAATCAAATTTTTTTTTTTTAAATTACAGCATTTACTGGATTTGTACACACTAAAAAAAAATAGGGATATATGGCGAAGTAAAGTCCAGAGAAAAAAGAAAAGAGATTTTTTTTCTTATGTTTTTCTTTTGATTATTTATATAGTTTAGGTTGTGTGTTAAGAGGATATTGTTTTTTATGCTATTTTATTATTGACTCAAAATAAACAAAATATAATTCATGTAATAAGAATTATATGAAAAATTCATTATTTTATAAAATTCATTTTTAACTAGTTATATTTTGCAAAAAAAAATATTTATATTTCTTTAGAATAAAATTTTTAAGGATACTTCACTTATATTCAAAAATTAAATAGAAATCACTTTCATATTTATGTAAATAAATTTTTAATTTATATACATTATTTTTATTGAACACTATATTTTAATTTTTATTTTAAAAATCATAAGATTCGGTATAATTTCGATTACAAATATTACAATTTTACAAAATATTTCCGAGCCGGACTATTTATCAAAAAAAAAAAGGATATTTTAATATTTGCTACAAATTTAGCACATTACAAATCAACAAAAAATTGTTTTTTTTTTTAATATGTAATATACATAAATCGAATTTTATTTAGTTAATTTTCTTAGCTCATCCAGACCGATGAAACTCACGAACTAAACTGATTTCAAATATTTTGAGTAGATATTTAACTTTGGTTCCGAGTTCTGATGGAATCCCAAAAAGCTAAAAATGTATGTTACAAATTTTAATTCGCTGTAAAAGCTATTTTTTCTTGGGGCAGAATGGGGTATTGCCAATAGGTATGTATATATTAAGTTTTTTTAGGATTTTTCGAAATGATAATAAATTTTTTATCGGAATGTTTTGTTAGGGGAGAACATTTTTTGTGTTAATTTATTAGTGATAGTGAATTTAAGAAGCATTTCTTAGGAGAAACATTATAGATTTTGATGGGGAAATTGATAACTTTAAATTTATATGCAAAATTAATTATAAACGTTTCTTGTATTGAAATTGTAGGCTTGTAGTTAAGATATCAAATATTGATATTTGTTTTTATGTCCTTGAACAAAGTTTTAATTTTAATTATGGTTAAAAATTAATGCAAAATAATTATAAAAAAAATATTTAAATAAACTAGTAATTTAAAAATTTGAGAAAATATTTCACTTTTTACTTCTATGAACTCGGCAATTTTTATTTATAATCTATATTAATTATGTTATACAATACTAATTTACTTGAAATTTAATTTAAATTTATCCTCTAGCGAACAATACAATATATACGAATATTATTATGTTTTGAAAACTCAATTATAAATTTCATTAAAAATTTAGTAATTAATTATAATAATACATATTAGTATTATTATATCCTATTATTAATAAATTTTTAATTAGAATTTAAGATTTCATCAAATTTTATAAACCAATCTACAATTTTTCTATTATTAGATTATGGTTATATCAACTATGTACGAGTATAAATATTTAATATTTTTATATTCAGTCGAATAAATTTTCAAAATATGAAAACTATTATAATTTTTTATAAACTGAAAAGGTTTAAAATTACATGATTGTTTTTACTTTTCCTTTTATGAATTAACACTTCCGGTATATTCCGGCGCTGATCTAGTAAAAAAAAAATAAAACTCCAACGACTTAGATGGCTAGGTTACGTCGTTAAGATGAACGAGCATGATTTTTGAATCGAACGCCGAGGGCACACGCAGAAGAGGTAGACCGTGCCTGAGATGCAGGGATGGTGTTCAGTCGGACGTAAGGATGCTGAACATATATCTGGAAGTTAGAGGCAAGCTGTGTTGGACAGAAGTGCAGGAGAAACTTGGACTCGGATATAAAATAATATTTTGTCGTCCCGAGCAAGTTAGAAGTAAAATCTAAATATTAATTATTTAGTATATATGTACATATATATAGTGAAGAAATTTTCTAGTTGCTCTAAATAGAATGTCCTATAATAGCATCGTTTAATTTTGTTGCATATATAATAATAAATAGTAGCAATCAATTTTAAATCTAAATATAAATCATTTTCTAAAAGGGATTAAAAAGAATTTGAAAAAATAAAAATAAAAGTGATATTAGGACACCCTATAATTTTGAAATTAATGACATTTAGGTTGCATGGTTAAATTATATTTATATTTCATAAATATATTTTACAACCAGCCTTATATTAAAGCTTATTAACAAAAATTTTGCTGACAAGAATATTTTATTATGGATATGTGAAAATTTATATAATGTTATTTTCTAAAAAATTAAAAAAATCTATGAAATCTTATTTAATAAGCACAACATAATATTGTATGTATATATCTGTTTTTCTCATTATTTATATTAACTAGCTATATAGAACTTTGTATGAAAATATGTATATTACAGAATTCAAACAAAAGGATATAAGCATAAAAGAAAAAATTATATCCAATGAGTAAAATGTAAAAAAAAAAAAGATATTATAAGAAAAAATCATTTGTTAAAGTATCTTTTAAGAACCAATTATAATTTTAACTTAAATTCAATTATATTATTTTATTTATTTTTTCTAATGTTTTAACAAAAAATATTTACTTTGGTTGTGGAAATTTTTCGAATGAAAATGCGGGTAAAAAAATATATTCTTTTGTTATTTTCCATGCTTATTAATTTTTATAATAAATTATTAGAATTTTTCAAAAACATAAATTCATTCAACAAATTTATACAAGATTCCTTCAAGCAAAACATTTTTGCCTACCAAATTTCCCTCAGCTCATGTATAAAAAAAATCATAGAAATTCTCTTTTATCGACTCTTTGATTATGTGAAAATTAAAAATGAAAATGTTTCTTTGAAAAAAAAATCGTAGAAAAATCAACAAGGAAAAAAAATATTTTAATAATATTCAATTTTCCTTATTATATTTAATTTTTCATGTTAATTAATTAAATTATCATAATTTTATTATCTTCACGGATTTCGTTTAGTGTTTAGATACGCTTTTTTTATTTTAAATTCTATTGGCAAAAAATAATATCGTATAATAATTAAATTAAACAACAAAAAGAAAGATGGAAAATCTAACAAAAATCACGTTTTTTTTTTGGTAGAAAAAATTACGTAAGTTCTAAAAAGCAAGAAAGCGTATTGAATGCTGATTAGCATTGATAATAAAAATTCATTTTATTTACATAAGTAATTTATTTATGCTTTTTACTCCACAAGGAAGAGAGGAAGAATTTATGGACAGAAAAATCAACAAATTTACTAAAATTTTTTGACATTTTAAATGGATTAAATTTCTTTGAATTATTTTAATTTTTGAAAGAATTTACAATATAAAAATTTCACAAATTTTGATTACCAACTATTAGTGCTGTAATAATATTAAATACGATATCAAAATACCAAGGCTAATGTAACAATAAAAATAGTATATAAAAATACTTTTTTCTGTTGCTTCTTTTTATAGTCTACATCAGTTTTTCTTGATGACAATTTCCTTTTACCAGAAATTTATTTCAAGGACTAAAAACAAAACAAAAAATGAAATGAAGAACAACAACGAAAACCCCGGTTGCAAAACATAAAAATGATGACTAAATTTTGCCTAAGGGAAAGATAATAAATAAATAATTTGATGTGAATATTTTTTTTTGTCATTATATTTTCGTGTCAGGACATTATGTACTCTTTAGTATTGTACTCATTCTAACTGTGTTTATATCTAAAGATATTGTGTATTATTTTAGGAAAAATAAACGCTTTTAATAACATTTTATTACAATGTATTTTTATGAAATAGAATTTACATAAATTGGCTTACCATAAAGAAATTCTTATTGAGAAGTATAATACATACCATAATGTATTGTTCTTTTGGTCCTCTGTTTTTTTTTAAATTATTCTGAATTCGTTTAAATTTTAGTGAAATAAGGTAAAAAAATTTAAGTTTGCATTTAACTGTTGTATAAATGAAGAAATAATTTAATATTATGAAAACCTTAAATATTACATTACCCAATTTTAAAATTAATGTCACCATTTAATATTTGGTATTTAAATTGTCGGATATTGCAATATACGGTAGTGATTCAACTATTAAAAGTAAAAATAAAAATTACTTTTACAATTTCCTAGACTGACTCGAATTTAAAAAAAAATATTAATTATGTATAATATATTTCACAGACAACCAGAGAAAATGATAAAATACGTTATAGAATAATATTAAAAAAGTTCAACCAATTTACGTATACCTGAATTCATTATAATTATTACATTCTTGCACTATAAAAACTTTTACACTTTAAATTTTATTTGAATAAATATTCTAACATTATTCAAACAATTAGCAATCATACAAAAAAAAAATGTATATAAATATAGTTTAAAATTGCCTTGTTAATTCAATTTGTGCACCATTAACACGACAGAACATTCAATTTCAGTAATACATATTATATATATTTTACATTACATATTATACAGTTGAACAATTTGACAAACGCCAAAGAACAAAATTTTTTTTGTTATCCTTCAAAATTAAATTGCTTATATATTTTAAAATAAATTTTATTTTATATAATATAAATGAACTTTTTTGAACTTATTACACTATTTTTTTATGATATTTCCATGCATACATGAATTAATTTTTGAAATATAATTTGAAAAAGTGTGCACAATTTGCCAGGACGAATAATTTTTTTATTAAATATACATACATAAATAAATACATACATTTTTTTTTATATTTCTATTTCAATATATGATTTTACTATATATTTTTTGTTGTAAAAATAGTGAGTGTATAGCTATAGTGTGTACTATTATGTTATATTATGAGAAAAAGTTTTATGATGTTATAATAAATTATTGAGCATGCTTTGAAAACTTTATATGATTTTTCTCTATAAAATAATGTTATTATATGGTAGATTTTAAAGTTTTTTTTATAAATATTATTTTGAATAATTATTAGTTTTCAGAAAATTATTTTTTTTTTATATTTATGTACATTATGTATATAATAAACAAATAAACTTTATTATATTATGTATAAAAAAAGGAAAAAAATTATTGCTAATTGACTGTAACCATCTTTTTGCAATATAATGGTATATAAAATGTTTATTTTTTATGATTGTTAGTAGTTTTACTTACTGCTTAATCACATAAATAAATATATATAGTTTTGTTCAAAAGTTGTTTATTGAAATCAATTTTTTTTCTGTATAATTATTTTTTTTTTTGCAAGGAACCTAAAACTAGATTTTAATATTTTATTCATTAATTTATTATACAAGTAAAATTAATTGGGATTTTACAACTATGTTTTTAGTACAATCAATCAAATAAATAAATTTGTATATATATATAAACAGTTATTTTAATTTTACAAAATATTTTGCCACATCAATTTTATTTCCTTATTTTAAAAATGAAATTTGTATTAAACAAATTTAATTATATTTAATTATTTGACATGTTGTTTTCATTTTTTATACACGTATAAAATGTCACATGCTTCAATAAAACATCAAATAATGTAGAATAGTTCTTTTGACATTTAAATTAAATTCAATTTGACATATCTATTATGTAAACGATGTAAAAATTTTGTATTAATTTATTATGGTTAAAAAATGTTTTACTTGTTCTTTTACAAAGTTTTTGGAAATCAATGAGTCTGAAAAAAAAAACATTTTATGAAAACAGGATCTCAAAAGTATACACGTTTAATTTTGCATCATTAAAAAGTTTTAATAATTTTCCAAACACGAAAATTAATAATTTTTTTTTATTATTAAAATTGACATTTATTTAAAAAAAAACCCAACTAACAAATTAATTTATTAACGCTAGAATAATAATATAGCTTCAATAAATTTCATTTTTAGAACCGATAATTTGACAACCGAATAAATGTCTTTTTAGAAATATAAAGTTATTTGACACAACTGTCATGTAACAGTTTCCGATTTAAATTGTATTTTTTTTTATGCTAAAAAGTTTTATGTCAAACAATTTTCTTTCTCTGTTTATATATGTTATATATACATGTATATGCAATATCAAGTTATTTGTTGTTCTTTTACAAAATTTTATGTAGATTGTGAAAAATAGGTGGGTGAGAAGAAATTATATATATTTATAAATGTATATAAAGTTTATGTTGTCGAACTTTTAACAAACACTTTATAAATATATATTTCAGAAATAATTTAAATATAGTAGTGTAAAAAGTAATTTCATAGAAAATATTTTATATATTTGATAAAGAAAAAATGTAATAATAAAAACGGAAATAATGAAGATTGTAAATATAAACAAAAGCATTTTATATAAGGCGAAAAAATGGTGTAAGTTGTTAGTAGGTACAGCTATAAAAACATCAGGAAAAATAATAATAATATTAAATTTTTATGCTTTTCACAAGTACTTTTTTTTGTTTTTAATGTATTTTATGGAATAAAATTGTAAAGTAATAAAATGTTCAAAAATAAAAGTAATAATATTAACAGGAAGTAAAACTTTTTTAATAATATTCATTTCAGGCTATTGGGAAAAAAATTATAGTATGTCTATAAAAAAAAATTTTAAATATCATTTAAAAGAATTGTAAGAAATGATTAATTAGTAGTTATATTTTAGCAAAAATTATTGATATATTAATTATACATATAAAAAAATAATTTGATATATATATTAATGTTTCTAGTCGAACACAAAAAGATAATAAAAATAATTTATTTATTTTTTCAGAAAAAACTTATTTTATTATTATTTAAAATTATTATTTCTTACAAAATAATTATTTCTTAATTATTTATTTTAGAGTCAATTCTATTTTTTATACGATTCATAATTTTAATTTACGATTAATTTTCTTTTTTATTACTTAATTAAACAATTTTAAATTTATTGATAAAACATAGAAAACAATTTTAACTTTTACTGATGAATTTCCTTTTTAGATTTTCGTTTTTATTCTAGGTACAACCTTTTTATTTTTTATTTTTAAGTTATCGCGACAAGATTATAAGACCAACTAATTACTTAAAATCCTAATTACATTTATTTTGATTTTAGTTGAAGTTTTTTGTAACGTGATTAATTATGACCTTCAATTTAAATACAATTTTTGAATAAAGTTTCTCACGCCAAAAATGAATTTTTGCTGATATACGTTTACTAGAATTATTAATCTAAAAATATTAAAATTAAATAGAATTTTGATACGACAATTTACTTTATGGGAAAGGAAATACAACAATTATTATAATATGAAACTTGTGTGAAAAGAAAAGTTTTATATGCGCTTTTCATGAGAACGGTTTAAGTGAAGACGTAACTATATGTATAATAAATAAAAGTATGGAGTAATAATGCAATTTAAATTTTTTTAAATTACTGACTAAAATTTATTGAAATTATTCAATTTAAGATAATTTGAAATACTTCCTGCTAACAACAAATTATTTTATTTTTGATTATAAAGCTTTACTAATTATTTGTATATACCTAGTAGTTTGCATAATTTCTGTTAATTATTATAGTACATAATATGTCAAGACTATTTTAGTATCATTTTCATTTTGTTTATATAATAATTAGAATTATATTTCAATAATTTTAATAATACATATTAAAATTATTTTGTTTATAATATTTTTGTAATTCTGAAGTTTTACGAACAACATTTTTCGATAAATTATTTATCAATATTGGTAAAATATCTTTCAAGTTTTCATAACTTCTATTTGACATTGACAAAGTAAAAATTTCTCTCTCTATATATATTATATATGTATAAATATATGTCGTCCCAATGGAAACGTTTGATCGTCTGTAGATATACCAAAAAAAAATTGACTTTTATTCGATTTATTTGATTGTAAAAGACATTTTTTATCATGTCCAAAAGCACAGAAAAGAAAAACATAAAACTAAAAGGGACTTGCAAAAAAAAAAAATACTTAATAAATTTTTGTATCGGAAATGTCATGCTTTTCCAATTTTCGACATTTTTCCATTTATTCTAAATGGAAATAATCATTTTCTATTTGTCGTTTTGGTTTCAAATTACTTGAGTGTTACTGACTTTTTAAGGATATTAACAAATTTCAATTGAAGTTCTTTAATATTTATATTATTTATAGAAAAGTCTATAAATTTTCAAGAAATCCTGTATTTGAATTAATTTGTTGGTATATAATTATAAATTGTACATGATAAAATGTCCATTAACTATAAAATTTATTATTTATTTGAAAATTTTTATTATAAACAAAGTTAAAAGTAATAAATTTAACTTAAATTTTATATTAGTATTTCTAAAATATATTGTAAAAAAAAAATTTTACTTTGTGAACATTTTTTAATATAATTTAAATCACCAAATCCACTTAACTATACAAAATAAAAATTTAGTTAATTAATTTCTTTTTATTTTAAAAATCCTTGAATCAAGTTTAACCGACAAAAAAAAAATAAGTTTAAAATATGAAAAGTTAAACTTTAACCAACATAAAAAGAAACTTTTTTCGAACAAAACAAAATATAAAGAATTTTAAAAATTTATTATTGTCCTTGTTGTGTTAAAAAGAGATAAAGGTAAAATATATATATGTATATATATATAATTATTCTTTTATATAAATGTTTTTCTTAATTAAAAATAACTGAAATTTTTTGCTCAAAGGTGAGTAGGTGTATACCTTATTTGATCCTTGTTTTTATTTGAATTCTCTTTGATTAAAATTAGTTGCCAAAGGCAAATTGTAGGAAAGTCATTTTCTTTAAATTGTTTTGTTTTAATAAACTACATTGGAAAAAAAAATATTATAAAAATAAAAAATATATAAATAAAATAAAATTTAATTTCTTATAATCAAAAGGTGCTAATAAGAAAATAAAAAAGAAAAGTGATTTTATTAACACATTTTAAAGAGAAATTTAATTTAATAACTTTTTCATAATTTATTTCTTTAATATTCGCAAAATTCAATTACATTTTCTATAGTTTTTACGTAATATAAATAGTAGGAATAGCATATTTTCTACCTTAGTTTCTTTATCAAATTGTGATGTATCGTATATGTAGAATAGACAGAGCTTCAACTTAATAATATATCCTGGACATAATACTAATTTAATTTTGTATGAATTTCGATTAAATTTGTGGTCTTAGCTAAAATAATTTTCAAATTTTTTTTCGAAATTAAATCGTAGTAATCTAAATTTCTGTAGACAGATGTGCTAACCAAAGAATATATTAAGTAAATTATTTTTATTTTCAGTTTTTATTTCTTTTTCAGTTTTTATTTTTTTAAATACAAGCGGTTTTACGATGAAATATTTGATTGAAATTGTTAATAGAATTTCATCGGAATTTCTTGTTTTTATGTATACAATATTTTTAATAATTCCCTGATCACATAATTTTTTAAAAACATATCTGAAAAGAATATAATAAGAAAATTCTAAATATTAATTTTAATGAAAAAAAATATTAATTTCCAAAGTTTCCAGCACAAAAAAAAAGTTAAAGTCCTTTATAGAAAATTCAACCTCGAATATTATGCAAAAAAAAAAATGTTATTTATCATTATGTCTAAAACAGAATTGTTGTACTCTAGAGATTTAACTGTTCAAGAACCAGAAAAAATAAACCGAATATTAAAAAGTTGTCGGCCTTTTTCTGGCTACCAAAACAAAAAAAAAACAATTTCTTCTTCTTCTTTTTTATAATATATTTTTTGCAATATTTTATCATATCCTTTGGGACAAAGAAATTTCAAGTTTATTTATAAATAAAGTTTGTTGTTTTTTTGTTTCGGTCTTGTATAGTTATCAGCATAACAAAAAAAAGGCAGAACTTTCATTCGCATGTTCCTTATACGTATTTGTTTCCAAAAAAAAAAAGGAAAAACTCCTATAAACAAAAAATACACTCGAGAAAATTATCACTCAAGGTAAAATATTATTGTATTTGTTGAATTCACGACTTCTGTTTTTGTTCGTTTTGGGGGAAAAAAACCTTTTAAAGGATATTTTCTCGTTATAAAATGTGTGAATACATCAGAAAAAGTTATATACATTGTTATTATTTTTTTCTGAAAAAGCAGTAATAAAAAATTTATTTTTTTTCAATAAATTTTTCTTTTCAGTTTAAATAGGAAATGCGAAAAAATTGATAATTTTTTTATATTCCAATAAATAAAGTTATGATATAAAAAAATAAAGTTAATAGAACTGAAAAATTATATTATTATTTTCAAGGACATAAAAAATTTATTGAAGTTTTCAGAATTTAATTTGTAAATAACTTGTATTTAGCAACTAATAGTTAAAGTAGCAGAAATAATATAGTACTATAGTAATAGTAATAATTAATATAGAAACCTTTAAAGTCTTGTGGCACTTGAAATACTTTAAAATCAATGCTTTAAAGTTTAAACTTTTAAGTCTTTAAAGTGACACAATTTTGTAAAAACTTAATTATTAAAGGATAGCAAATTTAATTTATAAACCAAACAAAAATAATTTTTTTCACTGCGTTATATTAAATTTTGTGATATTTTCCATATATATAGCATTTCCAAAATCATGTGCATAACACATTCATTCGATCCTATAATATTGAAAATACCTCTGCTTCTCCATAAACATACCCAAAACCAAAAAAAAAAAAAAATACAATATCCAGAATTTACCAATACTATTATTTAATTAAGTTTTTTCCTTTCATCAATTTTCTTGCAAATATTTACTGTCAACATCTTTTAACATAATAAACGTAACCAGGTCAATTACATTATGCAAAAAATATTATTATTACCACCACTATATTCTAATATTCCATTTTAATAATAACTTTTTTACACTTTTACGAAAATTTTATAAAAAAAAAAAGGATAATTGTATTTTACAATAGAAATACTCCCAGCGAATTGTAAAATAAATTTTTGAAATTATTCCTCCTTATAAGCTGTGAAACAGAACTTTAATAAACTGTTGACTATGCAAATTGATATAGTCTCGAATATCCTTTTTTACATAAAATACTATATATATTTACTATGCTGATGAATATATAATCGAATGGATTTATTCATATGCTTTCAATTTGATTTCCGTTTTTTTATAATATATTTCTTTTTAAAAGGGTTCAATTGAGTTCAAAATGAAAACAATTTCAAAAAAATAGAGAAAGAAAGGAAAATTCACTTTTACACTAAAATTAAAATATGCAAACTTACAAAATGTTTTTAAAACTTTCGTTCCATTTTCATCTAAATAATATGATTGAGATTCTGTTTTATCAACAGGCTTCATTTTTTTTTGTAAATCGTTTTTTTTAAAGACAAAACTATTAAATTTTATTATTTTGACTATATCTTAAGAAGGTATAGAACAAAATTTAAATATTCAATTAAAAATATAAAATTTAATATCATTTAGATACATAAAAAAAGTTAGAAATATAATATTGTAATAAATCTTATTGAATATTAAATTTTCAAATCTTATTAATTTTTCTATTTTACTAACCAAAAACTTAGTATTTTAAAATTTTTGGAAAAATTATCTTATTTTAGTTACATAGAAAATATAAACAAATTTAAACAAGTTTCTATTTAAATTTATGGTAAAAGCAATGAATAATTCTTATTGTGGTTTCGCCTAGATTAACATTATTAAATATTATGTTGGAAATGTGGTTATGTCGACTTTTAGTTAAGTATAAATAAAAAGTTACGTAAGTTTAATTTTGTAGCGAAAAAATCTTTTAAATTAATGGAATATTTATTTGCCCAAAGAAAAATGGAAATACGTTAAGAAATATTTAATAATTAATTTTCCAACTGTTGATTATTTAACAGAAACAAAATTATCTTAATGAATTTTGATCATCCTTTATATAAATATAAATATATAAAATATATTGCAATATGACAATATGACAATATATATTATAATATACAATATGACAATTTTTAATACAATGATTATATTAATTGAATTTATTTATACAATAATTTATATCACAGGTGCATTTTATCATTAAAAGAGTTTTATTTGGATTAATTTTCCTCTATATCATACTATAAATACAACATAATGTATTTATGCTTAATATTAAATTTGATAAACGTATATATTCAAACCCTTTATAATATGTATATAAATATTATACAGCTTTGGTATATGTAATAATTATTATTTCGTATTCCAGAATTTTTTTCCGTAAAAAAATAAATTTTATATTATTTACTTTTCAACCAAAAAATTTTTCTTTAAAATTTTATCTTTTATTATTTTAAATTATATTTCAAAATTATAATATTTATATTTGCATTATTGACAGACCATCTGTACAAATAAATTAAAATAATTTTTAATATTTATATAATTTTTAATTTAATGTAATTTTTAATTATTTTTTCGCATATATATTTGTATTGGAAATTGGAATTATTAATTTTTTTTGTAAAACAAATTAATATATTTCAATCTGAAATTGTCCATAATTTATTTATTTTTTTAAATCTTTATAATGATTAATTATTTATTGTTAAAAGGAATATTAAATTTAAATTTACTTCCAGCATAAATATATTTTTCTTGTCCAATTTTAAAGAAAATAGTTTTAAAAAAATTATCAAAGAAATGAAAATACCATCAATCTTTGTTATAATAAATCATGTTTTTAATTACTAATAGAAGAATTATTTTAATTTATTCAAATATTCTATATTTATAAAAATAAACTTGATAAAGGTATTTATATATAAACTGGAGTTTAACTATTAAATACAAAAGAAAATTCAATATAAATTTTAACTCCTTAAAGTTTACCATCCAGTATTAAAGTGGAATAAATTAAAATATTTAAATAAATAAAAACAAATTAATTAGGAATTTTTTATTAAAAATTTTTGATTGATTAATTTTGCATATTTTGTTTATAATCAACAGAAAAAATATATAGTCAACAATTAATTAAACTTTAGAAAATTAAAGAAAAATATATAGCAGAATAAACAATGACAGCCACAGAGTATAGCTTATGCAAACTTTGTTATTATATTTAAGTTTTTGCTAACTTTGGATTGATTTTATTTTTAATATTTACAAATTTTTTTATCTAACGGATTTTTCCTAGTCCAATATACATATATAATTAGGCATAGCTTGACATCAGTTATTTGATTGGATAACAAATCAATACTATATATGAATATTTTACCATATTTTCCAAATCAAGTGTCATAAAAGTTTCTTTCATTGACGCGACTATGACACAATCTTAATTATATCACAAATATATTTTTGTGACAACTTTGAAATTTTTGAAATCATTAATAAAGCTTTATAGGTATATTATTTTCTTGATGGTTGACCAGTTTAACCATATTTAAAATTAATTAAATATTAACGAAATTTTTCATTACATGTCAAGGACAAAAATATTTATATAAAAAATCAAATTGTTTAAATTAATGATAATAATTTTTAATACTTTAAAATGAATTTAGATTAAGGACACAAGAATGATTTTTTTTTAAATTAAATTAAAATTGTTTATTTCAATAATCTCAATCCTTAATTTAAATTCGTTGTCCTTAATTTATATTATGATTAATTTAAATTTATTTTATATTTTTTAACTACACATACAATACTTATACATACATATTTATAGAAAATTCCCATTAACGTTTTTTTTTTTGTTTGGGCTTTTCAACTTAGACAACATAAAAATAAAAATATTAAATAAATGTCACAATTTTTTAGATTAATTGTTATAATTTATTTACTGAATAAAATTACAAACCTTAGATACCATATTAAAGAAATAAATTTTATTAGGGAAATTTTTTTAATGGCATTAAAAAAGACTATGGATTATTTTATATATTTTTTTATGGAAAAAGTGTAATAATAAATTATATGAAGAAAAAAATTTAAATAGCATCGAAAGTATATCCTTATTAAAAAATATTTTTTAGCTTCAAAAATTATAATGACAATAAACAAATTTAAAAAAGGAATATCAAATTTAAATTTTTAAAAAAAGAAAAAGAAAAATATTAAATTTCAAAATAAGGAAAAGATTTATAAGGAAGTTCATTTTTTTTTTTAAATATTCTTGTAGCAATACTTTTATGGAACAATTAGTTACAGGCAGGAGATTTTGAATATCTAGAATATTTTAATAAATTAGAATTTAAATTATTGCAGAAAATTTACAACAACATTAACGATATAATTTCAACCTACAATTATTAAATTATCCTCTGGAAAATAATTTCTTTTTCAAAATCGCAATGTTACAATTATATTTGGTTTCAGTAATACCAATTATTATTTTTTAGTAATAATACCAATACCTAATTATTTAAATTTATATATTGTACTTCTTCATGTAATTCTACTGAAAAATTAATATAAAAAAAAATTTTTATGATGATGTCTTTTTTATAAATTACAATTTTTTTATCGACCTTTCAAAAATTTCTTTACGAAAATTCTTAGATTCTTACTCACTGCCAGGATATCAAAATTTAGCACAATATCCGCGTTATTATTATAATACAGAAAATGAAGGAAAAAATATTATTATTATTATATTTCAAAAAGGCGTAGAATTTTTTCGTATACCTACTGCTTTTTTTTATTCATGGTATAAAATATACGAAATATTTCAGCGGAAAAAGATTGTGAAAAAAATGAACATTATAAAAGGTATACAAAAAAATAATCCACCATATTATTATTTTTTCCCATTATAAATTGATTTCATCGAATAAATAAAATATATAAAATGATATTTATATAATGTAAATATACAATTTTCAATCAAATAATAATCATAATAATAATAATAATGAAAATAAACATCATAAATATATTAACAATAAAAAGGATGAAATGAAAATGTATTATATGTAATAAAAAAATTGTTCAATTGTTGATATGAAATTTCCGTCATTTTGTATAATTGAATTAAGTTCAATTTATTTTTTTAAATAAAGCATTTGAAAATAATGATGATATATAATTTGTTAATAAACATAAATTTGTGTTTGTTCTTTTGTGCAATTAATAATAATTATCAATAATAATTGAAATTTCATAAATTATATTTATAATAGCGATAATTTTAATAAAATATAAAATTAATTAATGATATAATTAAAAATATATTTCAATAATTATTTGATATTTTCTGGTATGCATATTGAAATCGAGTTGAAATTTTCATTTATATATTTAATTATTTAATTTTCTATAATATTTGTTTTACTTCAAATAATTAAATAATTTATTGCAATTAAGATTAAAAGTAGATCAGATACTGCAATTAACTAAAAATTATATGTAGATCATTAACAAAATGAAAAGAGATTTCCCAATTCTGATATCTTTTCGTAGTATAACCACCTCTAATAATCACAACAAACATAATTATATGCTAATGTATAAAATAATCATTCATCTTAGAACACGATGTAGTTAGCCAACTCTATTCTGTCATATTTATGATGTACATATTAATGCAACAAAATTTGCATACATTTATTTTCAAAATAAAATCACCAAAATCATTTAAAAGTCGTTAAAATAAAATTTCCCTTGTCGCTCGTATCCTTAACAAAATTACAAATACCTATACAAACATATCTGATATCTTTTTTCAAAAAATATAAACGTAATAATTTTTGCTTTACATTTCTCTTGGATTTTTATTTTATTTAAAATATGATGTTGTTTTTTTTTATTACTTATCTTTTACGCTCCTTGATTACACAAATTTTCCCACTGAGACTTTAAAAAGAAATGATTTCAAAACATATAAAAAAAGGATATTTTTGCGTTGTACCACAAAAAAAAAAAAAAAATATAAATGTTACCATAAAAAATAAAATTTAAAATTACCAATGTTACAAAATTTTTTATTGCTCGAAACTCATGTGAATATTTAAATGCATAAACAAAATTTAACATTTATGATAATATACTACGTTAAAAATTTTTATTAACACTTAAATAATTCAAAAAGAAGTTAGTATAAAGGATTTTTATGTTGTGCAAATTGTGAAGCAATAATTCCGATTTTAATATTTTAATCATTTGTGTTCAAAGTAAATAAGAATATGAAAAAATAAGATATATTAAGAAAACATGTTGAATAAAAATTGAAAATTATGTGTGTCAAAATAATGAAATATAAAACAAAAACACTAAAATATTGTTAAAAAAAAGTTCTTATTCTCATAAAACATCGGAAATTTAAAATTCTAAAATTTCTACTGATATATTTTTAATTCAAAAATTCATATTTTTTTATATTCTATCTATGCAACCAACCGCCTTTTTTTAATGACAATTTCCGAAAAAGAAAAACTATAAATTTTCTAAAAAATATTATATGTATATTCGATTTCTTAAATGAAAATAGAACGAAAAGAGCACAAATGTTGTAAAAAAAATATAAACCAAAAGAAATGTTGATGGCATTTGAAAGGAAGCTAAAAAAATTACATTATAAGAAATTTCATTTAAACATATTTTCCTTAAAAATAATATTTAAAAATTAAATATAACAGAGAGACAATCCATTTCTACGTACAGAGTAGTTTGGGGAAAAATTCGTTGTAACAGAACTACCGTGCGATTCATAATAATTAAAATTCAACTATTTGAAAAGTATACAATAAGAATCATTTTTGCTACACATTTAACGATAAAATTTCAAATTAAATTTCAAAAAACAAGTCATATTTTGGTGAAGTAAAAATAAGCTTAAAAAAAATTACTTTAGATGGAAGAGCGAATAGCTATGTCCATTATCTATCTAATAGCCACATACACACCGGCATAAAAATATTATCATGATGTACTCAAATAATATCAATTTAATTCAATATTATAATGTTTCATGTGAAAACTCAAATTTGAAATTCAATATTTGTTTATATATTGAGGACCTTTGATACCGGAATTTTCAATAACAAAAAACACAAAAAAAAAAATCCCAACATATTGAATCAAAATCTGTAAGATAAAATCCTTTTATCAATGTGGTCGAATAATCTAGGTCAATTGGCAATCCTAAATAACCGCAACTATAAAAAATATATAAAACTGCAATTGCAACAAGGGAAGTCCTTTTTGTTGTTATAGTGTGTGGGTATTCGTATTTTTGTTTTTTGTGACATTTTTCCTTAAACTAAAACACAAAAGAGGAAACCGAGATTTATTTTTTTTTCTGGTAAAATTTCTCAAACTATATTTCTCTAATTTTATATTTCAGGATTCAATTTTGTAAAACTGTTGAATGTATATGCAAATTGGTATTTGTTGTTCTTCTGTTAGTTTTTTTGTAAACAGTTTTTGAGCCTTGTAAAAATTAATTCATTATTATAAAGGATTAATTTTCAAGGATTTTCATAGGGAAATTTTTTTTATATTTTTAATTTAAATAGAAATTTGATAAGTTAAATTTCTCTTTTGGTTTTAGATTAAATGCCTTTAAAACATAAAAAATAATCATCTGAGCAATATTTTTTGTATACCACATTTAACTTCATAGTTTTGACTTTTTAAAATTTAAATTGGATACAATAAAAAGAATGAAATGAATATTGTAAGTATATTTTCAACATTTTGTATCCTCAAGTAAATTTTTATCTATAAATAACACATTTAGAATTTTAATGATTTTATTATCACTAATAAAACTAATTCTCACATTTTAATCATTTTTTTATCATTAAGTTAAGCTAACATTTGAATAGACACCACAAAAAACAAATTCTTTATTTGTATAACTTTGTTAATTTCATGGTTTTTATTAATTTATTAATTTGTAAATTACAATATTATTAAATTTTTGATCTGTAAATAATATCAGCACAAATTGAATCAGTTTATTAATAAATTTTGACATACGGTTATAAATAATTTATTACAAATCATCTATTTAAAATATATAAATAATTAATGATATTGTAAATGATTTTTCTTAAAAAGGATTCAAAATATAAATATTTTTTTTATATATTAATCAATTTACTTTCTTTTTTGCTAAAAGCTATTTTTATTTTTTCCATTTAAATTTTTATTAAAATTAAGAAAAAATCCTTGTAAATTTTTATTTTCATTTTGTTTTCAAGGAAATTTAACACATTTTAAATAATAATGAAGCTTTTAAGAATTAAATGTTTTTTTTTTTTTCAGTTTAATAAATGGAGCTTGATAAAATCTGAAATATATTTTATTAAGAAATTTGAAAATTCTTTTTATAGAAAACAGAAATTAATCCTTTCTATAGATAAAAAATAAATAGCTATATTAAACCATTTATAACAATTAGCGTTTTGAAATTAGTATTCAACTACTAGCTAAGTAGTTACAATTTACTTTTAGATGTTTCGAAATTTGCTATTGTAAGACTGTTGAGCAATGCAAAATGTAATACGTCTAATTTTTTTATAAATTAGTACTAATTTTTTAAATATTTAAATTTTGAAAAAGTTTCTTTCTCTTAGTACAAAATTATATGTACTTCCATAAAGACAATAAATTAATTAATACTAAACTGAAAAGAAATAAAATTGTTTTTTAAAAAGTTAAAAGAATCTTGTCAGCAAAATAAATAAATTAAAAAAAAAAAATATTATTTTATGTTAGAGAATGATTTCTTATTTTTTTTGTAGGAAAACAAGAGCTTAACTGAAAAACCACTTCCTTATGTCGGTTATAACGTGTGGTGAATACATAAAAAAAACGCAATACGAAAGTTATTTCCATATTTGGTATCCTTTTTTATAGCAAAAAGAATAACCAAATTTTTGTGACTGCTTAAATGGAAAACTTCATAAAAATGAGTGGATTTTTATATAAACATTTTGTTATTGTGAAGTTTTTCATATTTTCCTGTTTGTGGCAACAATAAAAAAAAAGAACAATTTTTTTCTTCCAAAATGTAAAAATTATTATGTTGTGTACTTTATGTCAGCGCCAACAAAAATAGGATATTAATTTTAATGTGAATTTATGAGAGTTTTAAACAACACAGTAAAGAAGCAAAAAAAAAAAAAATACAGAATATAATTTAAGTGCTATTTTTGATTTTGATTGACAGAAAAGATTTCTCATGCTGTTTTTACATTTTTTGAAAAAGAAAACATTTTTTTAATGGGAAACGTGATTTGAATTATATTATATTTTCCTTTGCAACAATAAAATTATTATTCTTTTAAATTGGTTATAATAATGAATTGAAAATATCTTCAAAATATATATTATTTGAAATTTATAAATATTACTTAAATAATTTTTAATTTCAATTTCATTTCAAAGAGACAATTTATTCATCAGTATAAAGATTTTTCAGAATTATCCTTAAAAAAAATTACATTAATATTAAAATATTATAAAGTCTCAAGTAACGTTGTGAAGAAAAACTCTGTCTACAAATGGTACTATATTATATTGAAAATCTATTTAAACACTCATGTACTTTCTACTTTCTCTCTTAAAAAGTCCATATTAAGTGTTTTTTTTATAAATATATAGAAATAGAGTCTTGGCTTGGCAAATACTTATTGTGCTCATTTACAACCACTTCGGTTACAAAGAAACTTTTTTTTTATTTTCAAGAAGTTGGGGGGAAGGTAGTAATGAAAATTTTTTTATACAATATATGAATTAAATGGCACGATTTTTGGTCTGACTGGTAATATTATATGTTATCATATTTAATTAATTGTAATGTACTTATAAGAAAATATTTTTGATTCAATATAATCATCAAAAGTTTTATTAGAAAATGAATTTAATAATTAAAAAATAAAATATAAACACATTTCAACTATAAAAGTAAAATATGTTCGAAGAAATCTCTTCGTGGGTTACAAACAAGAATAAAGTTAAAATTTAGTTTTCAACAAGGTTTTCCAATTTATAATTGATTTAAAAAAATAAAACAATGAAATTTATATTTTTCTTTAATGAAAAAAGGACAAAGTTTACTATGTTTAATATACATATTTTAGTATAACCATACCTATAGTTGATGTATTTATTTATTATATGATTTTAAATTGAATTTCGAATAGTTTTGATATTAATTAAAAATTCAAATTTCTCATTCCACGCAACTCCAACTGACATAGAGGACTACGGTTTAAAAACCACCTTGTACCTACATTAAATTTATTTATATTTTATTTAACAATCTTTAAAATTAAATACAAACTATTTACTTTTCAACTAATTTAAATGTAGCCAAAAATAAACAAAGACCACTGAAAAAACCAAAAAAAAGGAAACACAAGAGAACTTTACAATTTTATCTAAAATAAATTTTATTTTATTATTTAACTTATTATTTCAACAAGTTCTTTATTAAAATCATTTAATTTATAAATTTATAGGAACGTTTTTAACCACAAGACCACATTTATTTATTTTAATTTATCAAAAACAAAAATGTGAAAAAGTTTAAATCAAATTTATTAGTTTTACTAATTTATTAAATTAAATTAAAAAAATTTATATTTGATATTATGTATTTTATTTATTTTTACTAATTATTAAGATTCCATTTGTTTCTATTTATCGTTTAAAATAGAAATAAAAACATTTATAACTTAAAATTTATTTAAATATTTTTGGGAAAAATGTTAAAATGAGAAAGACAATATATATACATATTTAGTTTTATTATCTATATTTATGTAATTTATTATTAATTAAAAAACAATGAAAAATTTAATACTCGTGCATTTAAAATATGCAAAACATGCAAAATCATGAAATATTAAGTTGCAATTGAATTCCAGAGTATAGAAAATAAATTTATAGAAATTAGCAGCATAAATTGCAAAGTTGATATTTGGCAATAAAATTACAGAAATTATAAGAAACTTGTTAAAAAAAAGCATGCTTATATATGTAAATATAATTCTCTGCAGCCGTTAATGAAATATTTGCAATTAGACTTATATGTTATCAAATTATACAAACCGTGGATAAAAAAAATAATTAAGGATATTATATAAACATTACTGTAAATAAAATTTTACAAGTACTAAGGGTCTAAAATTAAATAAATAAACAACTTTCCTAAACATATTTTCATCAGAAGAAAATTTAAAAATTACATTATTTTTACAGGCTCATAAAGTAAAGGATCAGCTTTAGAATAGAACAGAAAATGATTTTTTATTCATTGCCGGTTTGATTATCCATCTTTAATTTTCTTAGCGATAATAAAAATGTTTTTTATTTTTCTAAATTTAAATCACGTAATTTTTTGTTAAGAAAAAAAAAATTAAAAATAAATTTCCTTTCCTTTTGATTGTCAGATTTTCGCGATTTTCTTCTTGTAAACACAAAAATCCCATAAAGGATTAAAATAATTATCATATATAATGAAGGATCTTTTAAAAGTATAATTTTGTTTGTTTTGCCAAATTTACAAACAGGATTTCCTTTTTTTTTACCATGAGAGGCAAAATTTATATTTCTAAAAATTATACGAATTTATAAATTTATTTAAATAATTTCAAGAAAATTTATTCTAATTTTCTAATCAAAATTGTGTCAACTAAAAAATGAATTTTAAAAAAATAAATAATTATTGCTCCAAAACAGTGTTGTCTTCAGTATACTTAATCCTTATATACTTACATTATATATTTCATCCTGATAGTTATAGCTCATTAATAAAAATTATAATAGGAGCTCTGAAAAAATAAACTTTTCTTAAAAATAATGTGAAAATATTTTTATGCAAAAATTGTTTTCCGTATATTTTGACTTTTCCTTATGTTCATAAAAATTAAAATAAATTTTATAAAAAAATAACTTTGAATTTTACGAAACTTTTACATAACAGAAAAAGTTAATTCCAAGCTAAAACTTATTTTTTTCGGATGAAAGTTCAAATTTTTTTTTTTGATAGTTTTTCTTGTTGCTTTAGCGTTTTTATGCTGACAATCTTAATACAGTACTATTTTAATTTTGGAAAACTCTATTATAAATTGTTTATTAAAAGTATTTAATATTATATTTAAAAATTACATTAAAAAGTTGATACTTTGTTATAACTAAGTTAATTAAGTTGATGTTACTTTGTTATAGTAAAGTTTTACTGATACGAAACTTAAACTTTATATTATTATTATAATGTCCATTTTTAAAAGTTTAATAATTTTAATATACCTCTCCAGTTTATTAATAAAATATCTTAAAAATTATAAACTTTATTAATCATTTGTTTATGATACTAATACCAATTTCTTTTCAGACACACTTTCTTACACTTTCTTACACCCTCCATGGTGTAGAAAATTTTTGCGTTCTTTTGATTACACCTTCTACACATTCTACTCCTTTTTTCAATCGGCGCCTAGAAAAATTGTTCACTTTTCTACATCCTCAAATTTGAAGGTGTAGAAAGTGGAGATGTAATAATTTTTTTTTTTAATTTTTTTAGGTGGAAATATATACTATTCGTCAATTAAATAATGTTTTAATATGAAAAAAAGTATAAAAATTTAAAATTATAATGAATTTTGTCAGGGTGTAATAAAAGTATGTTTTTTCATACCTTACACTTTCCTACACCACAGATTTTTGACAATTCCCACCATTAAATTAATTGGTATAAGTATATAGTAAAAAACTTTAAAATATAAATTTATTAATTTAGAATATTTCATATACATTTATGCAGCTAATATCAAAACTTTTGATGAAAACTTATTTTACAGATCATTTTCAGATAAAATTCCAAAATTTTAATCATCTTTTAGATTTTAGAATATTTTAATTATTTTTTATCAATTGTTATGAATAAACTTAAAACCGAAGATAATTAACATTACCATAAAATAAAGAAAATACAGGTGAAAGAATTTAGGTTCCGAATCAACAATATTTTAGATTTAGATGTATATATGTATAGTGTCACCATAGTAAATAACGCAAAATCTACAGAAAATGATCAAAAACATACTGGCGGAAAGAAAATTATTAACAAAAAATAAGTATTTTCTTTAACGAAAAGCCGTAAAAACTAAAAAATATTAACTTCAAAAATTTGTATAAAAAATTAAATTATTGCAAAAAATCCTTCTAAATTTTCATTTTACAAAATAATTAATTAATTTCATATTTTCTTTAAAAATAAAATGTTTCGCATTATTATTATAAAAATATTAAAAAAGATAGAAAAAAAAATATTTGAAAATTTATTATATACTTTACTTGTCTAATAATAAACTTTCATTAGTTAACAAAATTTTAATATAAAAATAAATTATATTATACTGTGGTGGTGTGGTGAAATAAATTGTATATAACCGTCATAAATTATGTGTTAAAAAGAATTCGCTCTTACCCTTACTACACAGCTTCCCATTTTTATAAATTTATATACCAAAAAACTATCAATAACATTTTCCTTTTATTTAACAATATTTCATAAGAATATTGTAAATAATATGAAGAAACAAAAAAAAATGTTGTGAACACATCAAAATGTTGAACATATATTTTAAATTAACATTTTTATAAAAATAAAGAAGTTTATTTTTATTTGGAATTTGGAATCATAAACATATCATTTTTTAGGGCTTTTTAAAAAAAATCTCTTATATTAACGCTGTTGTCCGTCTTCAGTCTGTCTGTCCATCCGATGTAATCAATAAAAACCAGTTATTTCAAATAGTTAGTATACCCAAAAGTTTATGATAGACCCACCGATGGAAAGCTTGATTTATTGAGAACCAGATGTAATTGTTAGCAATTTAAAACTAGTCCGGTAGGCGGCGCTATACCAAAATTTCAAAAATGTTAATTTTTAAATTGTTATTTCGAATAGTAAATATACTGCAAAGTCGGGATTAACAATTTAAAAGTAAGTAAGTAGTACAGCAGAATCACCGTTAACACAATTTTAATTTATGGCGCTAAAGAGCTTAACATGGTAATATAATGTTTTTCAAAAATGTAATATAACTAGGTATATCTATAATAAAAATGACGGGAAGCCGCGTGTGTAGGAAATATCATCTATTTCTATAGACATTTGCTATATAATTCGATTTTACCACTAGAAGACAGTAATATGCAAGTCAAAATTCAGATACTCATGGGTATATAAGAAATCATATGGTGAAAGTAAATAAGCTATTTAATATTGAAAATGAAAAATTAAACTTATTTATGTATAAATTTTATTTGGATATTTATTTAATCATTAAAGTAAAATAAATTCATTTTTATCCCTAAAAAATTATCTTAAATATCCGAAATTTGTAAGTAACTCTACAAATAAGTTACAATGTAAATTACTAATTACAATAATATAAAAAAAATATTATTAAGGTCTTCTAAAAATCTAATAAAAAATATTACTCATCATTTAATATGTTAAAATTCATTGGAGAGTGTAATTGCATATTTGGTATACATATACTCGTATATATAAAATTTAATGATTTTTATCTTCTATGATATTAGTTTTAAATATAAATATTGTTCTCATATAAGAAGATAAAACCAATTTTATATAGCTTTAACATTATGTGAGATATCCTTTTCTCATGTATCTCTTCTTTTTATGGATGTACTGAATAAATATTATCATACACTATTTCATAATATACTGTTCGTATATTAAATGGATTTAAGATTTAACTATAAGGAAATATTTAATTATAAAAAATAAACAAAAAAAAATTATATTTGATTTTGACATTCTAATAAATTAAAGTTAGTCAAATCAAGCCAAATTAGCTTTTTCTACATAAATTATTGGACAAAAAAAAATAAACATTTTTAAAAAATAAATAATAACAAATTTTTATTTAATCTTCATAAGAAAATCTAGCCAACAAAAACAAAAGTTAATAACAATAAAAGTAAAGTCAAATTTATGATAGCTTTTGTTAGAAGTATATTTCCAGATTTTAAACATAAAACATTTACTGGTATATATTATATTTATTCATAGTTCAAACAAATTAGATTTAAAGCTTAGATTTATTATGAAAATGTTATTGCAAACAGTATAATTTTTTTTACCATTTTAGTTACACAAAGTTTAAATGATTTTTTTATTTTCCAGATTTACAAAATGTTTTGTATTATTTTTATTTATGAAAATATAGATAAAAGTTTTCTGTACTGGTATAGTTGCAATGTAAAATCTAAATAGTTATTTATAACAAAATAAAATTTATAGATTTATTTATAGACGAGAAAGAATGTGGAAAAATTACAATTTGTTTTTCTAGTTCATTAAATAGAATTTAGGATTTATTTATTTGATATATTAACATTTGTAAAATATATTTTATTATACGATATTTTGAAACAGTTAATAAAATTTATTAACAATTAGAAACCTTTTTTTGTGAATATTATAGTTAGTTAGTTAGTTAGTAGAATATTATAAATATTATATTAAATAATATTAAAGTTTTAATAAAGTTTTCATATTTGAAAGAAATTTATTATCAAAGATAAACTTTTCATTAAATTTCAAAGTGAAAGTAAAATTTAATTCAGTTAATAAAAATTTATTAATATCTAATTTATTAATCACTATATAAAATTAAAAAGTTTTTATTTACTTTACTTTAGTTATATGAAAATTATCAATTTAAAAATGAAATAAAATTAAATAATTGAAAATTTAAATTAATTGATAGCTGATTCACAATGTAATTTCTTCAACGCAAATCAAAGCAAGCGTAAAGCAAAGCGACGTTATAATAATTTTTCAATTCACAATGTGTTGGTATTTCCAGCGTTAAATGACTTTTGAATATCATTTATTTCAGTCAATTGTCCATTTCTCCATTTTTTCCACAAAAAAAATAATAAAATAAAAAAAAACATATATCAATAGTATTAAATACTACTAGAATTGGTATATTTAATATACAAATCGTCACCTCAGTACTTAAGTGTTCTATGTCCAAAAATAAAAATGTTGAGAAATTGAAATTTATGATTTAGCATAAAAGTTTTAATACTTTTTGCAACATTTCAACAATTGTAATTATTTTTTATATATATTTCATTTCTTTTTTTATATAAAAGTGATAAAAAAAATATTTATAAATAGTTATAATTTATATTTTTTTTTAAAAAACTAGTGATCGATGTCTAATTGGATATTAACAGTATATTATATGTAGACCGGTAAATTATAAATAACTTTTGACCATAACTTTTCAAGAATATCTTGGAAACGATTTGTGATAGAACAAAACGTTTTACGCCAATCGAAAGATCGTAGTCAAATTATTAAAACTGCATATTTAACTCATTTTGTCAAAAAATGGTCTATTGAACACTTACGAACTGAGGTGACGAATTAATAATTTTTTAAACTATTATTTTTAAATTAAATTCCTTCGATCTAGTTTTCCACAAATACTTTTGAGAATGAGAAATATTTTTATTATTATCTGTCAATTACTCGCGTTGATTATCGTAAAAGTTGAAAGTTGGCCAACTTTTGCTTTTTTACGCGTCGCGTCGGCTCTCTCTCTCTTCATTGTGAACAGAAATATTGTTTTCATATAGTTCAACTTTTTAACTTTGATTTGCGTTCCGTTGCTTTCCGCATCGTTTCTCATTGTGAATCAGCAGTGAAAATAATTACATGGATACAAATTTATTTAATATATTTTTCATTTACTTTCAATAAGTTTTCCATCCTCTGACTGTTCGACCACCGACCACTACTTACATATAGAATTTTGCTTATATCCTGTAGTTTTTCATATCGATTTCGATTCGATTCGAATAATAAATGTACATTTATAAATTTTAGATAGACTATTTGGAAAGTTTGATACAATTCGAATATACAAATCTGAATAAACTTTATGGTTCGCACCAGAACACCCCGCTGTTATACAAACTTTCACCAGTTTTACATTGTCGTCATGTCCATTTCAATTTATTTTCTATTTTGTATTTAAGTAATAATTTTTCCAATTTCTGCTGCTAGAGTCGCTGAATACCAAAATTTCAAAAATGTTAATTTTTAAATTGTTATTTCGAATAGTAAATATACTGCAAAGTCGGGATTAACAATTTAAAAGTAAGTAAGTAAACACATAATTACAAATATTTTATTTTAATTTTGTTTCCCCAAAAATATTTTAAAAATTATAATTATAGGTCAAGTCGTTCTTATATAATATCTTTGTACAATATATTTACCTAATAATATTTTAATGCATCGTAATTTACTTTGCATATAATAGTATCGTAAAATGTCTTTTTGAAATGTCCATTGATAATAATTGAAGAAAAAAAAAACAGAATGTAACACTTTTTCTTATGGCAAAGATATAAATAGCTTTTCATATAAATAGAAGATATAAATAGAATTAGAAAAATAAAAGGAAAATGGAAGAGTCAAAAATCATTCAAAAAAGTAATCAATCTTTACGAAAAGAAAACTTTAATGAATATAAATTTTAAAATTGCAGAATCATCTTGTCTGTGAGTTTAAACATTGGACATAAATTCGCTTATAAAATAAATTATAATTGTTTGTAAAATAAATTAATAGATAAATTCAAAATGATCTTGCATATGATAAACAAAATTTGTTTTAATTTAGCGGCATCATTTTGCAACAAATAACTATTTGTAATAATTATTATGAAATACTTAAATACTTTATTTGAATACATTATAAAAACTCGATAGATTTGATTTTAAATATTTGAATTACTCTAACAAAATCTGGGAATTTATTATAAAATTTATTTCTATAGTAGCTGTGTTTCTTTCAAACGGGTCAGGGTCAAGGTTTGAAAAAAACAATTAGGATCACATATTCGGGTTTCATAAATTTGAACAGGTCGGACCGGTTTGTCATCATTTTAATTTTATGTCGATATGATAAATTTTGTTATTCGTATATACGAATAGTTTTAAAAAAGGCTAATAACATCTTAGCAACATATATTTTTAAATTTTTTTATATTTTTACAGTATTTTTAAAAAAATAAATCACTAAAAAAAGATTTTTTCTCTAATTTTGTTTGCCATCTGTTTGTAAATTTCCACATTAAATCTATTCTGGTTTCAAAACCTTGAACCAGATAAATATCTGGGTTATGTTGTTGTTGTTTTTCATATAAAAATGAAAACCTTGACCCAGACCCGTTTGAAAAAAACACAGCTAGTATTCAAATAAAGTATTTATGTAAGTACTTCAGAAAAGCATTAAAGTAAATAAATAAACATTACTATTTAAAAATACATATATGTAGGAAGTATTAGGAAAAAACTAAAACATAATAACACAAAACATATAAATAACACTATTTTTTTCACACACAAATAACTATAAATTTATTTTTATTTTTTTTATGCTATAATTCGGGTCACGTCTTTTGTGTCATAAAAGAAATATACATAGTACATACTATATATTAGTCGAATCGAAATGAAAAACTACAGGATATAAGCGAAATGATATTTAACTATAAATAATATTATACAATCTTAATTTTCTCGGATATGTTAAACTAAAATGGAAAATGCTGACAAGAAAACTTGTATAGACATATTAAAAAGAAGGTTTTTTTGTCTTTTTCTTCTCTTTTCTATGACATTTTTTTCAGTTACTATTTTTTTTTATATCCTATGGGGATTTAGTTGGAGATCCTTAATAATTTTGCATTGTCTTTTTTTTTTTGTGTATAGAATCTATGATTATGTATGTCCATCATTTTTGGTTTTTCTATTTATTTTTGTGTGTACCATTTTAAATCATAGAATAGCTTTGTAAAAATTTATGAAAAAAATATGTACATATATAAAATATATATGTATTTTTTCTTTATTTATGAAATTGCTTTTGTATTTCATTGAATGGACGTACATAAGTATACTTGAGGCTTTCTATTGATTGTACGTGTATATAAAAAAAAACCAGCAAAAACTACTTATAAACGAAGGGCTTTTGTATAGTGGTCCTTCAGAATTTGTTAAGGATTAAACCAAACTCTTTTGTTAACTATATGAGAAGAAAAGAAATGTATGTTAGTTTTGCACAGTATTATCAAAAGGTTATTGTACTGAATTTAACATTAAATAGAATATTCGACTACATATGTGTGTATATCCTTCCTTAAATGATATATGCAACATCTCATACATTAGTATTTATATTTATTGTAAATTATTTTTTAATAATTTTATTTTTTAGGTTTTTTTTTTTAAAAAAAATCCTAATGTTAACGCTTTTCTGTCCGTCCGTCTGTCCGATGTAAACAATAAAAAGCAGTTATTTCACATAGTTACTGTACACTTAAGTTCATGATAGAACCACCAATAGAATGCTTGATTTATTGAGAGCCAGATGTAACTGATATAATTTTAAAATTCGGCCGGTAGACGGCTCTATTCACATTTTGCCAAAACATCTTTTTCCGAATAAAAATGTAATTTTATATAGCAAATGTGCACCAAAAATATATGAAGTGTGACTACTCGTTGGAAAGGTAATTAAAAGTAGAACACGATGCCAGTAACCGTATTTCAAATTTCTACCGATAGAGGCGCTGAATACTAAAATATATAAAATATTAATTTTTAAAATGCGATTTCCAATAGTCAATAAACCCCAAAAATTATGTTTAATGTCGCAAATGAAGGGTAGTAAGTAGTAGTATAAAATCACAGTTGTTATAATTTTAGTTTCTTCCACTAGAGGGTGCAACATACTACTCAAAATATACATTTACAGTAGATAATTTAAAAAAAGCCCATGATTATAAAACTACTGATCAGTAGTTCGGCTGCGCGGCATTTCTTGATTAAGCTTAATAGAGAAAAAAAAGTGCAAAGGTCGTGAAAAAATTATTTACAATTTGTACATTTAAACCTAATGAAAATTTTGACTGCAATTTGAAATTGACAAAATAAAAAAGAAAAGCCAAATTTTAGTCAAATATATTTATTGTAAAAATTCAAATACGGTATACATATATAATGTTTTTTCATCAATCTCATATTCGTCTAGCAACATAATCGTTTTCAATCATATTGAAATTGATAATTCAGTAATTCATAAAATTTAAAATATTTGATAATAAAAATGTCAAAATATTAATTTTTCACGTTCAATAAATAAATAGATCATTCTTGAAAAATTTGTTTCTTTTAAGGTTCATGTCGCTGATAAATAATTTTCATCTCTGATAAATAATTTTCATTTCACATCAAATGTGTACTAGGTTGTGAAAAAAAAATCAAACAAATTTTGATTTGTGGCTATTGTGACTTTTTCACGACCTGAAAATTTATATGGAAAATCATCATTTCACTTTGTGTCTGTATTAAGCTTTAATGTAAGTAATAGTACATTAAGCAAAAAAAAACATTATTTTTAAAATAATTTACAATAAAAATATATAGTTTTATTTTTTTTAATTTTCTTTTCGTTCACGCTTATATCATTGAAAGTTCAATTAAATTTTATATTTAAATTTGGGATATGACAATTTCTATATACATATATTGGAAATTCTAAGTTCCACTATAGTTTTGTTGTTTAATCTTAGAATTTTTAATTATATTTTAATATATATTTTGTTTATATTTGGAATCCTTACAACTTTAAACTAAATTAATTTATTACTTAATTTAATTAAATTAATATTTAAATTTTATTTCCAGTTATCACGATTCCAATTATACTAAATCAATAATGAATTGATATTGAATTAATTTATTAACTTTTACATAAATTTATATGAAAGTTTTAAAATATTCTTTAAAATTAAGTGTTTTTTAAAGCACTGTATAAAAGATTCAAAATATATTCCACAAAAGTAGAATAGAAACTCTATTTTTTTTAAATTATTAAAGTTAAATTTAAGTTAAAGTCAATAATTTTTTCAAGAATTTTTTTATTTGATATGAAAGCATAACTTAAATTCATAAATTTCATAATTTTATTTTCGAAATTTGTTTAGAAATTGAAAACATTTTTATATAAAAGAATATTTTCTATATTTAAAATGAAAAACTTATTTTCATTTATAGTAAATAAAAAATTGATGAAAGTATTTAGATAAAACAAAATTCTTGTTGCAATTTTCTCTTGTAAGTATAAATTTTTTTTGTTATGCATAAAATGAAAATATTTTATGTAAATTTATTCAAGGTAATCAATATTACAAAGCATATTTGCCACATTTACCTAGCACATTTCTCTTGTATTTATATATATATATATAAGTGATAGAATTGGAAAAAGGTAAGAATTTATTGCATTCAGTTTTATTCATATTAAAAAATATCTTTTTTTTTACTTTCCCTTTTATGAATTCACACTTCCAGTATATATGTCGGTATATTTATATATATATATATATATATATATATATCTCCTCACCTGGCCATAACTCTAAACGGCTTGACCGATTTTTGTTAAATTTAAATCTTTCATTTTGTAAAATTTTATTGAAATAAATGCAGCAATGTAAATGTGTTTTAAGAAATTATTTCAATAATTTTAGAAGAATTTTCGAATTTATCTTTGCAAATTGAATGTAAAATTTAAATTACTTCATTTTCGTATTTGAAAATTAAATCAAATAGTTTTCTTTTTTTTTTTACATTTTAAACTTTCGTTTTATACACATTATTGAAATAATTTTATTCAAGTATTTACCCAACCCTGTCTGAAAAAATTGTTTTAAAAAACTAATTTTATTGTAAAGAAATCGAAGTAAATTTATAATGCAATTCTAAATAGAAAAAAGTGACCTGAAATGTTTACTTGTATAAAGTTAATGATTTTCCTTCTTTATTTTTTTCTACTGTAACTGTTCAACATGTGCTACATTTTCTACTTTTGACATTATTCCACTATTTTAGCTTTTTTTAGGACATTGAAAAACAAGCAAACAGAAACAGTGTTAAAATTTATTTATTTTTCTCTTACTAAAAACAATTATTTTAACAAGGAACTATACTCTCCTTACTACACACTTCTTAAACAGGATATTTTAATGAAAATTACATGAAAATTTTTATGCAAAAATTATCTTAAGTTTTTTTATTTATTTATTTTTTTTTTTTGTTTAGAGGGCAAAATAAACATTTATACAAAAGCACAAGAAAAAAAAAACAACAACAAATTTTCGCTTTTTCCTTAATTGCTTCGGGTCATGATACACAATTTTTACTATTTTTTTTATATTATATGTATAGTGAAACGGATATGGCCAAAAGTGGCAATAAATTTATAGCTTGTTGGTTCCTATAACACTATAAATTTATTTTACTAAAGTGTTGCGAAATATAAATATTATAAGTATGTATGTATATAAAAATATCTAAAAAATAAACTTGCAGATGACTTATTATAAAATTAGTATGCAATGCTGAGAAAGGTCCTTCCACTTGGCTGATTTTGAATTTGTTTATTTCGTAAAATTTTATTAATGAACAGCATCCATAAAGTCCTTTTATTTATTTACATTTTGTTGAAAATAATGATAATAAGTAAAAAAAAATTGAACGTTGGAAAAAGGAGCATATTACTAAGAATAAATAACTTATAACAAATACATATTAAAGAACGTAAGTAAATTACTAATATTATTACATACATATAGTATGTATATGGATGTTAGCAAAATGTATATACAATCACCCACTTATAGTACCTATATAACGCGCCCATAATTAAATACATATTCGCCATGTCATATTTTTTTGCGGTTGACTGGACTTTGATCGGCAAATAAAAAAAACAACAATAACAAAAACAGCAGATGTCCTTTTTATAACAAAAACAAAACTAAAATTATAAGAAAATCTGTTTTTATTGACATAGTACAACAATGTTGTGTATATCAAAAACATTTTTGTCTTTACAAAATTTTCGAATAATAAAATTATACATTAGATTGGATATAATACCTTAGTATTTATATAATATGGACTCATATATACTGTATATATGTATCTTAAATATGTATGTGCTTCTTATTCGAAAAAGTGATTTATAAGATAAATAAATAAATAGGAAAAAAATGGTTTTTTATATACATGTATGTATAAATTTGATTAAGAAATGAAAATAATTTCACTGCTCATGTTTATTTTGTATACTTATGATCCGATTTTTTTATATATTTTTATTTATATTATTAAAATATTTATGTTTTAATGAAACATTTTTGTTTAACCATATTTTTTTATAATGCTCATTGTTTGTGAATAGAAATATACATAATGTTATAAATAATGTATGAAATTGAAATAATAATGTTCAAAAATACGAGTATTTTGTGTTTTGTGATTTCTATTACTTTTCCAACATATGGCTTCATTAGATTTCTTTTACAGCAGTTCCGTATTCAAACGATAATCTAAATCTTACTACATAAATAAGGATGCCACAAGTTATACAAAATTTAATTATAAAACTTCAGAATAATATTGATCCGTATTAAAAAAACGCCTCAAACAATAAAACTTTTCAATATCCAATAACTTCTATTTAATAATATAAAAATTTAATTTTTTTCTTGGAATTTTTCCCTTTTGCATAAATTGAAATATTTAATATTTTTCTTTAATAAAAAATTAACTAAAATATAAATTTTACTGCAAATATTTCTTAAGTTTTAAAACTATATTTCGGAATTACAAAAATTTTATTCATAGCAAAAACTATTTTTTATATAGTTTTCTCTATACCAAACTTATTTTTGGTTTTTTACAAATATTATTTTTCCTTTCAGAAAATTTCTATTTAGATTATAAATAAATATAAATAATATTTTTATATTTTCATATAATATAATTGCCTATAATAAATAATAACGAAAAAGAAAAATTGTTTTTCAATCAGTTAAAAGGAAAATTTCATATTCCTAGAATATATCTTTTATATAATATTTTGATTTTCTTTGGTTTTTCCTATGTTTATTATATAATATTAAGCAACTCACTGAAATAGGTGGTTATTTTGATAGGATGGGAGAAAACAGTGAATTGATTCAATTTGTGTAAACAATATACAAAGCACGTAAAGTGATGATTGCTTTTTATTTCAATGAACCCCAATAAATCTATAGAAAGAAATAGGAAGAAATTTTGTTTTGTTATTCAAGGTGAATTTTATAGCTTCGAGTGTTAAAATTGCTAAAAAAAAATATTTATATAAATGGAGAATATTTTGTGACATGAAAATCGAATAATAAATAAAATATATTTCGTTTTTTTTTTTTTGGTTATTATATATTATTATTATTATTGTTGCGAAAATTTATAGATTTTCTCTATATATGTTTACTATTACATTATATAAATGTATTTATGTAAATAATAATTTAATGTTTATTGGAAAATATTTATACCTACATATATATATTTGATATTTGAATAAGAAAATATGTTTAAGGCAATATATATTATCTAAAGGAAGATTATTTAAGTAAATAAGGAAATTAATATATCCTATATTTTTCATATGAAAAAGAGGAAATTAATAATGCTTCGAGCTATTATATTTGTTTCTTAGATTAATATAACAACGGTTCTGATATTTTAACATATATTTATAAATTAATAATATATATTTTTATTATTATTTATGATTCTCTTGTTACTATCCGTATATAATGTAAAGCAATGCTCTGTTTTGATAATTTTATTGATATAGAAAGTATGTAAACAGTAAACAGGACTCTATATACTGGTTTATAATAATTTTTCAAAAATTAGAAATATTTTATAATAATTTTTCAAAAATTAGAATTTTTCAAAAATTATTATAATACATATATTTCGGATATTAATTTTTATAATTATTATTTTTATAACAGTTCCGATTATACAATTTCTTGTATATATACATTACAAGAAAAGGGGTGAAATGGATATATTATTTAATAAGTCTAAAATGTAATTAAATTTATACATTATACAATATACATACATTATAATATCAAAATAGTTTCAAGTCTCCGGGAATTCCTTAATAATCCAATATTAGAAAAAAATTATTCTATTTTTCAAGTACATAAATATGAAATACTTTGTACATAAAATTTCATCAATTATTTAAATTTCAATAGTTTTGGTTCATCAAAACGAATATCAATTTGATTTTGAAAGTATAGAATTTTAATTGTATTCTCAAAGTTGTATTAAGAGGTTGTATTCAAATAATTATTATCTGTAAAAAGTATCTGTAAGAAAAATAAAAGTTAATGTAATATCGACTACAAATACAAAGTTAATTTTGAATTATTTTGTTTACATAATTAAATTCTATATTCTTTATTAATACAATAAATTAATAATTAAAAATAAACTTTAGCTTGTTGTTTAACGAAGTGAAATTTATTGTATACGTAGAATTCTAACAATATTAATTAGTTAGACGATTCTATCTACTTGGTTTATTTACTTTTTCTATTGAAATAAACTTTTCATTGTAACAGAAATTACTTATTATGTATATTCAAGAACACAAAACATCTTCATAGGTAATAAAATATATAAAAATATATTTTATCCTTCTAACTTTTAATCTTCTAAAAATTATAGAGCGAAATTTTAATAACAATTTTCATTTAACTTAAATATTATAATATTAAATATGCCGCAGGAAACAACTAATACAATTTTTAGATCCTTAGATAAGAATTTTTTTAATGCTTATAAATTTAGAAAATTTATTAAATCAGTTATGAATAAATTAACTTAAAAACTTTTAAATGTAATTTTGTACTTAATTAAAAAAAAATACGACAAGTTTAAAAATGTCTGAAAGTTTTTTTTTAATTAACCAAGAAATTTTATATATTCATTATTATTTTGCACGATATAATTATGATAATAACGAATTATATTTTTGATTTGAATTTGAAATACTCGTATTTCTAATAATGATTTATTATTTATTCCTGTTAAATATGTGTTCATTTATTTTCGGATATAAAAAACTAAAAAACATAGTAATTTTTTCCAAATACATAATATTTTATTTACAAAATGGTTTTTTATCGAAAAATTTATTAATCCTATAGGATAGGTTTATCTGGTTATAATAAACCTATTTATTTATTATGATAATAAAAAATATGTTTTTGGTTATGTTAGAATGAATTTATTACGTTTAATAATCTCGACAATTTATGTATACCATATAGAAAATGTGATAATTTATATATAATTATTATATATGACAAATTAAGGTTACTTTTTGAATTAATTATGGACAGAGAGAAATTTTTCTTCTTTTGGTATATCGTTAATGCGAATAATATACAATATAAATATAATTTGATTATTACGAAGTCACGTAATATTGGTAAACTTGTGATACTTATATGAAAATTAAGGCAATTTGTCAAATTAGTATTATAAATTTGATTTAATATAAATATACTTTTATTTGCCTCACAAATTTTAATTATTTTTATATATTTTTTTTTTAATATTTATAATAATTTGGGAAATGATCATAAAGGCTGATTTTCATTACAAAATTTTTCGATTTTCATTACAAAAAACTTGAAGTCGTCGACCAGAACGGGATGCGAAATACATATATATTAGTTGTGTGATAGAGAGATAAGATCATCTTTTTTAAAAAAAATATTTGGCATTCACATCTTTTTTATGATTTTCATTACCATGAAGTTTCAGAAAACTAAAACGAGATATATATAAAAAACATATGTAAGAGAAAAAGGGACAACTCTAGTCTTTAAAAATATTTATGGAAAATTTTATGGTAAAGATTTTGACATAAATTTTTCAACATAACCAAGAAAAATTTAATTAAATAGAAATTTTCTTATTTTTTTTAAACAAATTTTCTCCAGTTATTTTTTTTAGAATATTCAATACATTCAGTAGGCAATGATATTAAAAAATTTTTCAAAAAAACAAAAAATAACAGATTTATTTTTGACATTGATATCTTTTTTTTTTGGCATTCACATCTTTTTATAGGAAAAGATGAAATGCGACATCTTTTCCTATAAAAAGATGCCAATGTCAAAATATTTGCTATAAAAAGACGTGAATGTCAAATTTTGCAGATGTGTTTCTCTCTCTATTAAACAACAGGAAAATATGAATTTTGTATCTCGTTCTGGTCGACATCTGCAAATTCATAGTAATGAAAATTGAACTTCATGGTAATGCAAATCAGCCTTAATATTTGGTTTTTTACAAAATTTTACATGATTAAGCATTTTGATTAATTATAAGAGTAAGGCAAATAATTATTATTTATAAATTAATGCATTTAATAGAAATATGATTTTCGAAAATTTTCTCAATATTTGTTTTAAAAATATTGGCAAGTTATAATTTTACAAGTAAATTAAAAATGTAATTTTTTGATTTTCGAATGGTCACAACTGAAAGGGGAGGGGAGATACGGATACAATTTCTTCAAAGACTCTAGTTATTTTTTTAGATATCTCTTTGGTGCATAAATTTCAGTCTTCCACAATAAGCCGTTTGGGAAATACATGGTTTTAAAAAAATTAAAAAAAGTTGTATTTTTATACAACAATGAACTAAATTTTATATATTTTTTTAATTTCACAAAAAAGATAAAAGATTTTTCTATCTTCTGGCTTTTACAGACCTCAAAATGTTTTATTGGTTTAAAAGTTATAAGATGTTCAATGTGGGCAATTGTCAAAATTGTACTGAGAATAACTGAGAGGGGAAAAGGGATAGAAGAAAATTTTGTTTTACTGGACCATTATTTTATTACTATCTATCTATGGTTTTATTACTATCTAATTTTGTAACTGTATCTTAATAGATGTAGAAGTTTGTGTAAACGGACAGACGGACAGACACAGTGAAACTAATTTACACATTTCTACCAAATTGGTTGTAAATGTACTACAAACGAAGTACTGTGTAAAAGTGAAAAAATATACAAATTTTAAATATCATATTTAAAATTTTAAATATCATATTGTAAACGAATTAAATAAAAAAATTTTAAATATTATTACATTTTTGTCATTTTGTCTTAATTTTCTATACCTATTTAATTAAAAAAATATTTATTAAATAATAATTTAAAAATCGTCTTCATTTAATAAATGTAAAATGGGGGACACTGAAGATAAACGAGCAATAATGTTGAAAGAGTTAAAAGGTAAATAAATATTTTGTTATATAAACAAATTAATTTTGTTTATTTTATTTTAATATAATTTTCACTGATAGAAAATGACACTTATGAAATAGACGATAATAGTATTACTTTTGGTACGAATAATGAATATTATTGTTTATATCTTCAGAAATTTATATATAAACCATGGTCATTAATGAGTTTTGATAAATTTGGTATTGAATTTCGTCCATTCCGAAATGTAAGATTATTGCAGAAATATAATGATTTAAACTATCGAAAGTAAATAATAATAATAAAACAGAGGAAAAATAAAATATATAGGTTTTTATATTTTATTTTTTTTCATTTTTTAGAATTGGTTATTTTAAAGAATGGTTACATAGTCCAGAATATACTTATCAAATATATAATAATGGTCAACCTTGTTTAGATGAAAAATGTAAGAATGGAAATTCAACAACAATTGTAAAATTTCTTTGTGGTTTAAATCATCGTATTGTTGGTTTTAAAGAATTAAAAGAATGTATAAAATATGAATTAATATTTGAAACACCATTTAATTGTGAAATGACAATGTCTGATAAAGATAAAAATTTAAATGCAATTTATAATGTTGGTAGAATTAAATATTATGATGTGTGGATATTTGTTTTATTAATTTTTGGATTTCTTTTTGGTTCTTGTGTATCATTATATTTAGCGAAAAAAAAATATGTAGGATTTAAATAAAATATTTATAATATATATGTAATTGCATATACTTAATTATACATATTTAAATTTTGTAATATAATTATTGTTTCTTTTTTACATTACAATGTTATATTTAAAATGATATTTAAATTTAATTTTTTTTATAACAATATGAAATAAATTTATAAATTTTGCTAATTAAATATTTTTTAGATATATGTACATATTATATGTATACAAATGTATATCATTAATATTATTTGCAACGTTAATTGAAATATATACTAAAATTCGCCAAGAATGTTTTTTCAATTATTTTATTACATGAATTTATTGTGCGACATACTTATGTGGCTTTCGGTTGATTTTAAATAATTTTAAATAAAAATTATAAATAAAATTTAAATAAAAATTATTTAAATAAATAATTTTAAATTAAATTTTAAAAATCTAGATTTCATGATTTTGATTTTGATATTTGCTTTATAGTATGTTCACACCAGCTAGAAATTATGTGATTTTGATGATTATCGTAATTTTGACCAAAATTAAGTTCAAAATCATGTAATTTCCCATACATTGAGATAATTTTCAAATTACATCAAATATTAGTACTCTTCACGACCTAAATATTTTTTCTGGATATTTGGATATCTGGATATTGTTTTGTAAAATTACGTGAACACCTGTTTTTAGATTTTATGTCTGGCAGCACTGAATATTTCATATTTTTATGTTTATTTTACATATTTATATAATCTGGTAGCACTGAAATAATTTAAACAAATATTGTTAAAAATTAGAATTGGCAAAATGCAAGGAAAATTAAGTAAATATGTAATAATACTAATTTTAAACTGCAATACTAATTTTAGTAAAAAATAATCCGCGTCAATATATAAAAAACCTACGAATAAGAAATATATGGAAGTGGCATAATGTTCCCTCTCTTTTTAACACATTAAAATTTTAATATATTGAAAAATTGTTTATGAAGCCACGATTTTGGTAGTTCTCTTTCCTTTTGCTCGCCGAAGTGTCAAATTAATAATATGAAAAATATTATAATAGCTGATTTTAGATTTACAGGGCTGGCTTATTTTTTTAAGTTTAAGAGTCTCAATATAAATTAACGATATTAACTAGCTAAACAAATTACTCTATTTTACTTTCCATTTGTATAATTATCGTTGTATAATAAAATATTCCTTAGCATGATCTTTACTTGTATTTTTCAAAAAAAAAAAAATTATCTCCTTAAAAATTGATGCCCGAATTAAAAAAAACCTAATCCGCCCCTAATTTCTCATTTTTATATTTTGACAATTCGGCTAGCAAAAAAAGAGACAACTATACCCGGCGTGGCTTCAAATTTTTATATTTATGCCCTATCCATATATCTTCTATATCGTTGTAAAAAACAAATTTGTCAAAACAGAAAATTTGTGACAGTAGTATTTTGACATTATATATCCAAGTGGTCGTAATTATTTGACACTATCGAGATATTTAAATATTTTTTTCAACCAATCAAAACTCGTTATTTCGTAAAATATCCAAATATCCAGAAAAAATATTTAGGTCGTGAAGACCACTATGGTAATTTTGTAGAAATTATGTTCAAAATCATTTCATAATTGAATGTTCAACCCTATTAATCGATTTTTAACCCTACAAACTTAATTCGTGTCATGTCTTGTCATTTCTGTCATGTTATATTTTCTGTTATCAAGTCATTATTGTATTTTCTATCATCAACCAACGATATAGAAGATATATGGATAGGGCATAAATATAAAAATTTGAAGCCACGCCGGGTATAGTTGTCTCTTTTTTTGCTAGCCGAATTGTCAAAATATAAAAATGAGAAATTAGGGGCGGATTAGGTTTTTTTTAATTCGGGCATCAATTTTTAAGGAGATAATTTTTTTTTTTTTGAAAAATACAAGTAAAGATCATGCTAAGGAATATTTTATTATACAACGATAATTATACAAATGGAAAGTAAAATAGAGTAATTTGTTTAGCTAGTTAATATCGTTAATTTATATTGAGACTCTTAAACTTAAAAAAATAAGCCAGCCCTGTAAATCTAAAATCAGCTATTATAATATTTTTCATATTATTAATTTGACACTTCGGCGAGCAAAAGGAAAGAGAACTACCAAAATCGTGGCTTCATAAACAATTTTTCAATATATTAAAATTTTAATGTGTTAAAAAGAGAGGGAACATTTATGCCACTTCAATATATTTCTTATTCGTAGTCATCAACAATAAAAATATTACGAATAATTTCAGAAAAAATATTATAAATCAGTGGTCGTAATTATATTTTAGGTAGTTTGCCAAAAATGTTTTTTTAAATCAATATTTCTACGTGCCGATGCAATTCCATAAATTAAAATAGTATTGAAATAACCGAAATAAAATAATGTAGACTTATTTATTTTCATAAATACATTAATTAATTTTAAATAACTAATAAATTTATGTTCTGGTTGAATTGTATTTATTTCTTTTTTTTGTATCTAAATACTCTCTAAAAAATTATGTATATTGTATTAGTCTTTTATTCGGTTTATATCTGTTTAATTTTTTTTTCAAATTTATGTTATGTATTACTCATTTTTTCATTTATGTATATATATATAAAAAACTAATTACTTATTCTTATTGTAATCTCAAACTCTAATACTAACTAATAACTAAGCTCTTATATTACTAACTAATGCTAACCTACGTCTAATTTAATCCTAAGTATATTAATTATGTAGTAGTAGCCACCAGAAATTTCGTGTTTTTGTTTTTTGTCTGCCTCTGGAATTGATCTTTCATATCTTAGATTTTCTTGATTTATTTTAAATGGATTGATTTCTATTTTTGTATTTATCTGTCTTATGTAAAAGTGGTACAGGATTGGTGTCATTTTTTTGTCTTGTTGTATATATTTTCGACCATCGAAATATATGAATACTTCGGGTGGTATGTATCCAATTGTTAACGTTTTTTTAAAATAATCATCATTTTGATAATAGATGTGTAATATATTGGTATTATTATATATTATTTATTATTTATTAAAATATTTCATATTGATATATAATATATGATTGATGGCTATTCTTCCCATTTTTGATTCTTTGTATATATATTTCTAGATTTCAAGATTTAGTCTTCCATTTAATATTACCAATACATTTCAAAACAACAGCTGATGATTTTAAGTTTGCATTGTTTGTTGATTAATTTGATATTTTTGGCGAAAGTTAAGTTTATATATTTTTTTTTAATAATAATAAAATAAATTATTTAAATTAATTAAATAATAAGCTATTTATTAATAAATTTCACTTTTAAAAAAAATATTATTAAGAGCCAAACAGAATATATCGTTGTCGCTGTCGTCCTTCGCATTGAAATGTCAAAAAAAAAATCAAAAGTATGTATTTCACATGATCTTAAATAAATAATAAATAAATAAATACACATTAAATACATATAATATATATATATCTAATAAATACACATTATTAGATCATGTGTATATTATATATTATATATATTATTATATATATATAAAAATATATATTATAATATATATGTATATATATATATATGTATTTCGTATTATTCAATCATATTGATGTCGCCCGTCGCTGTCGTTGCCATTGTATTTCAATTGATATTTTGATATTTTAATAAATAATTATTTATTTATTAATAAATAGTTTATTATTTAATTAATTTAAATAGTTTATTTTATTATTATTAAAAAAATATATACTTAACTTTCGCCAAAAATATGAAATTAATCAACAAACTATGCAAACTATCAATTATAATTATGCTTTGACATCTGTTAAAAAGTTACAAAAAGGTGAAAATTTTTTTGCTGGGGTGAAAGATATTTATCGTGGTAAATATTTTTTCACTGTCTAAATTGGTTAAAATTTTGACAATTCAAATTAAAAATTAAATTCAAAATGAGTACAATTGTAAAAAATTATGTTGTAGTAGCTACCAGTTCCAAATACAACCATTTTATTGGAATATTTTAAAAGCAATCAATGCAGAGCAGATATAGATATTTTCGCATTCCCTTTAATATTTTTTGTTAATTATTAATTAATTAATTTAATTAATTAAAGATTTGATTATTTTTTTTGCTATTAAAAAAAATCGCAATCAGAAAACACAAATTTTTTGTTATGTTTGTCTATTTTTTTGTCTACAATTTGAAAATTTCCTGAAAAGTCACCTTAAAAGTTGTTAGTAAATTTCTTTCGTGTAACAAAATAATTTGACGTTCGACAATTAGCCCGAAAAATCGCCTGCAAAGTTGCGTGAGTAAATGATATCTATGAATATTAAAATAAATCAAAATTTAACGAGGTCTGGAAGGTCGTTAAATTTGGACTTTCTATATTCACCACGCTAGTGTCATAATTTAATTTCTTCTGTCACAATTTAAATTTAAACTATTTGGCTCACACCCTTAAACTATTTGGCACACACCCTTAACCAATTTGTAACGGCCGAAGAACTGCACAATTGTATTATACATATATAAATTTTTAAAATAATTTTCTGTTTTTTATTTCAAAACAAAGAAACAGCTGTGATTATGATTTTATTATTATTAATATTGCTACCATGATCGTTTGGCCAGCATTTAGATCAAATTTTTGATCAATACCCATCGAAAGCCACATACATTTTTATTTTTTTATTTTATTTTCCATTTTACAGCTTATTAACTCCTTTCTAATAAGGTATGTCTAATTATATAAGGAATATTATCAACTTTAGTATTCATAAGTATTTATAAAATGTATAAAGTTGATATTGCGCTTGATATATTGTTTCTCATTGGGTTACTAGTTATAAGTATAATATCAATTATTTATTATTCATCTATAAGTTTACTATTATACCAGTAACTGGTTACATTAATTTTTTGGTAAATTTGAATTATAATAAAACTATTACTATTTTACGAATAAAATTTAATTAGTTTATTTTAATTAATTAAAAAAATATATAAAATATATAGGTTGTATATACTCGTATTATATAATTTTTTTTACTAATATAATCTCCTCTTTTTTGTTATTAATATGAAACAACTGAATACAACAAATACAGCAACAGTTATAATAAATAATATCATAAAATTCCAATTTACTTTTCCATATTTTGCTATTGCCCTTTCATTATCAAATCTAGAATCAGGACTATGTCCACATGCTAATGGTGTCTCAAAAAATAATCTATAATAATCACATTTTCTTATTGCTGTAAAATCAACAATACGATTACTTGTACCGCATGCATATGTTACGAGTGCTGATGTATTTTTTGTATAATTTTGACATGGTTGACCATTGGTATATAATTGATGAGTATATGACGGTTGTCCAATCCATTGAAGAAAATAACCAATTCTTTGAAAAATTAAAATTAAGAATTAATGAACACATACATTTACAAGTTTTCTTAATAATTACTTTCTCGCTCCTTCAGCACCTAGTTTGGTAAAAACTCTAATATTACGGAATGGTCTAAATTCAACCATTTTAGCAAATGTCCAAGGTTCATAGTAAAATTTCTGAGTATATATACAATAGTATTCTTGATTAGGACCAAAATTTTCAGCTAATAAAAGAGTTTCTGCAGTATCATTATCTAAAAAGAAGAATCTAAACTATTAAAATATTCATTATATATAGTTTATAAAAAAGAAGCATAAATTAAACATTATAAATTTCTAATAAGAAATATCTATAGATACAAAATATTTTATTTACCACGCATGGAACGTAGTAATCCCATACGTCTTGATCTTATATCATCGCCACTATCTTTCGTTATCTTTGACATTTTGTATGATTTTGAATTAATTTAATTATAACTAAATAAAATAAAAATTTAAAAAAAAAATCTAAATATATAATTGAGAATTATTATGATACCACAATTTCAGGTTAAAATAAAGCCTTGTTTTCATAAATTATTAGAATGTAAACAAATAGTATGTGATTACAAAATTGATGCAAAAATAATTTCTTTATTTTGAATATAAAATATAATTCAGATTTTTTATTTGTATTTTCTATATTGTTAATTTTTTTTACAATTTATTACATATAAGATTGACAAGATTATATATACTAAATATAGCACTCTATTTTTTTTATTAAAATATATCAAATAACTTTGCATAAATTTATTATCTAAACATATTAATTATATTTTTGTATTGTTCATTTTCATACGTTTCCTTTTCTACATTCATTGAACAAACCAATTTTATATAATATGTTAAGCTTAATATACTGTCATTGTCTTCGAATTGTTTCTATAGATTAATTATTATAAATACTCTATTAAATTTCAAATTTTTCTAGATTTGAGGTCCCTTTAGTTAGTGAGTAATATTATTATGATATAGTCCGTAAGATTCTCGGTACCAGTAAATCAGTTCTATATAGTAAATGTAAATTTTAACTATTTATTTAAATTTTAGATGACAATAAGTGACTAAGTATAAAGACTACTAGCTTAGTTTATCGGTAACAGGAGGAACTTATGTTTCGAAGCCCATAAAAAATATGTATATGGTCTAAAAAATAGAAATACAGAATCAGTAAAACGTCTATTATTTAAATGACTTCTTACTATGCCATAAAGTTCGATATTTGTCTTAATATGTCATTTTCCATAAACATACTTTAGAAAATATCCTTGGCTTATGTATTCTCAGAATTTTTCAAAGAAATCTATTGGTAACTAGTTTTCATATATGCATTATACACCTATACATAATATTCTATTATTATAATAACTTTGTATCATGTGGTGCTGCTTTATAATATATTTCTAAGTGTACGGAATACTTGTCGGTTGTATGGTTATTTTTGATATAATATACGAGTATAGTATTCAAATCTTTGTAATTACTTTTTTTTGTAAAAATTTTAAATAATTTCAAATTGAAGTACACAATAATCTCCAATGTCAAAATGCGGCTGTGGCTTACTTGAGTCACATTTTCCATTGTCATCCCTTATGAGCTGCAGATAAAATTTGGAGCATTCCTATTGGTTAAACATAAGAGCTGGACTAGATTGTATTTTTAATTCGGGTAGCAATTTTTAAGGAAATGGTAAAATTTATTTTTTAGGAAAAATACAATTAAAGCTCATACAAAGCAATATTTTATGCGCAACGATAATTGTAAAAAATTGTAAAAGTAAGATAGAGTAATTTTGTTTAGCTCCTGAATATTTTATAGTCTGATGCCATTATAATAATAATCTGAAATCTGATAATTGTAAAAATAAAATATAGTATTCAATTCTAACAACAATTTTCTTAGTTTTAATATTTTTTATTAGCTTTTACAAATACTATTTGCCCTTTAAACAAAATGAATTAATTTTTTAAAATATTCTTACATTAATTTAATTATTTTACATGTTCATTTAGTAATTTAGTAAATATCGATCACAAATTGGATTCTTCGGCTTAGAACATATTTTAGAACGATTATTTTGAGGTTTTAAAATATATTCTAAACTCTAAACCGTAGTAAAATATGTTCCAAACCAAATACATGGAAGTAAATCGTTGAGAGATCGTGTAATTATTTGGCTTAAATCAGTATGCTGTCCAGATCAACATAATTAGGAACTGCTATATAGTGGGAATTATAATAGGCTTTGCTAAACTTTTGAAAAATATGACAGCTGGGCGATTGTACTGATGGGGCCCATACAAATGATTATAATATACTTCATGCAGATTTCGTTATCTTTTTAAAACTTTCCGTTGAATTTTGTAAACTTTCGTCGCAAAGACCTAAAATCAGCTGTTAAAAGTTAATGTAACACCAGTAAATGCAACGAAAATAGAAATGTAAAATTATTAAATACAAATGTTAATTTTATTAACTATTTTACTTTAATTCAATTTATATAATATATTCATTTTAATAAAACTAGTGAAAATATGAAGTAAATTACGTACCCGCATATGCAAAGAAATCGGAATTTTAATATCAATATGTAATGTACCCTTTGCACGATAGACGATATACCGCTTTTTCTTAACACTGAATTTAATACTTTTATACATTAATCAATTGTTTATATAATATAATGATTACAAATATTTTTTAATTCACAAATAATTTACTTTCAATACTTTTAAACACTCAACCGTTCACTTGAAATATTTTTCAGATATTAATTTGACTAACCTGGTACCCAAAAAAAAGAGAACTATCGAAATCGTGGCGTCATAAAAAAATGTTCAATATATATATTAAATTTTCTGTATATGTTAAAAAGAGATGGCACATTCATGCTCCCTCCATATACTTATTTTCTAACGAATTTTTATCTAATAAGTAATTATTTAAAATTAAAATTAAAAAATATAATTTTATAAATTAATAAAAAAGCTGCCAAGTTGGAAGAGATCCACCTAGGATTTAATGAAAACGAAAATTTAAATAAAAGTTATAATTTTTACAAAACTCCGAATGTTGTACAATTTAAAATTATAATCAAGTTTTAATAAAAATAAAATAAGTATTATAAGTATTTATTAATTTTAATAAAAATCTGGACCATTTTATAGCCATTTTAAATTTTAAAAATTTAACTTTAAAAATATGGAAATTCAAAAACAACTAACATAAAGACGGTTGAGGGGATGGGACTGATTTTTCATACAAGGTGTAAAATTTGTTTTACTAAAGTATTTATAAGTATTTATTTTACTCCCCGCGGAAGGTATGAAGCTTGTTTCCTAAATACCCCCTCCTCCACCCAAAAAGAGCATCGAGTTAAAGTTTGGAATGATTTGGATTTCCACGAACCTATCGCACCCAATTTATAAGTTTCAAGTTAATATCTAAACTTTGGCTTATTTTATAGTCATTTTAAGTTCCAAAAATTAAATTTTCATAAACTGTATAATACATTTTGAAATGTAACATTTCCAAGTGATGTAAAATAGAGGGGGTTACAGGTATGGAAACAATTTTTTCGCTAAATAGTATTATAGTATAGTAATAGCAAAGCCGTATATAATATTATATACGGCTTTGGTAATAGTATGTCTAAAATAGTATTTAAAAAAAACTAATTTCTTATTTTTTTCAATCCTGTTTCCCGAGGAGGTGTTGCCTCTTGTTGTATAAATATACCCTCTCGGCCATATCAAAAGGGAAAGATGTGGAAAAAAATGATTTCGAAAGGTACTAACCTGCTATTATACCTTACTTATAAGATACAAGGCCCTATCTTAAATGTGATATATCCTATGACAAAAATACAATTTTAATAGTCCCATAAAAATTCTTTCACCAATAAAATGAAAGTGGGTAAAGGTACGAGGCTGATTTTTATGGAGAAGATGTAAAATAGTATTATTAAGAAACTTATTTCTCACTTATTTAATAAATTTCCACGCTGAGGTGTTGTAACTTATTTGATATATAAACCCCTCACCCACTTAAAAAGGGCGGGGGATAATTTTTTAATGATCCGGCTATATTAAGGAGTTGTGCATTTTTAACTCTCCATGAAGGGGGTTTGCACGTATATTATTCGGAAAAGGATACCGTAAGCATAAGATTCCATCCTTTGTTTACGTCTCTGTAAATTTTTGATTCAATTGAATGTTTTTAGCACTATTTCTAAGCGATTAAAAGTCTATTTTTGCTTTGCAGGGCGGACACGAAACTTTTTTTTTCCTGATTCTGATTCTCTGACATTGAGCCACGGGCTTACTATGATGTGTACCCTCCAAGACTCATATAAGCTTAGCTCAGTAAGCAGCTAAATTTTTCATATTTATTTATTTTTAATATTCTAATATATTTATTATGAATTGAATAAATAATTTTGAGCACCAGAATGCAGCAATGCCTGAATCCTAAATTTATCTATACATCATTTTTAAAAAGATCGGTACTTTTTTATAATTTATGAATTTCGTCGATGTATATTATATTTTTGCACATTTTTTTCTTATTTTTGTATTTTAACTTAATAAAATTTGTATCCTCGAAAAAACTATTAAAATAATTTATAATACCGTATTATAAAAAATATATGTTTCTTTTGAAATATTTATTGTCATTGAGACATATTTACTCGACAAAGTTTGTCCATCAGAGATGATCCAAAATATAAAATTAAATTTAAAAATTGCATAAATTATATCATTTCTGACCAAATTTTGGTTTAATTTTAAATTTAGTTATTAAAAAATATGAAAAAATTTAGATATGGAGAAAGCAAAATTTATATTAGTCTGTACCATATATTTTTTCAAATTGTTTTTTTATTTTTTTGTGTTATTTTCGAATTTAAATATCCTTATTTTATAATAATTTTTTTTATGATTACATATTGTATAATTTTATTATTTTTATTTAGAAGCTGATACTCCTCTAACATTAAAACTAGCTGGTAATTTTGGTACTCCTCTAACATTAAAACTAGCTGGTAATTAAAACTAGCATGGTAATTTCTTTTTATGTTAATTTAATTTAATTTTAATTAATTTATTATGTTTGTTGTTCATGTTTCTTTTTTGAAATAAGAAAAAATGCCGAGCAGCCGACTACTGATCAGTAGTTTTATAATTATGGGCCTTTTTTAAATTCAACTACTGTAAAAGCATATTTTGAGTACATGTTATACCAGAAATTAAAATTATAACAACTGTGATTTTATACTATTATACTTATTACCTTTCAGATATACTTTAGAAAACACATTTTCAACATTAACATTTTACATATTTTACTATTCAGCGCCTCTAGCTATAGAAATTTGAAATACGGTTACTGGCATCGTATTCTACTCCTTAATATATTTCCAACGAGTAATCAAACTTCATTTTTGGTGGCACATTTACTAGATAAAATTACAACAGTTTTATTCGGAAAAGCATATTTTTTGGGCAGACAAAAGCGTTAACATAAGGAATATTCTTTTATAGAAACCCCTAAAAATAAATTATTCTCACAATATTTCTATTAATAGAAATATTAATATTAATAGAAATATTATTACAATTGAGCTAAATGAGCTAAAACTTGTTTTTTATTTTCGTATATAAAAATATCTATAATAATAGTATGCCATTATTATCAATAATCAAAAATATAGTTATTATTATTAAATCAACTTAATTTATAATTTTTTTTTAATAGGAAAAAATTGAAAATTAAATTAAAGAAAATATAATTTAATTATAATTAATTAATAAGAATTATTTTAAAGAAATTTTATATAAAAAAACTATTCATTTTAATTTAAAATAAAATATTTCTATTTTAATTAATCAATACCGTATATGGCAGGAATGGCAGATTCAAGGGGTGCATATGAAATCTATCCTCCAGCACATACAAACTTATTGGATTTAGCTGGTAATTTTTTTTCATATTTTTTTTTCATATGAAAGTTGAGATCATAATTCCCAGTAACAGAATAAAATAATGCCCGAATGTATCTATAGGTTATAAATGTTTATATTTTCTGTTATATGTATATTTTAACAAATTCGTGTCATGTATTACACAGAATGTCTAGGAATTCTATAAATTACCTGATTATACATTTTACCGATAACATATATACAATAATTGAAAGTTTCACAAAATTTAGTTTAATTTTACAAAAAATTTACATTTTTTTTCAATATGTATTGCATTTTGTACTACTAAACATTGTTCAGAAAAGAACAAAAATAAAACTAATAAAATGGCACAAATTATAAAGCTTTTGACTAAATTTTTGTCATTTAAATTCTTTTTTTTATATAACAGAATTTAACTTTTGATATGTAACTCCTTTTTCATCCGATATATGCAGTAACAAAAATTATTGAAATTTTAAAATAAATTTTAAAAAAATTGACAATTCATCAATAACTTCGAAATTTATATTATGGAAAAACTCATCAAGCATTATTGAAGAAGCATTATTGAACCTTGTCATATGAATATCATTTTTACTTGGAGATAGAATTTTTTTCATATTGTGTTAAATTCATTTTTTTTTGTATATTATAATAAGTTGCATATATTTTATATATTTAGATGATGATACCCCTGAAACAATAAAAGTAGCTGGCAATTTTGGTGTAGATCAAGAATATTATTGCTTATTTTTAAATTCGTATACTTATGCACCTTGGTTCCAAATACAAGGAATAGAATTTCGTCCTTTTCGTAATATTAGAATATTTGGTACTCATTTTAAGAATGTATCCAAAAAATTTATGAAGTAAATATAAACGATTTTAGTATTTAATTTATAATATGTGTGTATATAGTAATATAAAAATTTGATATCAAATTTTTAACTAAATGAAATTGTTTTTACAAACAGGATTGGATATTTTAAAGAATGGTTATTAGATCCACCATATACATATCAAATTTATGATATGGGTGAACCATGTGAAAATAAAACAGAGAAAACAAAAACTTATGTGACATTTTTATGTGGTATTGATAATCGTATTGTTGATTTTAAAACAATAAAGGCATGTTCAGCGTATCAACTATCTTTTGAAACATCATTTAATTGCCCAAAAAGCCCGACAAATGCTGGTATTTTAAATACTTTAGCAATTGAAAAATATGGTAAAGAAGATTTTCTATTTATGAAATATTTTTGTATCATTTTAGGTATATATTTGTTATTTATTTTCGTATTATTAATTATTAGAAAAACTAAACTTTATTAAAACAAAAACAAAAATTGATTTACAAATTTTGTAATTAGTTATTAAAAACATTTAATTTATATTTAATTTTAATTAATTTATTATATTTTTTTATGTTTCTTTGTTGAAAGAAACAAATTATTTATAACAGTTATTATAATAGGTACAATTATTAAATTCTTTTTTTAAAAAAAATAATTCTATAAATTTGTAGTATGCTAGGCAAGTAATGGCACACCCAAAGAAAAGAATAATCAGGGCCCTTATCGGGGAAGTCGTTACGTTTTTGAAAACTAAATTAATTTACGAACGTTTTAAAACGAGCGATCGGCTGAAATCATGATGCCATCGCAATTCAAAAAGTATCTATAGATCGCGCCAAGTTTTTTTCCATCAGATGGCGAATACTATACTTTCAGGATAAAGTCTGAAATTGATTATATTTTCATATAAAAGTCGTAGTAAAAAATAATTAATTAAAAATACTTAACGTGCTTAATACATACATATTTAAAAAAAAGTTAAAACAATAAAGTGTATTAGTTTGAAAAATGCCTAGTTACTAATGTGCTCCGCAATGTATAAGTTTATATGCAGCTAATACGAAAATTAAATTTCACAGATTTCCTCGTGATAAAAAACAGTGAATTACAGCTATTAGGACTGGAAAACAACCAAGTTTAGCTTCCGTAGTTTGTAATAAACATTTCAAAGATTGCGATTGCTAAGGGTCAGGTAATACTGTAAAAAAAACAAGTAACAGTAACCCTAAAAAGCTAAATTTTTGCTTAATAAATCATATTTCTTTTACAAAATTAGGAGAAGTTTTAATAAAAACTTCTGTTCGTACTCAAAACATTTAATTTACCAATATTATTATTTTCGTCATCGTCCATGGTGATAAGCTAATAAAAAGTATTAAAATAGGTTAAGCTGTCAAAATTTATACTGAAAGTATAGTATCTGCCCCTACCGGGAACATTTTCGTTAGCGCAATCTATTCAAAAAAATCAAAATCAGTAGTGGGATCCTAGATTTTAGATTTTAGAGCATTTTGGAATTCTGTAACGAAAAATTTTCTAAGTTAGAGTTAATCTGACAGCTCTAACTTAGAAAGAATTTTGGTGCGCGCGCCATCTATTGCATTATCGGAAAGTATTTTTTTTGTACTAGTTTAGTACTAGTTCCTTTCTAACTTAGAATGAAAGAGCTATTCACTAATGAATTTTGACTCTAACTTAGAGTGTGATTTTACTCACTATTTATTCTTTTGTGAGAATTGTATTTGAAAAGATTTAAGTTGATAATTTTAAATATTTAATTTTTATTTTTCAAAATACATAAGTATATATAATATAATATATAAATATATATATAAGTATATATATATATATATTTATTTTAATAGGTGTAAAATAAACTTTTTTTATTTGATTTAATAAATATCAATATTTTATTTAGGGATATTAAAACAACTCAACAAAATGCCCTCGACATTTTAAAATTATTATAGTGGTCTTCACGACCTAGATATTTTTTCTTGATATTTTGATATTTTTTTTTAAATTACGTGAACACCTGTTTTTGGTGCCTGAGATATTTTGATATTTTTTTTTACATTTTATGTCTGGCAGTACTGAATATTTCATGTTTTTACGTTTATTTTACATATTTATATAATCTGGTAGCACTGAAATAATTTAAACAAATAATTGTTAAAAATTAGAATTGGCAAAATTTAAGGAAAAATAAGTAAATATGTAATAATACTAATTTTAAACTGCAATACTAATTTTAATAAACAATAATCCCCGTCCATCAACACAAAATAAAATTTAAAAATTCAAAACAGAAAATTTCTGACAGTAGTATTTTGACATATATATCAAAATATCAAGGATATTAAAAACATGCCGCTGGGAATGTATTTTTTGATATTTTTTTTGACACTATCGTGATATTTTAATATTTTTTCAACCAATCAAAACTCGTTATTTCGTAAAATATCAAAATATCAAGAAAAAATATTTAGACCGATCTCCAATGTGGGCGTCGGCGCAAAACTTCGGCGTAAAAAAAAGTTCATCATATGGGAATCAATGTAAGTATCTCCAATGTGAGTGCTGGCGTCTGGCTTCAAAAAACGCCAACGCTGAGATTGCTCAATGTTCAAAAAATGAAGCTGAAGTTTCAGTTGTGCCAACATATTTTTAAAATTTTTTTTTTCTGAATTTTTTTCAAGATTTTTTCAGTGAGTTTTTCAAAGTTATTTTAAAATTTCGGTAGGCGTTTTAAAAAAATTACTAGAAGTAAAGTTTCCGTCATATTTATATATACATATATAAATTTATATATAAATTTATAATTCGTATTCATATTTGTTCAAAGTTTTGAATTGTATTTGAATTTGTCAAAGTTTTGAATTGTATCAACGCTCACATTGGAGATTGTTTGGCTTTTACGCTGACGTTCAACTTTTTTCACCGCCGAAGTTTTGCGCTGAAGCCTACATTGGAGATCGGTCTTTATTGTTGTCAATCTTTCAAACGCTGGCTTAATAATAAATTAATATGACAGACAACTACTGTAACCCGCCAAACAATGCGTAACGGAAACGTAAAGTTTTCCGAGTCTAATTCCTTCTAAGGTCTTGGAAAATGTTACGTTTTGGCGTAACAGAATTGATATGCAAATGTTACATTCCTTATATGAGAAGTGACACTATTTTTCGTTACGATAAGTCCTCGCAAAAGCGTAATGTTTCTGTACAGTTTAGGTGTAATGTTTTCGTACTGTTTAAGTGTAATGTTTTCGTACAGTTTAGGTGTAATGTATTCGTACATATTTAGCGTAACTTGTGCGTACTGTTTATGTGTAACGTATACGTACAAATTTAGCGTAATTTTTTCGTACTGATTTAATGTAGCGTATTCGTATTTATATAATAATTAAAAAACAAATTAGTTATTTTAATAATATATTTCCAAACAAAAATTATAAATTCATATTTATTAATACATAAAAAATAAAAAAAATAATGAATAAAAAAATTGTAACTTTTTACAAAATTTTTCGTAACTTTTTAGGCGTTCGTAAACTTAACATTTCCGTAAAGAATTTAGCGTAAACTTGAAATAGTAGAAAAAAAAGTTTACATTTCCATTACATTTTCATTCGGAATTTAGCGTATACAATTTATGTGTACGCCAACGTTACATTTTGGTTAAGAAATTTTCGTAACTTTTTAGGCGTTCGTAAACTTAACATTTCCGTAAAGAATTTAGCGTACACTTGAAATAGTAGAAAAAAAAAGTTTACATTTCCATTACATTTTCATTCGGAATTTAGCGTATACAATTTATGTGTACGCCAACGTTACATTTTGGTTAAGAAATTTTCGTAACTTTTTAGGCGTTCGTAAACTTAACATTTCCGTAAAGAATTTAGCGTACACTTGAAATAGTAGAAAAAAAAAGTTTACATTTCCATTACATTTTCATTCGGAATTTAGCGTATACAATTTATGTGTACGCCAACGTTACATTTTGGTTAAGAAATTTTCGTAACTTTTTAGGTGTTCGTAAACTTAACATTTCCGTACAGAATTTAGCGTACACTTGAAATAGTGGAAAAAAAACTTTACGTTAACATTACATTTTCGTTCGGAATTTAGAGTATACTTTTAAATGCTTGGCGGGAAATTCATAAAATTACAAAAAAATCTAGTACTTCTCTCTAAATCTATTACTTGGAATTACAGAATACCAAATTTCTCTAAGTTAGAGAATCGATATATAGTTAGTGGCTGTTTATATGCGCCTGCCCAGGCGACTGCCTGAACCATTTTCGTAGAAGAGAGGTAAGTGCGGGCAGAGGTAAAAAAAGTTCAAAAAATTTAGAAATTTTTTCTGTTGCCCCGTTCCTCTCCATTTGTTTCAAGTTTCCATAATTCCTTTTTTGTCAAAAATTTATTATTATTTTCAAACTGCCGGACGAGTAACATCTCCGGAAGAAAATATTTTTAATTGACCATAATTTTCAAACTGCCGAACGAGCAACATCTCCGGAAGAAAATATAAATAAATTAGTAATTGTGGAAAATATAAACATTATTTTTTTTAGTGAAATATTTTCTATTATTTCGAATTATTATTTTTTTACAAATGATTTTAAAAGCAGATAATTATTATATCTTTTTCTAAAAAAAAACTATATTTTTATATTTATATAAAGATAAAAGAAGGATTTCAAAATTATTATCGTAATACTTATATTTATTGGACTTTATTTGTTTGGCCTTAATTTCCTTTTTCATTTTTGTTATACAAAGGAAAATAAAATATTATAGAAAGATGGAAAATAGTAAAAAAATTGACCTTTCTAACTTTGTTTAAAATGAATTAATCCTTCTTTCTTCTTTTAAATGTTGAACTATGAAGTATAATCTTATCTTTCTATATCGTAATTTCAAAACTTTAATTGAGTAGCTGAAAGTTATACTTGTAGTCAAGTATAATATTTTACATTTTAATTGATTTTAGATAATTTATACCATGTATAATATACATAGAAACAAATATATTATATTTATTATACATAGTATAAATTATCTAAACTCAATTAAAATGTAAAATATTATACTTGACTCTACAATGAAATTAATTTAAATTCATGATTAGTTAAATATTTGTATTTACGAATATGTAGTAAAACTTTTGGTAGAATTTAATAAATTTATTAATACTTGTAACTCTACGATTATGCGCTTAGTGGCTCATTAAGAGTTACAAGTTACAACGCTAGCATTCAAAATCAAAATGATTTTTTTCAATTTACGAATGTCAAACTTAACATATTTCAATACCAAAATGTTCCTCTATAAACTCCCCATGTACTATCTTTTCCTTAAAATTCAGTTTCGGCCATTTTGAAATTGTTGAATTTTAAATGAAAAAATTGGGTGAGGAAGGCGCGTCTACTCACAAAAAGTTTATCACGTCGCTCCTAGGCAGGCGTATATAAACAGCCACTTAGAGTGTCTCTAAACTCTAAACTCTAAATTTGATTACAAAAAAATCTGAGTTTGTTGTCATTATTGTCATTATATTGAAAAAAATTAAAAATAATAAATAAATTTTATTGTTTTTATAAAAAAAAAAAAAAAAAAAAATTTTATTTCAAAAATTTTATATTTTTTTGTTTATTTGAATTGACACTGTATTTTTTTCCAATTTTTGGTTATTCATAATAAAAGTTTATTTCACCGCTAAATTTATTCCACAGTTGTTTTACTCTTAGTTTCATTTTCTTTGTAAAGTAAATAAATTTACAAAAAAGCAGTTATATTTAACTATATTTAAATATTTTCTAGAAAATATAATGTAATTATATTATGTATTATGTATATTATATAATGTAGAAAAATTAAATTTTCATACTAACATTTGAAAATATTGAATAAATATATCGTTTTGATATGAAAACGATAATAAAATATTTAACGTTAAAAATTTCGATTAAAACATAAAGAAAATGAGTTATAAAATTAATTTGAATCAAGTTTATGTTTAAATTTGATCCGCCTTCTTTTCGCTGTTTGGTACTAATTTTCTTAGATTCCCTTAGCAATAATACACATTATTTAGTGAAGTGAACATTTTATTAATTTAAATTATTAGTATACTTAAAGTGCCTGTACATTATCATAAAACATTTCATGCGATTTTTAGTCTGATCAAAAATCGTACTCGTTTTATAAAAATACTAATCTCATGCGTTGTTTTATGAAAAATCTGACGGTATGATTTTACATAAGATTTTTATTATTTTTATTTATTTTATTTTTATTATTTATTTTAAGATTTTTTTATTGATATTTTATTATTTAATTTTTAAAGGAAAAATTGAATTTTTTAATCGCTTAGAAATAGTGCTAAAACACATTCAATTGAATCAAAAATCAACAGAAAGGTAAACAAAGGATGGAATTTTATCCGAATAATATACCTGCAATCCCCCTTCATGGAGCTATAAAAAAGCACAATTTTGTGCATGTCAAATATTACACCTTAATAATATAGTCGGATCTTTACCCTGTTTCACAGTTTCATGAATAGACACCATACTAAGAACATAAGAAAAATTTAGAGCCCTGGGTCCCCGCCCCCTTATTTAATGGTAATATTATAGAATTTTTGAAAATTGATATGCACATAAAACCAGTACGATTTCACGTAAAACATTATAACTTTTAAAATGGGTATACCAGTTTTAAGTGGGTGAGTGGCTTATATATAAAACAACTTACAACCCCTCAGGGGGGAGGTTTATTAAAGAAATGAGAAATAAGTTTCTTCATTGTACTATTAGGGTACGGTCAAGAATTCAGACGCTGCACAGCCAAAGCAACCTGAAAAAAATTGAAAAGCAGCCGATATGCATAAATTTCAACTGAATATTAATACGAACGACTGCAAACAGCCAAATATTTCTCTGACATTCACAGAAAATTTAAAAAAATATTTATTTGACAGAAATTACTCAGAGAAATGTTACGATTTGACAAAAATTACTCAAAAATATTAGTCATAATCATTGTTTGCTATTTTGAATTAAATATTCGACACAAGAAATAATGAAATTGAAAATTAAAACTTTTGCAGTCTCTTTTCAGTAACTGCGTAAACTGCAAAGTGTGACTTTGTTTTCTAAAATTAAATCCGACAGACTGCGCTGCTTTTGCTGCAAAACTGAATTTTTGACCGATTTGCAGCAAAAACTGCGCAGCGACTGAATTCTTGACCGCACCCTTATACACCTTCTACAGAATAATCAGGCTCATACCTTTACTCCCCTTCATTTTACTAGTGAAAGAATTTTTATGGGACTATTAAAATTGTATTTTTAGTATTTAAAATGGTCATAGCATATGCAACATGTAAGATACGGCCTATTATCTTATAAGTTAGTATCTTTCGAAATCATTCAAAATTTTCACCCCTTTCCCTTTATATATGGGCGAGGGGGTACATTTATAAAACAAGATGCAACACCTCCTCGGGGCACTGGATTGAAAAAAAAAGAAATTATTTTTTTTTAAATACTATTTTAGACCTTATTCGAAAAATTTGTCATTAAACTAGAGGAGGGGGTGTATTAGTGAAATAAGCAACATCTCGTATGCGGGAGACTATCAAAAAAATGAAAAATTTGTTACTTAATAATACTATTCATCATCTTGTACATAAAAACGAGACCTGTATACCTTCAACCCTCTTCATTTTACAGGGGTAAAAATTTCGACATTTACAGAATAAACATATATTACATTTCGAGTATTTAGTATATATACAGTAATACAAATTCGAGTACTCGAGTATTCGAGTATTGTCTTATATCATAAATTCAACCATTCGATATAAATAAGAATTTGATCATTTTTACCATTCGTATAAATTGTATATAAATAAAATCATAAGTTTTATATAAGAACATAAAATATATTTACTTTTAAATTGTGAAAAACACGTGGTTTTACAAAATATTATAACTTTTACTTAATTCTTTGTTTTTATTAAATCCTAGGTTGATCTAAAAGGGAATATGAAGCACTCTTCCAACTTGGCAGCTTTTTTTATTTGTAAATTATTAAATAAAATTTGTCATTTCCAAATCATTATTCATTATTAAATAAAATTTGTCATTTCCAAATTAGTGTTGTCATTTTCCAATAGTTCGTATTTTTTTAAAAAGGAAATTTAAATTGTAAAAAGTCTACTTTGAATTGTTCTTCATGCTTTTAATTTTTCTACAACATTCTTTTAATTATTCTGTTAGCATTGTTCGGGCATTTGCTCTTACAGCACTCTTCGGAATCTAAATTACGAAAAAAACAGTACTTAAACAATGCAAACGAAATCATACAATCATAAATACTATATTATTTTCTGTAATTCCAAGAATATAAACAAATTTACGAAATATAAACAAATTACGAAATTAGTCCACATTTTTAATTTAATGTTGATTCATTTCAGAAATACGAGCTTATTAAATATATAAGTTGATATAAACTCTTCTCAAGCCTGCTGCACGAAATGTATTAAACAAAAATCGTTCTATTTCACAAAATCAAAAATTTAGAAAAGTGTAAGACACTAGGTATGAATAAATAAATAAATTATTATATAAATTATAAATAAATTCATATGCTATATTCTATTCCCTAGTTTTCATAATCTATGATTATGAGTTAATCATAAGCTATAAAAAAATATTAATCACAACTAATGAAATATAAATTTGGCATAATTTATGATTTTTAATCATAAATGGTCTAATTCCATAGATTATACCTAATTAAATTAGATATCCAATCTTTTATCTGGATGAAGTTCATTATAATGCAAGGTCAAATTCCTGGTATAAATGAAACTTGGCTTGAACAAAATTTAATTATTTTATTAAATATACCGTATTGCGATATTATTTGGAAATCATAAAGGTTTTAGTTCTTTTGTTTTACACATTATTGTACTTGTATACTTATAATTTTGAAAGTAAATATTTTTATTACTGATTTTTGATACAATTCCTTGTTGGTGATAAACGATATCTTAATTTTATTTCTAATTGTAGCATTGAGATTAAAATTGTTTATTTAAATATATTGATAAAAATCAACAATTAATTATATGAAAAGAACTTTTCCAAACCAAAAAAAATTAATTTATATTTTTATAAATATGGTAAATTTATTATCATAAAAAAATTTACATCAGACAATTAGTTAACAAAATTTTTATCTTGTATTATTAATATCTGTAGAATATCTAAAAGGGCAAAACATATAAAAGGCTATTAAAAAAAAAAGAAATTTGTCAAATTTGTCAATATCTAAATAAGAAAAAAAAGGCTTTTCAATTTATTTTACCATTTCTTGTCGTACTTTCATCAATCAATAAATTCTTTATTTATTTTTTAGACAAAAAGGCAACTAGGCAACAGAAAAATAATATAAATGATCAAAAGTTCATAGAATTTTATTTTGGATAGTAAAAGGGTCAATTATATACTTTAAAGGACAAATTTATTTATTTCCAAATTGTTAAATACTTCGCCAATTTAATTTTTTCTATTATGCAAAATAATTGATGAAAGGCAACAAATCAGTCTTTTGAAACACAGTCTTTGAGGATTTTTTTTTGCATAGCTGATTCATATGTTAAAGCTATATTGCAAAACTTTGTTAAATTACTGTCAGAATCAGAGTGCATTTAAAAAAAATAAATCTTTAGCATATATATGTTATGTTCACACATATCATACCTTAACATTTATTGATCATTTAAATAAAATAATACTTTGATATTTTATTTTGTAATAGCTTAATAAATATTTTAACTTATGCGTGCAATTATATTTCTTAACAGAAATGTAGTTCATGAAAAATATAGTTCATGAATATCAAATTACATATAGCAATGACCGTTCGGTCATTAGCAATTAAATTGAATGCATTACAATAAACAAATCATAATTGCTCTGATTGGATATATAAAATATTATTGTTTTCAATTGGGCGTAAACTCATTATCGATAAATTTTAATTTAATGACTATAAAAAAAAATGTTTAAAAATATTTATTTAATTTAAATTAATATTATTTAACATAATTTTTGACGAACCAATTAAAGAAGTTCCTCTTTTTAATATCAGGTGATTTAAATTTGTGCTATTAAATTTTTTATCCCAATAAATTGTAAAATTTACGTAATTCTAAAAATGCAACACTTTTTTCCGTAAAAATAATCCTATAATAATAATACATACTCGTTTATATACTCGTTTATATAAACTATGTATGTATAATATTAAGCAGGATAATTTTTGTAATTGAAAATCTTTTTAATTATAAAAAATTTCATGTATTTAAACAAACAGTAGCTGAGTTTTTTATTCCTACTCTACATAAAATGATTAAAAAACCGATGTAGAGTTGTAGAGCAAAGGGCAAATATGATTTAGAATTGATTGAAAAATTTTCACCCACTTTATTATATTTTCAATATTCAAATATACGAAATGAAGTAGCTTTACTTGTCAAATTTCATGCTCAAAATCGTGCGAGAATCGAATGTTCAACCCTATTAATCGATTTTAACCCAAAAATTTAACCCTGCAAACTTAATTCTTGTCATCTTGTCATTTCTGTCATGTTGTAGTTTTTGTTATCAAATCATCATTGTATTTTCCAACGATATAGAAGATATATGGATAGGGCATAAATGTTCCCTCTCTTTTTAACACATTAAAATTTTAATATATTGAAAAATTGTTTATGAAGCCACGATTTTGGTAGTTCTCTTTCCTTTTGCTCGCCGAAGTGTCAAATTAATAATATGAAAAATATTATAATAGCTGATTTTAGATTTACAGGGCTGGCTTATTTTTTTAAGTTTAAGAGTCTCAATATAAATTAACAATATTAACTAGTTAAACAAATTACTCTATTTTACTTTCCATTTGTATAATTATCGTTGCGCGACCTAAAATATTCTTTAGGATGATCTTTACTTGTATTTTAAAAAAAAAAAAAAATTATCTCCTTAAAAATTGATGCCCGAATTAAAAAAAACCTAATCCGCCCCTAATTTCTCATTTTTATATTTTGACAATTCGGCTAGCAAAAAAAGAGACAACTATACCCGGCGTGGCTTCAAATTTTTATATTTATGCTCTATCCATATATCTTCTATATCGTTGGTATTTTCTATCATCAACAATAAAAATATTACAAATAATTTCAGAAAAAATATTATAAATCGTAGTCGTAATTAGATTTTAGGTAGTGTGCCAAAAAATATGTTTTTTTTAACCAATATTTCTACGTGCCGATCTAATTCCATAAATAAAAATAGTATTGAAATAACATAGGAATAAAATAATGTAGACTTATTTATTTTCATAAATAAATTAATTAATTTTAAATAATTAATTAAATTTATTAATTTTGGCACGCGTGCCACTTAATTGTGACCACTGTTATAAATCATAAAAAAACTTAAAAAGTCAAACGAAATTATCTCAAATCTGGTGTGAACAGATCGACGTAATTGCGAAATCATGAAGCGAAATCACATAATTTCGAGCTGGTGAGAACCTACTATATAACTATAAATTCTAACTATATTTATAACTATAAATTAATAAATTCTAACTATATTTATAACTATAAATTCAATGAAAACTTGTAAAATTCATCAAAATGTTGCCGATTATATCGAATTATATGTACAAAAAGTATCGAAAATTTATCAAGCTTAACCATTACACAAAACTAGGCTTTTTTTGAAACTAGTATAATTTTGACACATTTTTTATATGACTTCGAAGGAAACTAGTTTTGCGTATTGAACTAGTTTAAATGCATAGTAGGAACGTTACTCTATAGTCTAATTTCTGAAATTAATTGAATTTCCATTATTTTTTAAGGGCATTTTAATTTATATTTTACTTTACTTAATCCTTGTTTAATCCAATTACTATACATTTTAAGAAAATAAACAAAATTTAATTAAGTAGATTAATTTAATATATACATTCATTCATCTACTAAATTTTAATTATAATAATTAAGTGTTCAAAATGTCTTCTTAACATATGCTTCATTAATTACAACTAAGCATACAGTACATATATTAGAATATAGTACATATATATATAACCTAAAATGATTTATTGTAATTAAAATTTAATTGCAATATTTCTCATTAATTTATCAAATATAATAAATCTCTCTCTCTCTTAACATGTAGAAATATTTATACACAAAATGTAATATTAAATAACTTTCATCTGTACACCTGCAAAAATGATTTATAATCTAAGAAAATTCATATATGTCAAGGATAATACACGCACCCATTAATTTACTTTATGAAAATCTTATTATAATCTTTAATTTCATCAAGACTCGTTTATAAAGAAAATTCTAATTGAAGTTACCTATAATTTTATTATAATTTATATAAAAAAAAATCATTTTTTCTTTTTCAAAAGATTATAAAATATATATAATTCACTAAAAAGAGAAAAGGAAAAATTATCTATTAGGTAATCTTTACTATTTATTAATATGTGCAGAAAAAGATTTATTATATAACCATAATTATTAAATTATTTTATATTTTATCAACTTTATACAATTATTTTAATCATTATAACTTAATTTTGATTGAACGAAAAATTTATATATAATTTAATAATTTATTATACATATGTATATACCTACTGTGGAAATTTATTACGTGAATGAAAATAATATAAAATGAAAATCAAACGTAATGCAAAATCATAGTCGACTCAATCAAACTTGTATTAAAAATGTTTAATAATTGTACTATTGTTATATACCTCATATAAGCTTATAGATAATAATATATCTATGGATAAGCTAAGGATCTATTTAGAAATGAATATTTTCGTAATAATTCTCATTACATTTCTAAACATTTATATTTTATGCATATACTTATCCTTAAAATTATATTAAATTGAAAATGTTTCCTTTAATGAAAATTCAAATCAACATTTTTTTATTTTAAAAAAACTTATGAAGGACTAACGAAACCGATTACCATAAAAAAAGATTTTTTTTCTATAAATGTATGCCTTTAAAATCACAATTCTTTTCGACACCCAAAAACAGTTTTCTATTAATTTAATATATTTGTATAAATATATAAAAATCACAAAGTTGTGACCTTCTCTACTAAAAGAAAATATTATTAAATAAAATAAAGTTTGATTTAATCAATTTCAAGTTTTCCTTTTTAAAAATATAAAAAATGAATAAATCGAATTATTATTATCTCGCTATTTTTTTTCAGTGTTACAAAAGCATAGACTTTATATCCACATAAATCAGTCACAGATCAAGGTTACTCTTCTCGACTTGGTTTTCTTACTTAAAAACAAAAAAAAGTAGCTTCTTAGTAGTAAAATCACGTACTGAGATCCATCAGAAGATGAAAGGAAGAGCAAATTAAATGAAATACATATTAATTTAAGTGCAGATTGATTTTCTCTTTTGATACTTTAAGAATAATATTATATTTTTATTATAGGGTAAATTAGTAAATTGTTACCCATATGTAATTTTTTGTATTAAGCTAGAAAATAATTGCTTAGAAAAAGTAAAATTGTTTATATTTGTTTATTGCAAAGTCATTCTTATTGTTATATCTGCTCCAGTTTTCCATTCCGTATTATATACATATACACATATTATATTATATATATATACATATTATATACATAGTTTTAATTTTCTTCAGAATGTGCACATAATATAAGAATCTTTAAATTAAAATTAAATACATATCAATTCTCTTTTGGCGATTTGGATTTGATTTGCTAACCATTCACTTTCAATTACAATAATGATATATCCAGTGTTTCAACTCTATATTATTTCAATCGAGATTTTTAAAATAAAATAATTTTAATATAATATTCTTACACGGAAATTATAAAGAATTTATTGTCATTATTTATGTTTGTTCCTCAATGTTTCTTCCCTTCAATACATATATCTTAATTTTTATATTCAATTAACATAAATTATATTTAAATATTATAAAAAAATATTAATTATTGTACAGATCTTCACATAAATTTTCCTTGCAAAATGCAATAATTATTATATTATAGCATTATATTCGTATTAGTAAAAAATGTATTTTTCAATCATTCATAAAAATTCATGATTCAGTAATAGCTGAAACAATAGACTACATGATCGTGTGATCTATATAGGTATGTAACACGCGGGTCGAAAGAGTTAAAAATATAACTATAATCAAAAATAAATATGCATAATCAAAAATGAAAAATAAATATGCAGAAAATTTTAGTCATATTTACTTATAATAAATTTTCCAAAAAATCTTCAAATATATATAAATTTTTTTTTAAAGAATATTTTCTTATAAACTCTCGACCTTGTATTCCATTTTGGTACATTAAAGAGAAAAATCTTACACGCTTCATGAATTTATAAAATTCCATTGAGAATAAAAAGTGATTTTCTTTTATTATTACTTGAAAAAAAAAAGGAAATAAGAAAAAAGGAGAACAATTGTGCAAACAAAAATATATAATTTTCCATAAAAAATTTCAAATTATAACCTCCCAAATGTGTTAGATTGTTCGGAACTTATGTGAAATTTTGTTATGTTAATTTTATGGGTAATTTTTCTATTATGCATGAGTGTGTACCCAAAATGAAAGTTTTTCGTTTATATTTTTTTCATTCTCCTTTTCTATATATGTATATTATATATTTTCAAGAATTAAGGATATAATATAAGTTTTCTTGTTAAATTCATTTTATGTTTTAAATTATTATGGATATTAATATATAGGAGTATTAGATAATTTGAAATTTTTTAAAACAATAAATTTAATTTGTATAATAAATATTTAATAGTTTTTACAGAATATATAAAAAAATTATGGATCAGATTGATTAGTTTTTGAAAAAAAAAATCATAATTGATTTGATAACATTTTTTTTAAATAATTTTGCAAAATTTGTATACATATATAGTAACTTAGAATAATTATTGATAATTTACGTATGCATTTTAAAAATATTTGTAATTTTCTTAAAATTTTACTGTTTTTTAATACATTTTATGATTGATTATATAAAGATTTTCCAGGAATTTCAGAAAAATAATATACTAGGCTTATATACCTGATGTACACCATGATATATTCCGTAATTATATATATGTATACTTAATTTCAGAGTATGTATTTATTAAATCTAAAATCAAAGAGACTATTATAATTGTCTCTTTTAAATTATATTAATATAAGTAATTGAATGACATTACTATATAGATATAAGTAATTAACTAAACATTAGGTATTCATACTAAATTTAATATTAAACGTAACGAGAAGCAGAAGCAGAAGCAGAACGTTACATAAACTTATAAAATGATTTCCATTATTAAAAATCATTTAATTTTTTTTTTTAGTAAAAACCATTTATTGCAAATTTCTATTGTACATATATTAATTAATATTCCATCATATATACCACATATTTATATGACAAATAATTACCTATGTATATTTGGTAATTTTCTTGAACATCGAAAGCATTATATAGCTTATACATAGTATAAATATAAACGTTATAAATCCAACAAAATTTTTAATCATTTCAAATTATAATATCGAAATTATATAATTTTATTAATAAAATATTCACGTTTGTCTCAAACTTTCAAGTTATCAAAATTTCAATATTGAAATTATCCTTACAAAAAAGTTACTCCTATAATTTTTTATTTACAATAAAAATTTCAATTAAAACAATTGATAATTATTTGTCTCGTATTTCTTTTATATATATATAGAAAGTTTTATATATATATATCCATAAAGGACTATATAATGATGTACAAAGAAAAAATTTAAAAATAATCATAAATTTTTTTTTTTTAATATTTTTTATACTCGAAAGAGAACAAAGAAGGATATAAAAATAAAAATTATATACTTTATATACTATATAGATATTTACGCGGTGTGAATTTTAAATTGTAATACCACCCACTAAATCACATTTAATCCACAGAAAAAGAAAAATACCACAATTCATTTTTCTCTACTAACCTTTTTTTTCTGTTCATTTAGGAAAATTAAAGAAAATGTAGACTTTTCTTTTATTTTGGTTTGGCTATCTTGTGTGCAAAGACAAAAATTTCGAATATTCGAAAAAAATAAATGAGAAATTATTTAAATCCACAGAAAAAAAAAATAAACAAGTAAAAGTAAAAAATAAGTCACGTTTTATTGAAATTGTCTTTTCCTTTTTAATAAAATTAAAATTAAGAATATTGAAAAAATGTACAGAATATTAATAAGAATTTATTTTGACAATATTTTTGCCATTGATAAGAAATATAATAAAATAATTGATCTGCTGAGTATCAGTATTAAAATGAAGATAAATTTAAATTTATATATATTTTTTTGTTGATAGATTTATTTATTTTCTTAAATTTAAGCATTTAATTTATTGGTTTCATTTTAATAGTTTCAAATTGAAATACATAAATACCTCATACTATAATGGCCTCGAATTTTTTTTTTTTAAATAAATTAATATAATGGAAAATTGTTTTGAATTTTATAGCAACTTAGTTGGTTGGTGATTGAATATATCTATTAGAATTATATTTAATTTATAATTTTGATACCTCAGACCTCAGATATGTCCCTATGGTGAATGAATAAAGTATAATATTTAGTTCTACTAATATTATTAAGCAAAACATTAAAAATATATTTTGCTTGAGTAGAGTACAAGACTGAGTAGAGTACAATTATTTCAATTCTCGGCCAATTGACATGCGTTTGTTTACGAATATATTAATATTACCAACCGCGTCAAGAAATAGTTTTGCTTCATTTTTCATATTATATTATTTCCATCTTGTAGCCTCATTTTCATATGTGATTCTTTCTCTTCCTTCCTTTCTTTCCAATCTTAACACTTAAAACACTTTCCATTATTCTTTCCAGTTTATAGTATTACAAAAATGTTTTACAATCGTACTTTTTATAGACAAGAAAATATTATGTAGAAGGAGGGCAAACTCACACACGAAAAAAAAATATGTATGTAATAAGAAAAAATAAAAAAATATTAAAATTTGTATTTTCTTTTACATTTTTTTGCACCACATGTGATTCGTGACTAAAAACTGAACGTTTAAGGGTTAGTTTTATTTTGACGCTAAACATTATATTTTCGGGTATGTAGTTTTACAGAAATTTGTTATCAGAAATTCCTTTTATGCCAAAAGCAAAATTGACTGTAATTTAGACTGTAAGTTATTTTATTGATTAATTTAAAAAAAAAATTTTATTCCATCTTTATGACATCTTTGTTGTATAACTATACGTACTAAACCAAATGTCATCTCTATTATATCATTATATAAATTTCCATAAATTTAATTTAGCGTTAAATAACGCTTTAATTTTGCCTAGAACCGACTCTGTACATATAACCTATAATATAATATAATTTTGTAATAAAAGCAGGAAAGAAAATTTCATTTTTATATTTTACAGTGCACATAATAAAATATACTTGTGAAATTTTGAATAAAAAACTTAACATGATTTTTTATTGACTATTTATTTTTATTATTGTATTTATTACAGTGTTAAAGCTTTTAAATAATTTTTAACATATTAACAAGAAAATATAATAATAAATTTACATATATGTACATTTTTTTTTTGACACAAAATCAAAACAAATATTTTATAAATATTTATCAATAAATACACAATATTCATATATATTTTTCTCAAGATTTACAAATGCAATGTAGTCAAATGGACATAATTTTTTTATTTTTTTTTTTAAGCATAAACTCTTTTTAGTTAAAGATTTGCATAACTTAAATCTGATATATATATTCTACCATATGGATATATGTCCATATAAATTATAATTATTTTGTAAGTTTAAATTGACGGAACAAGATTTATTTTTAATAATAATTGGTAATTAATATCATAAAACATAAGTTCGTAAATATGTACATATAATGAATATTTTCATTAATGATAATTTAACCAATTAGATATTTAAAAAAAAATTATCTTAGCTGCAATATCTTATACTTGATATATTTAATTACCCAACATTAAATATTTATTGCCTAAAATATATAAACAAAAATGAAAATTCTCCTAATTGGCATAAGATATATCTTACGACTAAATTTTCACTTTGTATTGAATTTGTATTTTATTCAAAAAATTTAATACGGTAATATTAAAATATTTTTATATCCCTTTTGAAAATTAGAAATTAGGCTCAAGGAATTAAAAAAAATTAAACTTATTATTTTGTGATTAGAAAATATATTTATTTTGTTTTAATTTTATCTCAAAAGTAATGAAATTTCAATTTTTTTACTATTGTACAATTTTTCTATTTTATTGAAATTATTTTCCACAATTTTATTTTATAATTTTAAAAATAAAAATACAAAACCCAAAATAGTTCGACCTTTTTTTATATAAAAGTTATTGCATTAAAAAAAAGAATTTTATTGAGAAAATCGTGACCAACCAGGATATTTTTCTAACAACATTTTTTTTATTTATTTATTTGTTCTAAAAGTCACGAAGTTTAAAATGTTTCCAATAGCCACATTATTTTTGTACTTAAAAAGTCAAAAGTTTAAAACATAAAAAAAGCAGATATAATAAATAGGAAATATCCAAAGAGAAGTATAAATTTTCCAAAAATTCTTCTTTAAAAAAAAATTATATAAACTTTATAAATATATTTATTTAAATTAAGTTAAAAAAAAAAGGGGGAAAAGAAAATAAGTTTTCTTGTAGTTTTCATTTTGGGAAGGTTACAAAAAAACTTTTTAATAAAATTATCAATTTTTGTAAATTTTTCACGTATCTAAAATAATTTTATGGTAATATTATTAAATTGTAAATTTTATTTAATTCTTATAAAAATTATTTTTGTGAAATTTAATATAACAGGGAATTTTTTGTTTCATTAATCCATAATTATATTTTGGAATTTTCACAAAATAAAATTTGACAATTTTAACAATTAATTTGACAATTAATAATTAAATAATTCAAATTTAAAAAAGTTATTTAATTACTTTTTTCATATATTTAAATTGTATAATAAATATAAGTTAGATTATTTTTATGAAAAAATATTTAACATAGCATTTCTTTCTTTAACAATTAATTTTCTTCCTTAACTTTTCTCCTTATAATTAAATACTGTTAATACTTTAGCGTTTACTAGAGCATTATTTTTTCTCAAATACATAAATCATGCTCATAATTAAGACCGATTATAGGTGTTCTAAATCAGCTATATAACATGTTAGAATTATAAAAATTCTAAGTTTTTGTCTTAATCGTTAACAGATTGAGATTATCTAATTTTATATTTACAAAGAAATTTACATAATAATGTAACGATTCTGATTATTTGTACAAAAAAAACCAAAACTTTAATTTTAATATCAACCTTTATTGAAATTTAATACTTTCCTTTTAAATTTTCCTTTTTGTTTTTCTTTATTTCAAAAAAAAATATAATATACGCATACATATAAAAAAATCCTTAATTTTCTTTCTTTTCTATTTTCCATCCAAGTGACAAAGATTGATTGTGCTATTTCGTCTCCTCTTTAAACATCAAAATATCATGTTTCATTTGTTTTTTTTTTTGAAGAAAAAAAAAAGCTAAAGTCATCAGACTGTGATTTATACAAACAAACAAACAAAAAGCATATGTAACCAAAATTAAATATATAATACCTTCTACCACCGTGAAAATATTTACTTTTTAAAACCAAACAGAATAAAATAATATATTACAACATAAAATTCCCCAGTTTTTTGTCTGTATTTTAAATGGCATAAAAGACTTTTTTAGAAAAGCGAAACATTTTAGCATCACATTTTAAATATTATTATTGTATAAATATAAGAGAAGAAAATTATATTCAAGGATTAGGCTTTAGGGTAAATGTTTTGTTGTTTAATCCTCATTTGTACTGGTAGAAGAATTTTCTTTTTGTTTCTGTTAAAAAGACAATATATTTTTTTTTTACAAAGATTTTTCTGTTTTTTTCCCTTTTATATTTGAAATTGAATTTTCACTACAAGTTGTAAATTCCCAAAAGGATCTCATATGCGGTATTACAAAAAAAAAACACATTTTTAAGCATTTTCTGCGTATTTTTTTAATTAAATTGTACAAAAAATATATAATGTATTATACAAGAAAAATTATTTTTAGTTAAAATTTTCATTGATGTTTTACTAAATTTTTCAGCCATCATTAAAATAACTATATGATAATTTGTAAAGTATAAAAGTTTTAAAAATTAATATACTGAACGTTTTCGGGACAAATTTCATTAGTTCTATTTCTGTGGAAAATTGCCAAAACATGATAAGTGCAGTTTTTGACAAATTGTAAAATTAATTTGAAATAATCAATAATAAACAAAATTAATTATGTGACAAAAATATTACCAAAAACATAAAAAAACCTATTCTAGTTCTAATACTTGGTATTTTACAAATGTTTTATTATTGAAAGTCATTCTCAAACTTTTTTAATTTTCTGTGCTGAAAAATTTAAATTTTGTAGATATCATGTTTTGGCAATTTTCCACAGATTTTATTTCTATGCACATTCAAATAATAAAGAAATGATGTACATATCATTTTATTACAAAATCGAATGAAAATAGAATTTATCCTTAATGATTTATCCGGGTATACTGTACAAATATCAATTTTATTAAATCATTTATCATTATTATATTTTTCTAGAATTTAGAGAAAAAAAAAAACACAATTATCAAATAATTATTTGTATTATATTAAAAAATAATTATAATTATGTCAACAACTACACAAAAAACTTCACCAATAACCGAAGGATCTGCATTAAATATTGGTTTTGATAATTTACCAAATCAAGTTATTCGTAAAATTATTAAAAAAGGTTTTAATTTTACATTTATGGTTATTGGTGAATCTGGATTAGGTAAATCAACATTAATTAATAGTTTATTTCAAGCTGATTTTTATGATCCAACAATAACACCTGGTATTATATTTGAAAATCAACAAAAAACTGTTAAACTTGAAACATCAATTGTTAATATTGAAGAGAATAATGTTAAATTAACATTAAAATTAATTGATACACCTGGATTTGGTAATTATATTGATAATACAGATAATATTATAAATATTTTAAAATATATTGATGAACAACATGAAAAATATTTTAATGATGAGAATAGTTTAAATCGTAATAATATTATAGATACACGTATTCATTGTTGTTTTTATTTTATATCACCATTTGGTCATGGTTTAAAACCATTAGATATTAAAGCTATGAAATTACTTAATAAAAAAGTTAATATTATACCAATAATTGGTAAAGCAGATAGTTTAATGAAAAATGAAAATTATCAACTTAAACAACAAATATTAAAAGAATTAAATGACAATAATATAAAAATTTATCCAATTAATATTAGTAGTGATGATGATAATGATGATTATAAGAAATTAATGAATGAATTAAAAAGAGCATTACCATTTGCTGTATGTGGTGCAAATACATTATTAGAAATAAAAGGTAAACGTGTTTTGAGTCGTGTTTATCCATGGGGTATTATTAATATTGAAAATCCAGATCATTGTGATTTTATACATTTACGAACAATGATAATAACACATTTACAAGATCTAAAAGATACAACACATGAAATTTATTATGAAAAATATCGTTTTGAACGAATGAGTAAAGATTTAATGAAAAATAATAATGTTAGTAGAAAAGAATATAATGGAAATTTCGGATTGTCAAAAGATCAAGAAAGGAATAGGAAAACACAAGAATTAATTACAAAAATGTAATATTATGATTAAATAAAAGTTTTTCTGGTTGAATAAAATCGCTAAGCAAAAGGAATTCTACAAATTATTAATATCAAATCAGTTCCAATAAAAAATTTTACAATTCTAAAACTAAATTTTATATGAGCTATTCTAGTTATTCTGTCAAATATTCTGATAAGATTTTATACTTCATTTTCTATTATTAATGCGCCTATTTATTAATAATATATGTACATAAATAATAATTATTATGTTCATAATCGTTTATGTTGGAATCCTGGTTCTCTGTTGTCTCTATTATTTTGTCTGTCATTCAAATATAAATGTCCTTTTACTTTTGACTATAACTTTTTTTTCAAGTAAAAATTCAACTAAGGATGCGAAATATTAAATAACAAAAGCATCCTGTTTATGACAAAAGAAAATAGGAAATTATGCAAACAAAATAGAATTTGTTTTTATGTCATCTTCTTCAAAAAATTGTTTACGATATTGTTGTTTTTTTTTGTTGTCTACAATAAGGAAATATTTTATATTATTAAATATTAAAATAATAGATTTTAAAAAGTTTATTGTCCTAAATTAAGTTTGCAAAAATGTAGAACCGGAACAAAGACAAAGTAAGAATATAATTTTTTTTTTAATTATTGCACAATAACACAATTGTTTTTATTATATTTAGTTAAAATTATAATATTAAAATTTATGAAAGAATTTGGACAGAAGAATAAAACTCCCGATTTTTTTTTTTTTTTGGGAAAATAATTTACAGATGAATATAATTTTGAGAAATGTCTTGGAAAATAACTACAGTTTATTAGATAGATTATTATTTTGCTATTTTGTACAAATGGTAATCTTAATATTTGGTTTCGTTTTAATTTTTCAAAAAAATTATCCTCAACTCTAATTATATATACTTTTCGGAAATCAAATTTTGAATTATAATTGTAAATAGTTATTGGACGTTTCTACTCAACATGACTAAGAGGAATTATAATAGCGAAGTAACAATTACATTGCAGTTCAGTAAAAAATCTTTTAGTTAACGGAAGGATAATAGCAAAATTACCACTGTCGTAAATATTAGTTAGGTAACATAACAGATATATGATTCATAAACATAATTATGAACTCAAAAAATATGAAAATATTTGCTATAATAATCTTAAATTGCAATGCCCATCTTAATTGCAATCTAATATTAAATATTCTTAGTTATATTATAAATTTAAATTTGCCCAATTTGTTATTTAATAAAACTGAATTATTATTCATTTCCATCTATTATCTCATTTTAATAACTCTTGTTTTCTATCTAATTATAATTTTTAATCTAATTTTAAATACTTTTCAGAAAATATAATCACAGTTTTTTACCGAATACTATACTTTATTTTCGAAAGTTGCCAAAAAAAATTATTCTTATATAATATATTGTGCCACAAATCAGTATAATCCTTTATAAAAAATGAATAAATCTTTTAAAAAAAAACTATCTATTTAATTTGCATAAAAGCATTAGACTATATATAAATTTCATTAAAAAATGCAATATTCAGCATTTTATATTATTTTTCGTATACACACAAAAACTAAAAGCTTAAAATTTCAATGTAGTCTGGATTATTAATGTTAAAACATTTAAAGTTAAAGCATATAAAAAATATTTATTTTTATATCTTTTCTATGAATAAATCGTTTAGTGATTACCAAATTATACATATGTATATCATCTGTATTTTCTATTAAGATAATTTTTCATGTATTTTACATCCAAATATCCGCTAACAAAGACATAACATTTGTCTAGGATAAATACGAATAAACAAATTAATCTATAAACATATTTCCATTAAATGATATACGATTTCATATTTCATTATTATGTCATAGAGGAATTTCATACTCACTCTGTGATGTCAAAATGAAAAATATAAATATATTTGCTAGTCAAAAGAAAAATGTAATTTTGAATGTAATTCTAATTGGGAAAAACCTATTTTTTTTTAATTTAAATTGATAAAAAAATAATCAAATTAAAAGCGTACATTTTTCATTTAAATTATTATTTAAAAATAATATGTAATCGTATAATTTCATCATATAATTACGAGATTATATTAATAATCTCGTTTTTATAATAGTTTTATCTATAATAACAAAAAATTGTGTTTACAAAACCCTAAAATATTTTAAATATCGCAAATATATATTTACTAGCACATTAATTTAAATAATCTAAAAAATATCTAAGTATATATATATATATATTAATTCAAAATTACCTTAGTAAAAATCGTCCTATATATAAAACTTTTTAATTATTTCCACTCAAATTAGACCCTTTTTTGTTTATATCAAAAAATCCTTCTAGTCATATTTATACCCAAAACCAAAGAAAAACACTTTTTTTTTTATTACCAGTTAAATAATTTTTAAGAGCAAAAGACTTTATTAGTTTGTCTTTTACCTAAAACAATGAACTAATTTACAACTAGTATTTGTTATTGTTGCTGTTTTTAATTATATCCTGCAGGATATTAAAATGAAAATATTACACCAGAAAATATATATATAAATAAGTAAAGAAAATTATCATTAGTTATACAGTTTCTCCCTTCTATGTATAGTAAAACACTAAATAAAATGTGAAGATTTATCTTTATAAATATCCTTTTTTTTTTTTGCCTCTCCCTCTCTCTCTCTCTCTCTTAATAGCTATGGGTCATGATAGTAAATTTCTTTAGTAATAACTACTATATAATGTTATATACCATTAGAACCGAAAAAAAAACATAGACTATAAATTTATAACTTGTTGTACTTTTACTAATAAATTCAAATGAGTTTCCAGGATAAACAAAATAAAAAAAACATGCAATATTATTACGAAATTATAGAAATAACTAAAATTGGGTCTACAGTAAGGGAAAAAAAGGATATAAGAATGTAAATGTTTCCTTTGGGAAATGAAATTTAACAAAAACACATAAAAGAAAAAAACTTTATTATTTATTTTTTGAATTAATAAGCTTTTAGGTTTTTCAGAGTTCGTATTAGTAGCAATTCTATACATATATACTATAATCTGTAGGTGGGTTATTATTTATATTATGTGGAATGTAAATAGGAAATATTTTTGTTGCAGTACTTTACTAATATATCGACATTATTAAAAATAAATTATTTGGATTATGTTTAACCATAATTTTTAATGCATTTAATTATTAATAGAATTATTATCTATCTCTTAGAATTATATATTCTCATTGGTAAAAACTCGGTAAGGGCTAAGACCTATATCAAAGCCGTATATATTATGTGTACGGGTTTGCTTATATCGTAGACATTTCCCGGAATCTACTGCAATTTGTTTTACCTAATAAATGGATTCCGAACTAGAAATTTCTTTTCACTAGAGAAAACTATTAATTAAAACAAGCTAGTGGTTTTAGTTGTGATTTAATATATAACTTTCAGCAAAATTCAGATAATATTTATTAAGAATAATTTTAATGATAAATTTTGCTGCAATTTAAATGAAATTTAATTCATTATTTTCTTTACCGCAAGATTATATACAAAAAATATTGCACTATCTTCATCACATTTCCGAATTGACTATATAAATCACCGATTTTAGATAAATCATAAAAAAAAAAATTTTTATTCGCGTATAATATTCAAACTTTATTTACACATATTCTTGGAAAAGCTTTTTCATGTTACAAGAAATTTCAAAAAAAAAAATCCTTTTGGAAAATAGAATTATCGAGGAAAAACAAAAAAGTATATCAACAAAACATGAATTCATCCTCTTCCATATCAAAGCAACCCAAAAGTGTATATTTGTGCATTTCCTAAAATGTCTTTTGAAGAAATAAGAATTTTCCTTTTATATTTTCTTCTAACATTATACAAGTATATGTATATAAATATAACTAAATGAAGTGGAAATTAACATGGTTTGGATTTTAAAACATTTTCCTTAAATTTAATGTTCCTTTTTAATATCTCACCCCCCTAAAAAAGAATATATAAATATTTCTGCAAGTACATTATAAAGTAAAAGAAAATGCTCACTCAAATTGGATAGAAAATAAGATGAATAATAAAATGTGTAAAATTTATTGTTTCTATGAGAGAATCAGAAATGAAAAAGATTGTCTTTTTTTTAAAAAATATTTTCTTGCTAAAATAGTAAAGTAGTATCACAAAAATTGTTATGTCAAAATATATTATATATTATGCTGACATATTGCAAAATAAATGTATGTATGTATATATATATATTATGTATATAGAATTATTATGGAATAGTGAAAATTATATTAATCCATATCCGTGGAAATTTTTATATTTTATCTACATTTGGTATACTTTACATTACCGTAGTTTGTGGTACAGATAAGAAATATTTTTTAGTTTTTTCTTTTCATGTCGTTTTGCAACATTTAGTTTTAGATTGAAATATTTTATTTTCAACTTGTGTCAATTGAAATTGGTGATATATGTATGGACATTTTTATAGTGTTTGTCCGCATGTAATTATTATTTCCCATTAAGACATGAATAAATAAATATGTAATTAAGACTCAGAAAGTGTCTTCACATATACATATGTCCAATTTCATAAACAATTCACCTAAATATTAAAATTATTACAGAATTATTTTTGAAACAAGAATTGAACGCCAACTCTGTAATCTATCACTCATATTACATTTACCAAAAGTCCAACGCATCAGTTCGAAAAGACATGCTTAGACAAACTCAAAAATTTAAAGCCAAAAAAAATTTTTGTCAAATATTTTTCACTCAAAAAAAACAAAAAGAAAAGAAATTTTTTACAAATTTTTACTCAAAAATTTCATAAAGTTTTCAATATTTTTTCAACAAAAAAAAAAGTTATATTCAAATTTGTATTTCTTAATTTATCATACATACTACTTAAATAATCTGATTCTCCTTAAGGATTAACTTTGATATTTCTTTTATTTTGTAAATCAAGTTTTAAACCCATAAAAGTTTAAAAATCTAAACAAAAATCAACAAGAAATAGTTTAAAGTAAGTTTATGTTTCAGATGATAAAGTTTATAGTATTTCATTGTTTTACTTAAAGTTTTAATAATAAGTAAGGAAACTTAACAAAAAATATTTACAGAAAATATTAGAACTTCTAGGTATGTAGTAATATAAGACAAAAAATTACCCTACAAAATGAACATCGAATTTTCTCTGCATTGTTGTTAAAGTTCTTCCAAAAAAGAATGATGAAGACGAGTAAGAAAGTTTATATGTAAGTATAATATATAAAACTTATAACGATTTTCCATTTAGATATGTATTTAAAATAAAGCATACAGCAACAGGACACTATAAAATAACGAAATTCACTTTATGTTTTGAGTATTAAGTATAATGGAGAATTCGAATTTGAATGTTTGCAGTTTCAAATTATTAAATAAAATAAATTTTATTAGTTGACAAAAACTACATATGAAACCTTGAAAACCTTAAAAATCATTCTTTATAATCAATACTGAAATTTAATATTTTAACATTTTGAATTTCAAATTTCAATTTTTATAAAGCAATTTCAACAGAAAGAAGTTTCAATTATTTTATTTTTTCATAAAAAAAAAATTTCCACAAAATTATGTTATTATGTTCATACATACACTATCAAAATTAGGAAAATTCATGAATCTCTGATTAATATATACAAAAATATAAATTATATATCTACTAAATTCAAACGTGCTGCTGGATTATTTTCATGATATAATCTAAAAAATCGTCCGCACAACTATATATACACGTATAGAAAAACCAAAATCTTATTTTCCCAAATAAATTCAAATTAAAGGATTTTATTTCGTTCTGTACAAAAAACTAATAAATATGTATGTATGTATAAAAACATTTAAAGTTTTTCGATATTATCTTTCGGTATCAGAATATTTAAAAGAATATTTTGTGCTGACCTAAAGGGAAAATATTGTTGGTTACCAAAAATTGTAAAATTGTATCATAAAATTTACATATTTATTTTAGGTTTTTTTATACAGACAAATCTCTACATATGAAAAAAATACAATTTTGAACTAGATTATTTTTACTATATTTAAAAAAAAGGTAAATTTTATGAAATTTATCACGTAAACAATTTTTTTGTCTTTAAATATACAAATTAGTAAAATTATTTAGCAATAAGTTTATTTATTTTATTAAGGACATAATGTTTAATATAACCACTTTAAAAATATTTTGTTAAAATTTATAATATTAATAAAATAATTTTCTGTTTAATACTCCAATTTGAATAAGAAATTTTTTATACCAAGAAAATAAATAATAGTACAAAAGGATATTTTTTCACTATAAAATTTAACAAAAGAAAGAAAATATCCTTTAAAACTCTTGTACAATTATTTTTTATAAAGAAGTAAAAAATGGTGAATAAAGAAATAACCTTAAATCTTATCAAAGATTCCTTATTAAGTGAATGTCCTTATAGTTAATTATTTGTATATGAACTGAAAGATGGATGGTATACGGATAAATTTACTAAAATGAAGAATGGAAAATTTGAATTTTCAATAAGGTTGAAATTAATAATATTTATATATAAGCTCTATTGGAACTTCAGTTATATGGGCTTTGCTTTTGCAATAAACATATTCAACCCATTTTATGTTGCAAGAAGAAAGTACTAATAAAAACAGATTAGTTTTTACAGTTTCAATCTTTTAATTAATAATTATTTCACTATTACCAAAATATTGACAAGACTATTAAAATTAATTAAATTTTTAATACAATAAGGAAGCAAATCTCTTTAGCATTTAAAAATGCCTTCATTTTGAAGAAAGGTTTTCGTAATAGTTTTGGAATGACCAAACAACAAATTTTTTACTATATTGCGCACACTGTGATTAGGAAACTATTTGCGGATAAGAATTTTTATGTATCCTTCCTAATAGAACTGAAAAGCAAAAAAAAATTAAAAATTAAATTCATGGAAAATGACAAATAAATGAAAAAATAGAAGAATTGTGATTAATAATCAAAAGAAAGAATCTACATAAAAAAAATTCTTTTGAAATAGAAGAATATAATCATACAAAAAATAGTTTTTTCCACAAAACTGTATTAAAATTCCTAGGATATTTTTGTAAAAATATAAAAGATTACACATACCATCTTGTATGAGTATCTTTTATACGATATAATATGAAACCTTGTGTGGATGTAATTATATATCAAAAAATTCATTGTAAAACAATGTAAAAAACTACAAAATTATAAAGAACTGAAAAATTTGAAATTTATTGAAATTCGAGATCACAATTACTTAATTACTTCATAAAATCTTTTAAATCCTAATCAAATCTCAATATTTATTAAATAGTTTCTTTGAAATTCAATAACAGTGGAAAGTTATATGTATTAAAATTCTTCAAGATAATATTCAAGATATAATGAAGAGTTTAATAATATAAAAAACCATTTTTAATCTTCATTACATAGAATTTAAATAATATTAACATTTTAATTATATAACTTAAACAATCTTTAACGTACGTGATACATTTATTATGTATATGTATTATTATTATTATTAAAAGTATAAAATTTTTGCAAATTCAAGTAAATTTTCTTTACCATTTTTTATTCCTCAAAAAGCAAAAAATCCCTCGGGTTAAATTTTGTTAAATGTTAAAATACTCAGATTTATGTTTTAAATGTTTATATAAAATTTACAAAAACATCATGTATTATTAGTAATTATGTTATAAATTTACAGAAAATAACATAATATATTATATTAAGATTAATATACTAATATTATATATAACCTAAAGGTTGTTTTCGCAATTAATTTGTTTATTTTATGCTTATTAAGCGTTGAGAATTTTCGTTTATAAATACACATGCCTACACAGGGATTAACAAAAACAAACGTAAAGTGATTTTTCTATCATTTTGGATTCAAAATTCTATTTTTTTTTGTATACCAAAATTTATATACCAAAATTTGTGAAGATTATTGTTTATTATCATCTATAAATCGTAGAATAAAATCACTAATATCGATTACAATAATTGTAACAGATTTAAAAAATTTTTATTTTTAATTTTTGATTTTAAATTATTATTAGGATTTATTAGGCATTATTAAAAGTAATTATTTATTAATAAATCACATTGGAAATAAAATGAAAATAAATTTATAACCAATTATTATTAATATTTTAAAATACCGCTTTTAGTATATAAAACATATAATATTGATTTTTCCGAAATACTATAATAAATGGTATATCAGATCTAATTTATTGAAATTTGATAATTTAAAAATTTGATTTCACATCAAAAATAAATAATTTCTAGAAACACGAATTTATTTCTATTATCATCATTATATTTGTTACTAGAAAATTTATACCATTAATTTGATATCATTGTTTTGATCGATTTCCAAAAAGGTTATAGCTATTTTAAATTAAATATAAAAATATATTTAAAAAATATGTTAATCACATAGTAGAATCAGTAATTTAAAATTATAAATTTTTTAGCATGTAATCGGATTTCTCTTAATACTATATTCTGTATTCAATGAAACACTAACATAAAAATTGACATTTTAGAATATTGTTATATAAGTTAATTTTCCCGGCATCATGTTATAACAAAATTTTACATTATATTCACTATTTACGTTATGTACACATTTTGTCTGACAGTATTATTTACTATACCATTGTCATATTCTGGTAAATTATTTTAGGTATTAATTCATTTGTATATTTACTAAGTATAGATGGGCCGACCGACATAAAGGAATATTTATGTAAATTTTTCTTTTAGGGTAAAATAATGATTTCAAGTTTTTACTATTGTATATAGTAGGTTATTTCTATTAAGTTAAAAATTCTTTCTGGACTATAATTTACATAATTATGACGATTAAATTGAAAACTATATAAATATCAAAACGATTTAAAATGAAAAATATATGAATAAATTGATATGAAATAATTGAATCATAATTATGAAATATATTTAAAATTACATAATTTGTTGCAAGGTAAAATTTTGTTGTTTAATAAATTTGTAAATATTTTTTCATAGTAAGCATTTTTTTTTGTAGGTGGTTTTAGTTTTATAATTGTAGTTTTTTTCTTTTTTATTTAGTCAATGTAAAATATATGTTTTGTAGACTAAACCCCAAATGTTCATAAGATAAAGGCAGTATAATTTTCTATTCAGATTACCAAAATAACATAAATCGTATATTTCCTTTAATTATGTTAATTAATACTCGTACATATATTTCAAATGAAATAAATTAAATATTATCGAAAGCATAATATTTATTTAAAGCTACCTAATTTTTCAAAGAAATATTATGATTTTCAGTTTCCACAAAATTAAATATAATACATATTTCAAAATCCTTAATTTTCCTAACAAAAAAAAATTTTTATTAATTTTTATATTATTTAAAAAATAAACTCTTATTTTCACCTTTTCCTTTGATATTTTATGTTAATTTCTAATTTATTAATTGTGGAAATAATTTTTCCCCCTAATTAGCGAGTTTACAACAGCACCAACAAAATCAAGTAACAATGAAACGTAACAAAGAAATTTTAAGTTACTAAAATTTATTAGCAATGATAAATGATAAGCATTAATTAGTCAGAAATATTTGTTTTGTGTATATATATATACTTTTATATCCTGAGGAAGGAGAACGTTTTATTGTTTTCTCTCTAATTTACCTTATATACTACAATTCATTAAAAAAGTCGCGCAGCCGAACTACTGATCAGTAGTTTTATAACTATGGGCTTTTTTAAAATTTAACTACTGTAAATGCATGGCGCAGAAATTAAAATTATAATAAGTTTAGTTTTATACTACAACTTGGGGCTTATTGACTATTGGAAATCACATTTTAAAAATTAAAATTTTATATTTTTTTAAATTCAGCGCCTCTAGCGGTATAAATTTGAAATATGGCTACTGGCATCCTATTCAACTCTTAAATACCTTTCCAACGAGTGGTCAACATTTACTATATAAAATTACAGTTTTATGCTGGGTTTTAATGATAAAAATTTGCCGCTTGTGCAGGAAAAATAGAACGAGATAGTATATTATATTTTTATATGAGAAAAAAGTAGATCGCTGCAGAAGGGAATTTATTTTTTGACAAGGGAATATAAAATGGCTGATTATCTCCGTACAGATCACAGATGGCACTGTTGAATGGCAGTAGAATTTTATTTAAAAAAATAATAAATCATTTCAACTATTATATTTAAAATCACCAATTAAATATTAATTGCAAATTGTATAATTAAAAATAAATTGTAAAAAATTTATATTTACAAAATTTATATTTTATATATATAAAATATAAATTTTGTTCAAAATATAATTAACATAAAAAAATGTAAACAATACAATTTTTTATTGGCAATACTGAAATACCAAATTTCAACAAAACTGTGATACCATATGCGAAGGATTGTCTATGGTTTTCAAAAAATATCAAAAATTATCTATTGCAAAATGAAAATTATCCCTTGCAAAAAAATTATCCCTGGTAAAATTTCCTTGCAAATAAAAATTATCCCTGGTAAATAAAAAATATCCCTTGCAAATGAGAATTTGTTGTTCTTGTCGCACATATTAAATTTCCATAAGAAATAAAACCTTTCGGTCCGATTTTCCTGCACAAGCGGCAAATTTTTATCATTAAAATCCACCATTATTCGCAAAAAAGTGTTTTGGCAAAACGTGAATAGCGCCACCTATTCGGCGAATTTTGAAATTCTATTAATTACATCTGGTTCTCAATAAATCAAGCTTTCTATTGGTTTGCCTATCATAAAGTTGTGTGTACACTAACTATGTGAAATAACTGGTTTTTATTGTTTACATAGGACAGACGGACAGCTGGACAGACGGACAAAGCGTTAAAATAAGGGATTTTTTTTTAAAAAAACCCTAAAAAATGGTAAATAAATTTTCAAAAAAAAAAAAAGGATTTAATATTTTTTGACTTAATTCCTATTTAATTGTAAAATAAAAATTTATAACTTCCAGACCGAAATTTTTTTATTTTACATTATCAATTTGTTATAAATATTTAAGAAATTAATTTTCAAATAAATTTTCAATTTATTTAAAATTAAAAATAATATTTTTTTCTTTCGCCATTTTAAATTTATGTTTGACTATGAAAATTAATGGAAGAAATATGTAAATTATTATATAAGTTTTGTAAGAAATTTATGTTAGTTTAATTGTAATGGAAAAAAAATCTCTTATTCAAGAAATTAAATAAATTATTATTGTATAATATTATGTACAAATAAATGATATAAATTTTAATACAATAGGGAAAAATTGACAATTTTTAGAAACTAAAATAATGGTAATTCAAAACAAATAAAACGGTAGTTGTTTCTGCTTTAGTAGAATTGTAAAATTTTTTGTATGTTATCATTTTAATCCAATAACATAATTTACATAATACATATATGTAAATTAAGTTCCAAGAATTTGCTTTCGTTGGATTGATTTTTAATAATTATGAATTTGTATTGAAACTATAATCTTCTGGTTTAGTAATTTTTATTTAAGATTTTCCCACCAGATAACCAGTGATTGTTAGATAGATTATTAAGTATTTTAATGGTAAGTTTCTTATTTTAAATGTTATCTTACTATATGACGTTTATTAGTCCATCTAATATCATTTATTATATTTATTGGAAATATGGAAATAATTTTCGATAGTTTCAAAAAAAACTATATTTCCAAAAAACTATATTGGAATTAATAAAAATATATTTTATAGTGATATACGTTTTCTTTGATTACAATTATTTTCATATAATAAATGTAGATAACCATAAAATTTTTTTACTATATGTAAAAAGATCATCATAATAAAAATATAATAAAATTTTCATTTTCATATTATTTTTAATACACATAATATAAACTTTTCTGTTTTTACAAATCCTATTTAAAAAAAAAACTAAATTCGAATTTTCATTCTTTAAATATTTTTTCCAAAATTGAACCAAATTTCCCCGGAGCATTGACTACACAACTACACTATTATTATATATTCAATTGCATTAGAAAATCTTTAAGGATTTGTCGGATGTAGTTATATAAAAAAAAAAAAAAAAACTAAGAAAGAAAATTATGTGAGTTTAATAAGAACAAGAAAAATCCCTCAATTTTATTTCGAATAAAAAATTTCCTTAACAATATTTTTTTTCATCTTCATTTGATATAGTTTATTTTCCATTCTTGTGTTTCGAACCGAAAATTTATTTACTTTGTATAATAACAATATTTTTTTTGTTCATCTTAGATGCAAGGATTCAGAAAAAAAAAACCAGGATATTTTGTAATTTTTTTTTTATTATATTCAATTGGGATTAGAAAGGAAAATGGGAAGAAAAAAAAATAAAGCTATTGGAAATATAAAATATATTTTTATAGTGAAGTTAGTTTTCATTGATTTTTATTATTAATCAATAATAAAAAGATAAATTCAACTACTTATACTGTTGAAATTTGACTATAATATATTATAAAAGTAACAGTATTCAAATCTCAATACTAATTTTGTCAACAACTTTTAAGGATAATTCTTGAAGGGTTAACCAAAAATATACAAAATTATTTTATTGTTTGTTATAAAATTTTGTAAGTCAAAAATCTTTGAAGGTCCTTTTACAATATACTTATAATATTTATTCAAAAGAATACTTCAAAAAAATTCAAGGATATCCTTTTATGTATTTTATATATTTTTCGTGTATTGAATGTTACATATTTTGAAGATGTTACAGAAAACTAAAATTACACATTTTAGACTTTATATTTTCTGTCCTTTATTACAATTTATACATTTTAGTATATAAACATGGTTTTTTGTTCAGTATAATTTAAGTTTAATTACGTAAGAATACTTAAACTTTTATAAGTATATTAAATTATAAAATTAACAAATTTTTCAAATCGAAATAAAAAAAAACATTTATAATGCCAAAGTAAAAATTCTACACAAATAAATTAATTATGGTGATTTTGTGTAAGAGTTAGATTTACGAGTATATATATATGAAATCTTGAAAGGCGACAACACTGGAATTATTCCAGACAATTTTTACACACCATAAAATAATAAAGTTTATTTATAAAAAGATTTTAAAAATTGGTTCTACAGAGCAAAAAGGATATATTCAACTTAAAATAATATATCAAATAAAGGTTTATAACACAATTTCTTTATTATAATAATATTTAATGGACTGAAACATTAAATTACTAATTTTCTTATAATGGTAAATGATAAGGTGTTAAAACAGATTATTTTAATTAAAAAATTAGACATTTTTTTAAAGGATTTAAATGTATATAAATATTATTACAAAATTCATAAAATATTTATTTCCATAGACATTAAAGTTGTAATTTTTTTATGTATAGAAATTTATAAAAAAAATTGATTTAATTAATTTTAGTAAAGTAAATTCATATAAAATTTTAAATTATTATTATTTAAAAAAAAAACTTTTTCAATCAATTATAACAAAAATGATTATTTAATTGTCTACCCAATTTTTTGTTATTTTTTTTATCGAGATGGTTTTAAAAATTAACAAAAAAAAAAAAATTGCGTGTGAAAATATTCATAAATTTTAACCACAAAATATTAATATATATTTTTCACATAGAATGGCAAAATTGGCAAATTAATTTTAAATAAGCTTTGGGGGCCTAAATGGACAGTAAAAATAATGTCACCACTAATTAGACTTTTATTATATTGAATTATGACTTCAATTAAATAAATTCACAATTTTCATAAATTAATTATATTTTGTGTAATATATAGTACATATAATATAGAAATTATGTACATATTTAAATATGTACATAAAACACAATATGAAAGAGTAAAACTTTTACAAAAAAAAAAAATTGAAATTTTTAATAATTAAAATTCATTGGGGGCATAAAATGTTTTAATGATTATTTAATTATCAGTATGGGTTGAAATTTTAAACTGATTATTAACAATAAATATTTAATATAAAAATTTTTCTGGGTTTTATAGACAAAAGGTCAAAAATATTTAATTAAAATTAATTTTTTTTTTTATATATATAATTGTCATTAGCGAAACTCCCTATAGCTAACCGGAATATAAATATATGGTAATAATTTTTAAAGTTCATGGTTGGTTTAATTATTTTTCGTTTATATGGCAAAGTCGCAAAGGATCAATTTCACTTAATATAACTCGTAATTGTATATAAATGTATATATATTTGTTATGTCCATTCCATAATAAGTACGTTAAAGATGGATTTAATTGAAGCTGTGTACATATTTTATTGCTATTCTTGTTATTACACGGTCATAAAAATAGAAATTTATTGTAATGTTGAAAGATTTTATATTTATGTTAAGGAAATGAAGGAAAATTGTAACTGTTTAATATTTAGGCATATTTTTAGGATAGAAGATAATATTATTATTTTATAGTTGAATTTTATTATTTCATATTATGTTATAAAAAAAAAATTTTAATTATGTTGGAAAATTGTTGGGAAAAAAATGTAATTATTTTTATGTATATTACAAAATATCATATAATAAATTCTGATTTATTTCACTTTAAATAAATATATATGAACCAAATATATAGCTAGTCGTAGAAACTTGAAAAAAAAATATAGAAAAATAAATTTACCTTGTACAATTAATTTATTAATTTAAAAGATGAAACTAATTAATATAAATAATATATATAAATTTAAATTCCATTACATTTTCAATTAATTTAATAAAATAACAAGTGGCTATTGAAGAAAATCAAATTTTTATTATAAAATTCTTAAAATTTATTATAAAAATAGTTTTAATTTAATTTAATTTAAAAATTCTAATTTTACTAGTTTTCTCTTTCACAAACTATAATTAAATACATATTACTTTGAATATTAAATAAAAAGGAAATATTATATAAATTTTACTAAGAAATTAATATAATTTTACAAAGAATTTGGAATAAATCTATTTTAAAAAGGTTAAAGCTATAATAGAAGTTTTCGTTCAAATTATAAAATAATCCATGTTGAAATTTTCATTTAAATTAAATTTCTTTTAAATTTATTACCCTTCCATTAGAAATTTTCATTATATATTTTTTTTGTGTATATGTCCTTAATTAAAAAATAATTACAAACTAATCATTTTTCATTAATAATATTTTGTTTGGGTCACTATTTTCTATATTTTAGATATTTGTGTAGTCAGAATTTCTTAATAAATTATTATATTATTTAAAAAGTTTAAATTTATATAGTAAATTATATCAATTTGTTAAGAAAGACTAATTGAATTTTGGTAAAACTATTCCATTTAACAAACAAATTAAATACAGTAATGTACTTGGTACAACTTGTAGTATATATCGTATCAGTTGGTAGTTAAATCTGATCTGGTTTTATACTATATTTACATATGAAATTTATAGTTTTTTGTTGCTGTTTGCTTATTAATTTTGCAATAAGTTTTCTTCTATCAGTAAACTTTTAATTATACATTAATCTAAATAAAGTTAACTTATTACTATCATTTTTATTAATTATTTTGTTATTTGTTTTTATTAAATATAACAGAATTTAAATTATTTACAACAAATTATTTCATTAATAAATGTAACACAGTAATAATTTTCAGTTTCACAAGGCTAGTGGCATTGGAGTTTCTGGTAAAGCAATCAAATTAAATTATTATAACACATTAGATAATATCCATTTTAAATATCGGAATATCGATCATTAAAGCGACTAATTAAAATGTGACTTGTCTGAGACTGAGACTTATAGCATTAACCTTTATAAAGTTATGGTGGATACATTTAAAAATATTAAAGTCTTGACCCGAATTCAAACATTTAATCAAACATTTTACAAAATAATATTTATAATCAATATAATTTTCAGGTTTATTTATTCACTTTAATATAAAATCAATTTTTAGTCTTAAAATATAACTCTATAATAATGATTAAATTATAAAAGAATTTCTCAACTCAATATTAATAATATAAAATATATAATTCATCACCAATCCAAAAAAATGTTTTTCAACTTAAGTAAAGAAAATCTGCTTACAAAAAAAAAAGTGAAATAAATAGAGGAAAAGTATTATACAGTAAAATTTCTAAAGGCTTCTGAATAATATTGCCAACTTTGGATAAAAAACGCACATTATGTCGTATAATGTTTTCATCTTTTATATTATTTCCTTTTACCCAACCAAATTGGAAGAAATGTGTATATACAAAATATATATACAGAATATTTGTACAAAACTTATTCTTATATAATAAAAAATTACTTTTTTTAAGTAGAATTTAAGGAGTTATAAGGATAAAAATTCATCGAAGGATAATGTAGTTTACTTATAATTCTTTAAAGCTTTTCATTTTAATACTATTAAAAACATTTTTAGTAAGTTTAATAATACTATTAATATGTTTTACCGAGAAAGAAAACGAAATTGTAAAATTATAGTATATAAATGTTTAATTTAATTAATAAAATTTTTAATACCTAAAAGATTTATTAAATCTACTTAAAATATTCGGCATATTTTCATCTATATTTCGTTGAAAATTTATAGTAAAGGAAAAGAAAATTTCGCTTTTCTTATCTTATTGTTAGTTATAATCAAATTATTCAATTTTCTTTTTTACTTGAAAGATAAACTTTTATACATTATAAATCATTTTCAAACAAAAAAAATTCTTCCTGTTAGAAAATCTACTGAACCATGACATATTTCTTTAACATAATAAATCAAGACAGTCGAATTTCAGCATAAACTATAATATAATGTAATAGCAAACTAATGTCAATAACAATAAATTCTTTCAGTATTGATTTTGTTTTACTAAAGGAATATCACAGTATTATAAAAAAAATATTGTATAATTTTACTATTCTTTTGGACATCATCTGTTGATTAAAAATCTTTTTCACATTATTCTTTGACCTGATATTTCTTCCTAATATTATTATCTTCATTATTCTATTTTACTTTCATTTCCCAAAACAAACAAAAAATAGTTAAAATGTTTACCAAAAAAAAAGAAAAAAGAAATACGTAGTTCAAATATAGTTTTTTTTTTTTTGATTAGCAAGTTTACTAATATGATTAGAATTTGTAATTTATTTAGGAAAACTAAACTTGAATTTAGTCATGTTTAATAATATTTTTTGTAATTTTCTGAATAAATATTTTTCGAATTTACTTTTTTGCAGTTTCATAACATATTTTTAGATATGTACAACATATTGATTGCATAAATTCAAATAAATTTCTGAATTTAATTAAATATTTAAAATTTAAAAAAATTGTTTTTGTTTCTTCAAAATAAAGTAATGATTTAATTTTTATTAAATTCGTTTTAAGTATATCATAAAATAAATACATAATAAAAATAGTTTATTCCTAAAAATTAGTTATGGAATTTTGTAATAAATTGGAATAATTTAAGAATATATTTCAGTGTAATATGTCAGGAAATTTTGTATTAATAATTGGTATACTAAACAGATAAAGTAACATCAAAATGTCATATTTTCCAACAAAAAAAAGAGAAGAAAAACAGCAAACATTTATAACACAGTTGATTGATTAACCAAAAATATACATTATATATACTATACTTATTGAAAATATCTTTAATATAAGTGATTAATCAATGTCTTGAAACTTATAAGTATATAAGAAACTTAAGTATATAAGTAAACCAGTTATGAGGAGTTAATTAATCAACTCTATAAATTTTATTCAATTTTTATGCAATTTTTAGGGACTAAAAAATAAATCAAACAAATATTTGTGAAATAATAGAAATTACAAAATAAAAATAATTAGCATATAATGGTTTTGAAATTTAATACTGTATTTCATTTTAATAATTTATGACAGAACTATGCAGTACATATATATCCTTTTCTTTTTTATTAATTAATTAATAAAACTAAAAGGATATCTAATTTCTTAATTAAAAGGATAGCTTTAATTTCACAATTAAATTTTTATTAGTCATATAAATAAATTTAATGTGTTAATAATTATTGTAATAACTCGAAATAATAAATGTTGTAATTAAAAATGTTTCTAATTTACATATTATTCTTTATAATTTTTTTTTTATCTAATTTCATATCTAAATTATCATTAATGTCCCATTTAAAAATTGTATTTCACTTTTCACTATAATTATTTTTAATTTAATGGTCTTTTTTTTTTTAAACAAGTATAGCAACGATAACAGTGGCACATAATTAACAACAATACTAACTCTCTCTCTCTCTCTCTCTCTCTAAAAGAACACCGAATGAAAATCAACATTTTAAATTTTCCATAAATAAAAATATTTTTATTATTATGTTTCTCCAATTTTTCCCCACCAGGTGCTAAATATTTATGACTTTCTGTGAAATATTATTATAAGTATATTTTTTTCCAAAAACCCCACAAATAAAAATATATTGGGTACTTTTTTTTATCACTCCATATACAAAAAATAATAATAATAATAGCATAATAAGTTTGCGCGTTTATGAATAGCAAAGCAGGTGTTTTTCTCTATGAATTGTTGTTAAAATTTATTGTTTTAACTAAATTTTATTATGTTGATACTTTATATTATACTATATCATAAATAAATGATGATATTCATGTTTATTTATACAATATTAAATTTTACTTATTTTAATTTTATATTACCTTCAACACAACATTTAATTTTAATAATATCAAAATATTAATATGTAATTATGAAAATTGATAATAATTAGCAAAACATATAATAAATATATTAAAATTATAAATTGGCATAAAATTTTAATCCGTATAAATTATATTACAAATCATAAGCTATTAATAATCGCATGTATTATATTACTTAAATTAGTTATTTTCAAATTTTTAATAATAATTTATGAATGCCCTAGCACATCTGTTAAAAAGCAGCCAAACGTAATAAAATAGTTTGTGTATAAGTATAATATGTATATTAACTTTTTTTAGGTCAACTTGTTACATAAAACGTTGTTGGAGCCAACGTTTTTAAAATAATTATCAATATCTGTTGAAAAATAGATCAATAATATTAATGCATTATATAACCACATTTTTACATTTTACCATTTTTTTATTTTAAATATCCTTTCGTCGTTCTAACATAAACAAAAATTATGTTTCCATTATTTCAATGATCCAGAGTTTTCCATCAAATCCAAATTTTTTTTTTGCCACTGATTTCTAATCATATAAGCAATGACTTATATCATGAAAATTTAATTGGTCTCTTTGGACAAAGTCGTTAAAATTTTGATATTCTACAAATAAAAATGTATAAAAAAGTCATCTATCATCAAATAATCAATCAAAATAAAATTAACAAAAATTGAAAAGTAAAATGAAAAATATCCTACTGAGAACTGTTATCCTTAATATAGAAGATAATAATATTACAGCAAATATAAATAACTTAGTTAGTAATTTGTATTTATGATTGAAGAAGATGAAATGAATTATTTGGTTCTTATTATATTTCTAAAAAGTATATTAAACGCTCAGTTCAAGGTTCAAATAAATTTAAATTGAGAAAATTGCCTGTACATTAAAAACTAATGCCAAAAAATCAAGCTATAGATGTGCAAGTAAACTTTAAATATGATTTTATTTGAATTTATGAAATTTAAAACTTAAAGTTTTTATGAAAATTTATTCATCTTTAAATTAGTTTAATTAAAAATCTTTTAATACAAATCATTTTTGATAAGTGTTTTTAATGGGAAAAATCATAAAAATTACCACTAACTTCGGAAATAGGTCATAAATTAAGACTTTATATATTTTTTAAATTATTTTACAATTTTATTTAGAACTTTAAATTGAGAATCGTATAACTATTTGAGAGTAGATTTAGAGTATCATTATTTTTACTGAATTTTACACATAAATCGGTCAAGCCGTTTTTGGTTGTTCGAAAACTTTTATTTTATTTATTAACTTTATTCATTAAATTTTTAATTTAAAAGTGCTCTGAAAAAGAGTAATCATATAACAACAAATTTTTTTTTAGGTTTCTACTTCATAAAATAAATAAATAATTAAAAAGTTTTCATTTTTAGTTTCCGCAATATTTTGAAATGGTTTATATTCTGCATTTTATTTTTTAATCAGAAATTTGAATTAAATTAACACGAATGTGTAGTTATAACATTTAAATTAGTTGGTGAAGCCATATACAATTTTTAGTTTTACTAATTAGAAATTTTCTATAAGAATAAGCAGTAGCTTTTTTGGAATGTTAAAATATGTGCATATTTGCATATTACCTACATAAATATATATAGATTTTGGTCGAATCCCTAAAATATTATTTATAATTTTATTAATTAATTTCAAATTCCTATAATCGAATATTAGAAAGGTTTTTCTAAAATTCAAATACAATAATATTATTCCTGGAATATACATAGAGTTTATGTATAAAAGTTTCGTGATAATCTTAACAACAAAAAAACTCAACTTTGTGCAAACATTTTAAGGACCTCTTTTTCACCATTTTCAAAAATATTATTTATTTCATATTTACATATATATCGCTCCACAAATTTTAATTTTTACTCTTTCTTTTTTTTTATAAATAAAATAATTTTTATTTCTCCAAAAAAGAAGAACCATAATAAATCAGAAATAAAAAAGTTTATCCACTTTTATGCTTTTTCAGTTTTACTCTTCTTGGAACATATAGCAGCATTTAAATGCTTCTTTTTTGTGTTGGTACATAATGAAAAAAAAAAATTAATTTGGTTCATTATGAACTGAAATTAACCACATATTTCTTTTTAAATGGTTTTTTCCTTCTTTTTTTGTGGTAAATTTTTATAGGGATAAAATATTTCGAAAAAATGTATATACAAAAAATAGATTTTTAAATGTATACATACATGGAAATTATTTATTTTATCTGTGAATAATAGAAAAACTTTTATTGCCACTATTTACATTATAATTTTGTTTTTTTTTTGTTTATTAAAATTGAGGATTTTTTATCAGTATGTTTAATAATAAATCCACAAAATTTAATTTTTGTTTCCCGCAATTTCCCACTTTTGAAAATGTTAAAATTTATTTCCATTTCAATATACCTCGGAATTTTTTACCCTATATAAAATTCTTTAACATTGTAAAACAAAATTTCTTAATCATATTGAAAATTAATCACAAAATATGTTATTTAATGATTATAAATAAAATTTATAGGGTTCTTAAATTTATTAATTCTAATAACTATAAAAGTGATAACTAAAAAAAATTAATAACGACTCTGCCAGGTCGATAAATTAACTAAATTAAAAACAGAAATAAAATACAAAAATGAAATAGTAATAAATAAATAATAAAAATATTATACATATATTAATTTTTATTGGGCCAAAATGTGTGTTTTATTTGACATTTCAATGAAGCAAAATCATAAAACATATAAATTTTTCACCGAAAAAATGAAAATATTCTCTCCGCAAAATCATAAATATATCATTTTGGTTTTTATTAATAAATAAAAAAATATATATACATATCATTTATGTGTGACAAAATATCCTTTTATAGATTTTATATGAAAACTCACTTAATATGAGTTATTTTTATGATTTTTCGGTCTCTTAATTTTAATGGACGTGCAACATATAAAAAATATAATATATATATAAAAATTATTACTAAAAATTTAGTATTTATGCGCGGTAAAAGGACATAAAAATGAAATATTATTATTTTATTTATTTAATATAAGGCAATGTCTAATAACATTGATGTAAATCTTCTTAATATGTTAAGGTTTTTATATTGAAAAATTTAACGAAAAAATATTACTTCTTACTAAAAATTATTTTTTTTTAAATCATAATTTTTGTTTTTAGAAAATTATTTTTATTTTTTTAAATTTATTAATTATGGATTAAATGTACTTCTAGTAAAATAAATTGTAATTTTCGTGATTGACTATATAAATTGTTACTAAAATCTAAGGATCTATGTATGTTGAAAATTATTATACCTATCCCATATAGCTTTGAATTAAAAATCTAAGATTACGATGAATATATATATGATAAATGTATATTTAAATTTTTTCTGTTAAATCCATAAATAAATCTATTTTGATTCAAAATCTAGATAGAAAAATTAATTTTCGTCAAGTTCTTGGTATATGCAATATGAAACAAAAAAAATTTGATAGCTCTATTATTCGTGGAATATACAATAGAATTTTCGCAACAATTCTAAAGAAACGAAGCCATAATGGAGAAAATGCCTTTTGAACTTATAAAACATTTTTGTAAAATATTTATTGCACGAGTTCATTGCAGAAATATTTTCGATATAAAATGAAGAACATTCCATAATATTTGTTAATAAGTATTTCTACCCTTTAACTTTAATTGAAAATAATTTCAAAGTATTTTTGTTGTTGTTAAGCAAAATGTGAAGAAAAGGAATTTCTTCTTAAAGGATACAAAAATATGAGAATCAATATACAAAAAATAAATACATATTTTCTTTCTATATTCAATACGAGATTTATTGGTTTTCAGAGCAGCAATTCTATTCAGTTCATATTTTTTTTTTCTAAATAGTTTTTTTTATATTTATAAGTATAAGGATACTAAGTACACCAACACACTTCCACCGCATACACAATAAGGACGAAAAAGGGAAAAACTATACACACACAAAAATCTTAAATATATTTTTCTAAAAGAAAAACAAAGTGATGAGAAAAATTAAGGAAAATTGTTTTGTGTTTTGGTATAATATGGGGTAAAGAGAGAGAGAGGGAGATGAACATTAAGGATAATCAGGATTTAAGAAGTTGAAGATAGAAAATTATTTCCATTATGAATGACTTTTTTTTGTGTTTGTCTGCGGTTTAAAAAGCTTTTAGTCATATTTTTTTTCCCGTTGTTGTTATTCGAAAAGTCAAGTTTTTTTAAAGCATTTGTAAATTAAATGATTTATGTACAAGGATTTTGGGTTTATTGAAAAATGTGACAAGGATTTATAATATGAGTATATTTTTTTATTGATAGTTTATTATTTTCGTTATATTTCATTTAATACAATTGAAAATATCCTGGGAGAAACGATAAAAATCTATTTTTTTTCTCGTTTTGTTATAGGCTGCGATTTAATTGTAATTTATTAGTCGCCAATAATATATTTTTTTGCATTATAGTCTAGAATTAGATTATTGTATTGGAGAAATTATTGAATTTTAGAAGTCCAACAGCGTAGAAGCATAATTTATGAGTGTAGAAAGAAAATATGGAATTCTATATAAATTATTTTTTATTCTAAGTTTTTTAGAATTACCCACATAATTGTTGAAGATTAAGGCTTCTTGTTTATCAATGATATAACATTTTCTTTCTTCTATCAATTCTATATGAAAATTCGAATAATGATTTTTTTTGGAAAGGAAATTATTAGTGACAAGCTTCGGTAATATATAAAGTAAATAGTTCAAATCTATAACACAATAAAACAGAAAATGAATGTGTCTGTCTTTATGTCTGTCTGGTTGTTACAGGAACTCATCTCAAACGGTGAACAGTAACGAGATTTGCACATATCATTCCATTCTACCTGCTTTAAGTCAACTGTTTCAAAGTCAACTGTGCTATTTTCAACTTTCAACTACCGGGCGAAGTTATATTGTATTTATGTACATTATTTTGCTGAATAAGAAGATAAAACTACGAATCTATTGCAAGAACTCTAAACGCTACTACCAGTATCGATTTATATAGTAATCGCTTTTAAAATATGATCAAACTCTTAAGTAAATTAATAGTTCTTAATAGTTGAAAATTGCTCAATAGGATAAGTCAATAAATAATTTCTAAAGCTCGTAATAACTTTATGAGCTTTTATAAATCAATATAAAAAGTTCGTAGCTAACTTTTAAAAAAATTACAAAACAATAATGTAAACAAAATTTCGATATTTTGAAAATTTATGTATATGTATTGGACTATCATAATCGACGATATCCTGAAGGAATTATACACATATTTTTTATTTATAAACTTTTTTTTTTTTTGACAATATTTATAGTTCCCAGATTATTAAGTTACCAAAAGCTTTTATCCAGCTACATACAATATGAATGAATAATTAATATGCATTTGTATCAAAACATATATTTTGTTTACAGTTTACATAACCTTTTCTATCTATCGTCCATAATCATAATCACACACACCTTCTATAAAATACAAAAAAAAAAAAACCTTTTACTGTCCAAGTTATAGAAATTTTATATTTAAAAAAAAAAAATCAGAAAATTATAGAACAAATATTTGTAATAGCTCGTTCATCGATGACTTAAAGGATTGTCTGAATTTTTTTTTTCGATTTTCTAAAAATATCTTTATTTATGATACAATAACAATGGACCAAACAGAAAAAAACATACATAAATAATCGAAAAAATGACATAAAAGTTCGATAATTTTTTTATAACATATTTTTTTGATAACAATTTTAATGTACGATGAAATTTTTCCTTTTTTGTTTTGTTCAAATTTGCTGCAAGTTAATCTTTATTATAGATAGAATGGAAAAATTGTTAGTCCAAGTTGTTTCTGTTTTTTTTTTTTTTGTAAAACAAATTTATAAATATGACCTTTACTAATAATTGATGTCATATTTTCAGCTGATAATATGCTCTTTTGGGATTATCTTTTTTAAAAAAAAAATATATGTATAATAAAAATATTTTTATTTGTCAAATAAATCAATATATAGAAAATGTTAAAAAAAAATTTAATTTTAGAAACTGTCCAAAACTTTTTTTTGATAAATTGCACTGTTAAATTATGTATAAAAAATTATATTTTGAAATTAGTAACAGGGAAAGGTCCAATAATAATTGCCGAGTTAAACATATGTATATAAATGAAAAATATGTATTACTTTAAACTTATTTAAGGATGGACATTCAATTTAAACCATAAGAAAATATTTATAAATGAATTTTTAAATCCTTATTTGATACATTTATGTATATGGGATGGCAAAATATATTATACTGTAAAATTTTAATCCAATTTACAAACATTATACTTACACAAATATTATTTCAATATATTATTTTGATACCATAAATTCCCGAAAATTTATTATTACTTGACCATAATATTTATTTTGGCATAACAAACATAATACCATTATAATAATTTTGAATTTATAATATCGAAAATATATAAATATTTTACTTTTTTATACAGTTCATATTGCATATTAAATTTTGTGATGCATTACTGATATTATTTCATTTATAAATAATTAAATTTTAAATGATTAAGATAATTCGATAATTGTTCTTTTAGGGTGGGTAACCTTAAATTGTATTACAGTATTTTATTTTTGACTAGTAGTTTTTTTTATCAATTTAATGTAAATTATAAATAATATCATTTCATGAGGATAATTTTGACGTCAAATGAACGCCGATTATTTAAAGGAAACGTGTTTTTCATGAATTTTAAAATCTAAAATAATATAAATTTTAAAATAGTAAAACTCGAAATTACAAAAATCATTGAAAGGTTTGAACCAAGTCTTGTATTGTAAGTTATTTTTAAAATTTATTGTGTTTTATAAATTTCAATACTTATTTTAAATTTAATACTAAAGCAAATTAATGAACAAAATATAATATCTCAAAAGCATGTAGCTCGCCAAAGGTGATTTAAAAAAAACGACCTTACGAAATGATACTGAATATTTTTAATTTAATAAATTTTTTATAGGTTATATTTCAATAATTGAAGTGATCAATTTTATATTTTTTTATGATATAATTATTACCAAGTATATACATATAATAACTATACCTATGTTTATGTTTTAAATTAAAAAAAAACATTTGGCAATAACAAAATTGAATTGAATTACAAAAGTCCGTGAAATTTTGTTTTATATAAATTAATTATCAGAGTATTTTAGAGAATATTTTAGTACGTCGACAGTATAGAAAATCAAACGTGAACTTCAAAAATTTTACATACTTGTAACGCAATATACTTAAGTTGAAAATTAACAAAAATATATTAAAATTTCCGGACATCGTCGAAAATTTTGTATGGACTTTTGTCGTGCTTTTGATATGCGTTTGACTAAGTACATATAAACCTTCTAAGTATAAATTTTACGTCAAAGCCACTTCGATTTTCTTGCTGGGTTATAATTATAAAAAACTACATTGATCTATTTAAATTTTTTGGCCATATTTTCGTATAAATTTTATGTTATTCTTGTGGAAAAGACTGATATAGTAAATAAATTATAGAGTTTATAGCCAAAAAATACTAAAATATCAAATCTTTTAAAAAATAACTATATTTAAGCCAAAGTAGGTCAGCCAAGTCTAATTCATTTACTAATCGTTTATTTATACAATTCTATAATTATAATTTGTCTACATTATATATATTTAATATATCTCTTATATTCAATACTTAAATTTTAAGTGGTATATAGCTAGCTATTCGCCCAGTATAAATCTGAAAAATTCATACTATTTTAAAGGTATAACGCCTGGGTTGTATTTAATTACCTATTGTGTGCAATTGTTTATTATAATATGCAATTATAATAGTTATAACGATAAGGTCTTTTCAGTGAAACCTAACAATTATTTGCAATCTTATATACCAATTATTTTAAAATTGGTTAACTGAATATAATAACTATATTATTATATATATAGTTAAGCAACACAAACTGAAGTACTTATTACAATAACCAATAAAATTTGAAATGTATACGAGGGCAAAGCTTTTAATTATCCTTGGCTTTACTTTTCCTATTACTATAAGTAATTCGAAGTTCAAGTTAGGTTATTAAGTATGTGGAAACTTAATAAATTAACAAGAAAATCGTGATTAACCAAAGTATTATTATAGAATTATACTGGATATTTTCCCAGACTAATAATTAATTTCAAAATAAATTTTTCCATACCAAAAATATATTGTAGACTTAGATCTCGTACAATTTATAAAGTATATATATAAATTTAAATAACTAAAATTTAATTATTTAAATATACGATAAATTGTTTTATGAACACACCGTATTTGTTTAATAAGAGTTTTTGACATGATTACATGTCCTTGTGAAAAATGTTATTAAGTGCTTTCCAGATAAATAAAATAACAAATCATTAAAATGGTTCAAGTAAATTTGCGTACATAAAAGGGTAAGGATTTTAAAATAGGGTTTTTTTTAGATTATACCAGAATTGAAATTGACAAGAAAATCTATTTTAAATATTACAATTGTAATTATACTATATAAATTCTATTATATTTACTATGAAAACAACATCAGAGATAAATTAGAATTTTCAGAATATTTCGTTATAGTATAATTTCTAGACAAAATAATAAATATAAATAATAAGATTGTCATTTTACATTTACATAATTGTCATGTTTTTTTTTGGGTATTCTGATGGATTTCCAAATTTAATCATTTAAATTCATAAATTTCCATGTCAACTAGAATTAAAGACTAAAATGATTTATTAGTTACAATAAAAGTTATGATAAATGTTTTTCTATTTTGAATGAAAATTAAAATTCATTTTATTATTGCACTTATAATATAGGACGTTACATACATATACAATGAAGAATAGTAAAAAGAAAAAGGAAAAATGTATTAAACTAATTAAAGTCATTTACAATGTGGTCTAATGTCTAATGTTTTGCTAAGTTATATAAATTAAGTATAATACTATTATTTGATACTTGGCAAATAGGTCATCAAATCGTTTATTAAGCTTTTAAAATTTTGTTAATATCTTAAAGTAAATTTTAAAATTATTCTTTTAGTAATGTTAAAAAGATTTTTTATAATACGTGGTCACATTAAAAATATAAATATTTATTCAATTTAATATATAGAATCAATGGTTTTAAATGTTTGCATTAAAAAGTCCCTTTTTATAAAATATCCTTTCTTGTATATAGACATTGGGTTAAATTTTTCAGTGTTTTGTTTACATTAAACAACCAAGATAATTTTGTATAGTGTATCCTTTATAGTAAAGAATTATTTAAATATTTGTTATAGTCTTGTGGGTGAATTATAAATTATCTATGCGGCAAAATTTTTATACTCTGTCTATATAAAATTGTATTGTATCAAAGTTTGATTGCAAAAGGATATTTATTTAACAGAAAAAAATGTATTATTGTTTTGGTCTTTAATTTGAAAGTGTAGTCAAAAGTATTTTAGGTTCTTTGAAATTTTAAACCCTAAAATTCCTTTTTAATAGCTAAAATGTTAAAATTTCACAACAAAAAAAAAATGCCAAATTTTCACAACAACAAAAAATCAAAATATATTGTGAAAATTCGATTACTCATCAAACCCAAAATTACTAAATATATTAAATTCCTTCCTTATATACATATAACAAAGTTAAAGGATCTCTTTATTTAATTTTGGTTTTTTATGCATTGTTTATTTTAAGGAAAAAATCATTCAACCTAACAAAAAAATATATTATCCTTATTTCTCGGTTTATATAGCATGATAAGGCTTTGAACTCTAAATGAAATTATAAAAAAAAACATCCTTTTTAATAGAATTTGGAAAATTTATCATATATTAATTTAAAAATATACATTATGAAAATTTTTGATTATTAACGCATGTTTTGTAAAAATATTGATAAAATGGTCAAATTTGTTGGAAGATTAAAATATTATTTAAAAGCTTATTGACTGACTGACTCATCAATTTTTTATGTCAAAAATTAATAATAAAGTTTAAGAATTTTTATTTTACCAAAATTCTTGCTTTTTTATATCAATGGAATAATAATATAATCTATTATTTTTCAAATGTTCGTATTAAAAGTAATTGCTAATAATGTTCTTTTATTGTGAGCCAATTGTGGCAGGATCAAACACCCTAATATTAAAAATTTCTGAAGAAAAATTAAATTAATTTCGTATTTTTATTATTTTGTCATATGAACAAAATTAAAAATCTATGCTCTTTATCAGTAACCAAATAATAACCAATCGCATTTACACATTGTTAAATCTATTTAAAATCATATAATGGAAGCAATTGAGTTATGTATATAGTCAGACTTCTTGTAGATATATTAATATAATCTTTAGTCAAAAAAAAAATGTTTCTATATAGAAAGCAAACAAACAGGAAATGATGATATAATCTTCAAAATAAAAATAAAAATTTCAAAATCTGAATAGTATATTCAAACATAATTTTGGCATCTTTAGTTTCCTTCCTTTAAAAATTCAAAACGAAAAACCCCCAAAAGAAAAAAACCTAAATATTTTTTCTTAGACAGTAAAAGAAAAATCAACATTTTTTTTTGCATTTATATATGTATAAGAAAATCGTTTTTTTTGTCTTTCAAATTTTCCTTTTACAAATAAAAAAAAAGGATATTAACAGACATTCAAAAACATTTATAACAGCATAAAGACGAACAACAAAAAAGGATATAACATAAATAAACAATACAAAAATGTTGTAAAGTCCTATAATCAGATAAGTTCTTTTTTTGTCATATACTAAACTATTATAGTTTAAAGATCAACAAAAAATATATTATTATTCTTATGCCAGGAAAAATTTATATTTCCGGAATAAAAAAATATATATAAAAAATTTAGTATTAAAATTAAGATTTAATAAAATTGATAAAGAAAAATTTAAAATGATATTTTATGTTTCAATTATACCTTGAATTTAAGGATTTAGGAAAAATTACACAGATTATTTACGCATCATTTTTTATAAGGTTATGTGCTCTTAGTTTTAAATGGTTTTAGGAAAATTTGAATTAGAACTAACCAACTAACAGCCGAATTCTCATTTTCACGTTAATAGAAATTTTTCCGATTTTTCGACAATCACAGGCCATGAATCATGACAGTCGTGGAAGGGATTTAAGATCACTGGAGACGACCATCGTCACTTGCTTTCAAAAGTATAATAATTTAACGTATCGATTTAAACACGATTTTACTTTTATACCAATTAGTTTAGCATCATATGAAACGATATCGTAAAATGTTTACAAGATATTATTTAAATTTGTATATTTTGTAAAAAAACAAACTAAACAAACAAAAGTCTATTATATAAAATGCATTATTTGAAATTGATATTCCAAGTCAGTTAGTGGAACACTATAATTAATGAAACCTCAATAGAATTCCGTAATATAACTATACACAACATGAAGAAATCCATTAAGAGATTAAAAATTATTCAAATATTAATTATTTCAAAATTAATTATTCTAACTGAATCCATTATTATGTCAAATAAATTCACAAACAAATTTAATCATTTTACCTTAAAACTACCCTGAAAATTTTTTTTACATATTCATTCAAAAAATCAGTTAATTTCGAAAATTGTACTATGGTAATAATTCATTCTATTCGAGGGAAAACTAGAATAGGAAAATAAATTCCACTAGAAAAAAAAACAATTCTATAGAACTAAATTCCGATCGAAAATGAGAATAAGGTTAATCTTTAATTAAAATAGATTCTACATTATTGTTAAAAAATTCTATTATTATTTTTTAAAAGTATCCTTTTTTACAGTACATATAGACAAATAATTTTGTTTTTGTTAGTTCAATTCATAAATTAAATTATTTCACAAAATCAAAGAAACAACTTTGTATATGTAAATTTGAAACATTTTTAATCTTTTGAAAACTTTTACGTCCTTTACTTCATATTTCTATTCAAAACTTTATATTTTCAACTAACCATAAATTACGATTTTGTGTGAATTTCTTACAAAATACAAAAATGCATTTTTATCTGCTCTAATTGAATTTTCAATCTTAACTGATTTTCTTAAAAAAATTATACGTAAACATCCAAGAAATCTTAAAAGCTCTACCAGTTATATTATACATATTTTGCTTTTGAATTTTATATGAAAATATATTGACATAAGTTTTTGTTGTACAAGTATTTATAATATTTTTTCGGATATAACATTGAAATTTTCGGAAAATTGAAGGAGTAATTTCGCTTTTGGGAGTTAGTAAAATATTTATAAAGCCGACGACAAAAATAGGGGACAATATTTTTTTTCAAAAGTTATGCAATAATTGAAATAAAATATTAGAAAACATCAATACATAAATGAAATATTGAAAAATAGTCTATAATATTGAAATTTTGTTTTTTTTTGTATATTGTAACTTTTCTAATTGTGACAAATTTAAAATTTTGATTATAGGTTTTTGGAATATCCTGTACGAAAATGATAGAAAAATCAAACATAATTCAAATATTTTATTCTATTCATTAAAAATGTCCTTCTAATTTTCATTTATTAAAATATTATAAAAATTTATTGTATACTTTATAAGTTGGAATTACATTTATGCATATGCCACAATATTTTTTTTAAATTTTCATATATTTATTATTTATTTTAGTGTTCTACGAACTATAACAGAATATAGTGCTAATTGCTTCGAAAATCGATTTATTACAATTACATAATTATTGCCAAAAGTATCATTTATAAATGTTATATTTGCGTGATTGAAAATTAGGAATTTAATAAATTTATAAAAATAATTATAAAGGTAATTCAATTTGTATTATATTTCAACAAATATTAAAAACATGATATTTAATTAAATATTTATTAGAAAAAAAATCGTTTTTTTTTTGTTTTGGTTACCATAAATATAATTCAAATCATTACAGATATTATTTGATTACATATTTTCAATGATAGGAGGCAAATTATTTATTAATGATCGAATAACAAAATCTATGAAAATGATAATAATAAATGTAAACAAACAAACAAAAAAATGTTTTTATAAATGAAAATTCATTTATGTATACACTTTGATTATATTTATATAATTTCAACTAATTAATTCAGAATAAAAATAGATTATAGGCGGTTATTAATTTTAATTAAATAGAAACATAATTAGTTTCCTAAAATCACAAGAGAATTTTATATACATACCACAAAAATTACTAAATAAATATTAATTAATTTTTATGTATCTAAAAAATGTATTAAATGGGATAAACATAGTTGTTTAGATTAAAGATAAAATTATATATAATGTAGATAATATTTGGAGTTTGTTAATCGAATTTATGATATTTAAAAGATTTTTACAAGCACTAAAATTATTAAATCTATCCCATCATGACTGGAAAATATATTAAATTATAAATTAATGTAAATGTGTGCCAACTTCATTCAATTAAAAGAGCTAGATAAAATTTCATCCATCAGATCACGTTTTAAATATAATAATTAAAAAAATAATTTCGAATAACAACTAAATGCGTGTAAGTATTTTTATTTATCCCAAAAGTAAGTAATGTTTAACATTATTGATATTTAAAATGTTGATTATTAAATTAAATATTTTGAATTTATAATATTTCTATGTATGTGATGTGTGAATTAGCACTTTATATGCTATTAAATTTTTGAAACAATAATTTTAAATATTTTCAATTATAAAATAATTTTAGAATAATACAAATTGTATAATAACAATTTTCAATGTTACCATATTAAATTTGAATTAATCTATATAAACGTTTTATGAAATTTTATTATATTTTACCATTATTTGAAAATATAATTGTAATATTTGATAAATACTCAAGGCATAAATGAAAATTATATTACTTATATTTATGATATTCAATTTTTTATATGTAAATTTTACTTATAATCTTTAATTATTAAAATATAATTTTGATGAAAATCGAAAAAGAGATAATATTTTTTAAAAGTTTAATTGAAAATACTATATAAAATAGTTTTAAGAGAACTACTCAAACAAAAGGAAACCTTATGAATGAATATGACTACAATATAATTTCAAGTGCTTAAAAGATTTTGATTTAAGCAAGAAGAATATTATTTTATTAACTTTTAAAATAAAATTAATCACAAATTTTTTACTAAAATTAAAATTTACTCTAAAATTAAATTCAATATACGATTTTTTAAAAAGAAAAATATGATAAATTAAATTATCATAAATTTCCTAAAAATTGAAAAAAATATAAAAAAAAAGGAAACTCCTGGTGGTAAAGGAACCTAAATCGTATTTAACATATTTTTATTTATTTTTTTTTTAAATATTAAATGAAGCTTCTTATTTTCCATCAAAAAGCTGACATTGCAAATTAAATAAAAAGCTAGATAAGAAAGTCTATTATATTTAAATAATTCTGATCAATCTAATATTCAAATTAAGTTTAACATTACGAAAAATTAAATTACGAAAGCAAATAATTGAATATAAAATTTTCTTATTTTTTTTCCTTTTCTTTTTTTTGTTATTGGAAATATATAGGAACGAAAATTCATTGAACCGAATAAAAGCGTATTGAATTTTAATGAGTTGGCAAAAAAAAATAAAATTTTGTATTTTATTATAACTTTAATATTATTATAATTTTTTTTAAAATCAAAAACACCAATAGTAGATGATGAATGATCAGATGTAATGATAATCCTGGATTAAATTTCAATAATTATATTAGAATATGGTTTTTAAGCATTTTAATTATTCCTATTTTTTTCATTAATTTTGTAGGTAAATAAGAACTAAAAACATTTCATTTATTTATGATTTTTTATATTTAATTAGAAAACTTAAATTTATCTCCTACTTTATCTTAATTTCACTGTCATATCTCTGTTTTTAGCACATTTCCAACCAAATTGGAAGAAATGTGTATATTAGTTTCACTCTGTCTGTCCGTCTGTCCGTCTGTCCGTCTGTCCGTCTGTCCGTCTGTCTGTCCGTCCGTCCGTTTACACAAACTTCTACATCTTTCAAGATAGAGTGTTAAAATTTTGAATAAAGATAGATAGTAATAAAATAATAGGTCCAGTAGAACAACATTTTCTTCTATGTCTTTTCTCCTCTGAGTTATTCCCCCTCCAAGTTCGAAAATTACCCATATTAAACATCTAATAACTTTTAAACCAATAAAAAATTTTGAGGTCTGTAAAAGCCATAAGATAGGAAAATCTTTTATCTTTTTGTGAAATAAACAAATTTTTTAAAATTTAATTCTTTGATGTATAAAAATACCGTTATCTTCATACAACTTTTTTTTAGTTTTTTTAACACCCTGTATTTCTCAAACTGCTTATTATATAAGGCTGAAATGTACCAAAGAGATATCTAAAAAATAACTAGAGTCTCTGAAGAAATTGTATCCGTATCTCTTCTCCCCTTTCCGTTGTGGCCCTTCGAAAATCAAAAAATTACATTTTTAATTTACTTGTAAAATTATAACTGCACAATATTTTTAAAAACAAATATTGAGAAAAGTGTCGAAATTCATATTTTTTTAAAGTGCATTAATTAATAAATTATAGTCATTTGCCTCACACTTATAATTAATCAAAATTCTTAATCATGTAAAATTTTGCAAAAAACGAACATTTTGCATATTTTTAGGAGCTATATAAAGGGAATATTGGATATTATTTCATATTACATTATATGTTCAATTAAAAGCAAAATTAGGGAAAACTTAAATGATAATTTTATATATATGTATTTTGTTGGAATAATAAACTTGGAAGGAAAAAAAATTAATAAAATCGAACAGGGACACATTTTTTACCTATATTTACCATATCATTTTTTATCTTTCCTATGTATAGTACATTGAAAATACTACTAAAACTGCACAATATTTACTACTAAAACTGCACAATATTATAGTACATTGAAAATACTACTAAAACTGCACAATATGCACATATAGGAATTCCAATTGTTTTAGAATAGCTCATAGTTCTACATGTGGCGATTTTGAGGAAATGTGCTTTTGACAAACCCGGGGTTTGTTTATCGTATTTTTTTTAAAATGAATTTTCGTATTTCGATTACAAAAAGTATATCGAAATATAAATAAAATCTCTGTTTTATAAAACTTTTGTATTCAAATTATCACTTAATTAATAACAATAAATAAAATTTGATTTTCAATTTTCTGTTCTTTAATATTTTTCATAAATTTGCCCAGACATTATTATCAAACACCCGCCATTACAAGAAACAGAAGTAACTTTTTCGCACCGCACCCCCAACATAAAAAATAATAATAAGTATTTATTTATATTATTTATTTTCATCGCTAGGACATTGTTTACATTAGCACTTACATAATTCCAGCTACCAAAAAAAGTTTTAAAATAGATTAATTTTAATTTTCCTTGTTTTTCCTGCTAAATAAAAAAAAAAATTTTTCCATTTATTTTAAGGAATTTTCTATATTTTTCTTTGTATAAAATAATTTCCATAAATTAACAAGCTTTAATTATTTGGAAAGGTATAAAAATATATATATAATTGTTTTTCTTTTTCTTTATGTTGATTTTTATATAGGAAACTAATAAATACGAAATTTTATTTTTAGGAAAATTTTCACTTTAGGGTATTCTGTGAAAAATTAAATTTTGATGAACAAAAAACACTTTATAAAAACGATTTTCCAAATTTTTTTGAGAATAAATTATTAATGGTGTTTTTCATTTTTCTAATAAAACAAATAAGTTTTTTTTTTTTTGTAATGTTGATTTTTTGTTGAAAAATTTAATTGAGCTGAAAATTATAATTATTATTTATTATTAAATATAAATACACAATTTTTAATAATAATAACAAATTAAATTATTTTAAATTAATTTTTGTTGTGTTGTTTTAAAATAATAATCAAAGAGAATTTATTAATTTTAAAATGAAATTTATTTAGTATTTTAATAAGATTATTATTTCGATGAACTATTATAGAAATTTGATAATTTTAAAATTTAAAATAATAAATTTACTAAAGAGTAAAAAATTCAATTAACGCTAAACTTTTTTGTATAGATAATAAATTACCATGTGGCTTTACAACTAATATCCACAGAGTTTGTTAAGTGCTATAATAAAACTAAGTCAACTTGCTAACTCTTTCTAAATTTTTCGTATTATTATTGCTATATTTACACATGAAAATATTGAAATATTTTTATTATTATTTTATAATTTCCTTTTTAAACAAAGTAAATTAATTTTTATTGTTTTGGTAAATTTCAATCTTCATTTTTGATTTCTTTCCGATTGTCTTGACTAAAATGTTATTAAAGCGTAAAATAAATTTCCTGTAAAAAATTAATAAAATTAAAATATAAACGAAAATTTCAAAAAAATAAATAAATTAAAATAAATTTTCTTTACAGAGATTATAATAAAAACAATACTTTAATAATTCCACCATCACAATTTTCTGTATTATTCAAACAAAAAACATGGCATAAAAAGAAAATCAATAAATTTTATTTTTTTTATTAATATTAAAGAATAATAAAAAATATATATTTTATTTATTTTTTTCAATTTTCCTCTTTACACACCCTTAAAAAAGCCCATGCAATATACGCACAGCAGGGATACACAATTTAATATATATAAAAAAATTTTTAGGATATTTTTGTGTTGAAAAATTATAATACTCCTTAAACTCCCCAAGCCAAAGTGCAAATAAAAAAATATCATTTTTGGCACCTTACAACCTAATACAATTTTCGTAAAAATAATATCTTTTCAAATATAATAAAGAACAAAAAAAATATATATTAAAAAGTTTTACCAGATACAAAAAGGAACTCTGTATGCTAAACTAAGGAGTTTGTTAAAAACCACCAAATATTGAATAACGTAAACATGTTTTAAATTAACAGTCGTTATTTAATATTTTATTTTATAGTGCTGGAGCTCGAAACATTACGAAAGTTTAATATTTGGAGCATATTCTATTTATGCAATCATATAAGTACCTTATACTTGACATTCAATCAAGATTTTCAAAATCTAGTCAAAATCAAGATTCCTGATAAAATAAAGTTTCCTAGTTCCTGGGTATTCTTCAGATATAGTTCTCTGAGATTTCCGTATTCATCGAAAGCAATATTGATTTATTAAACTTTCATTTTACAACTCATATTTACTTAACAGATTTCTGTAGCCGTCAATTAAATTCTGTAAGTAAAATATTTCAGCTTCAAGTAAAATTTAATTAATTTAAAGTTTTTGCAACTCGATAAAATTCCAATTCCATTAAAATTTCAATTTAATTTTCATAAATTTCAACAATTTTACAAATACAACAATGCCTAAACATTTTCCTTGATTAAAAAGATTTTTTTCCCAGTTAAATGGAAATGACAAATTTAAAATTAATATTCATAAAAATTATGATTGAAAAAATATTCTTAAAAAAAATTCTTAAGAAAAATAAAAACGATAATAAAATGGAAAAAATATGGTAGAAAAAAAAAATTTTGTGATGTGATGATAAATTTTTTAACATTTACATAACATTTTTTTTTTTTTTTGTTTCTCAGTTTTGCTTAAAATTCAGTAAGTACAATGAGGAGCAACATATATTCAAATATAAATATTTTTTAATATAAAAAATAAGTTGAAAAGTTTATTTACTTTTTCTTGCAAATCAAATTTAATGTTATTAAATATTTTACCTTCTTTTTCTTGTATATAAATATTATTAAATTTAATATCGTCTGTGTTAACATCGTTTCCATTTTTTTTATGTAATATCATTAAAACATTATGACATTTATAATTTACTTTTTCATTATATTGTACAAGAATTTTTTCTCCATCCATGGCATTTACAAGTTTCAAAATATAAAAAATTTCTAAATCAAATTTTAAAGGTTAAATTCAATTTTAGATTTTCTTTAACTTTCATTTTATTATTTATATTTTGATATTATTTATTTTCTTTATTTTTTTTTTCTTTACCACAATTCGTTTTAAGGACATTTCCAATTGTAATTTTAATTAGGAATTGTATAAATTTATTTGTTTAAAACGAAAGGACTTAAAAAAAGGATTTCTAAATTTGTGATTTATGTAATATAATATTTTTTTTTTTTTGAATTAAAACTTTACAAAAAAAAAAGGATTTTTTATATTATTTTTTAATTAAAAATTTTGTATTAAAAACAATGGAAAATATATTTTATGGTAATGAGATTGTTTTCTTTCTAGGACATCAAAAAAAAGCATAAAGATTTTCTTTATTGTCAATTTCAGCTTGTAAAATTATAAAGACAAAACCCAAATCTACAAAAAAAAAAAAAAAAAGTTTGTATTTATTGTAAAATATTCATCAGTAAAAAAAGACGGAATGATTTTCAAATTAATTTTCCCTGGGGAAAGTTTTTCCTATAATATACCACACACACAAAAAAAATTATAACAAATTTGAAAATTTATGCTAGAAAAACCGCAAATAGAAAAATATTGCGGTTGATTAAAAATTAATTATATATATATTTTGCCAAGAATAAAAGGACTTTTGTGATATTGAGGACAATGCAGATAAAAAAAGATAAATTTTAAAAAAAAATATGAAAATGTTATTGTATTTTATTTTGGGTAGTGTAAAAAGAACGTTAGTAAATTTTGATTGATAATTTTAAATTTTGAGCAAAATACACCATACTTTTTTTTGTCATTTATTATATAGTACAACTAACACTAATCCACTATCTGGTGATTTGAATTACGTCGAGAAAAAAATCGTCTATATAAACTTGACTTCTATTTGCGATTGCGACTATAAAATTTATTTAATCAAACGTTAAAATTAAAATTAATAATAAGCCTACACCATCTACACGTCCAGGCCCTCTAAAATTGTGGGAAACTGTTCTAGGTGGTCTAAATAAATAGCACATTAAATTTTACCAAACCCTGTAGGTTGTAGGATATAGAAAAGTGCAAAAAAAATTTAAATGAAAAGAAATTACTTTAACTTCAATGGGCTATAATAATACGAAAGGCGCGCCCGATAGTAAATATAATCAAATGTACTAAATATAAAATAGGACATCAAGACAGACGGATTAACAAAAAAAAATCTATAACATAATAATCCTTTTTTTGGTGTTTTTATTATATAAAAATTTATTTTAAAATAAGCTTTTTAAGAATCTTCAACACACACAAAAATGTAATTAATAGTTTTATACAAGGAAGACAAATGATTTTATGTTTTTTTAGTTATGATGAATTTCTATTGTGATTTCAATTTTACTTAAAATCATTAAGTTTTTTTTTGTGGTTATAATAATTTAATTCTCATTTTGAAAATCTATAAAGTTTATTTTTTGTTTCTGTAAAAAAAACTTATTGAAAACTTTCTTATAATAAACCATTATTATTATAATATTAAGGATTAAAATTTTAAATTCATAATCTCATAATAAAAAAAAAATAATGTTTGAAATAAATTTATTATAATGTTAAATAAATTATAAGATTTGTAATTAAAGTTAATTATACTAATAGATTTAATAAATTTTTTTTATGCAAAAGTTTTGCTTTTCTATGTTAGCTTAATAGTATAAAAACGAAAAGCTTATCAGAATTGTTAAATTTAAATTCTTTTTCTATATACTAAAATTATTTTTATATGGAAATAGAAAATATGTATTAATTCTATTATATTATAAATTGTGAATCCATTTATATTTAATTTAATTTGAAATTAACATTAATTTTTCCTTGAAATCGTTAAAAATAAAATAAAATTATTCATCAGTTTTCCCAAAAAACTATTTATTCTTTATATATGCCACAAAAAATAAACAAATTCTTTAAAATTTATCTGAAAACTCAATTAAAAATTATTTTGTTTGAATACTAAAAAACCAATTCACAAATATTAATTTTACTTTTTTCCATAAAATTTGTATATTCAAATCTTCTACATACTTACATAATATAAAAATTTATATACCTTAACTAACGTTGATTTATTCAATTTATTTGTCGTTACTATAAAAATTGTAATATTGTGTTTGATACATTAATAACAACGAATAATTTTTTTTTTTATTTAAAATCTTCATTTATCATGTAATCTCAGCATAGGAAAAAAATGTATTTTTAATGAAATTCGTCAACATTAATTCCATTATAATAAAAGTTCTCTTTCCTAACTTTTGTCTTCATTTTTATTTTTGAACAAATCAGTTCGTTTTGTTGTTGCCTTATCCTTCTTAATTTTCGTAAATTTTTCATTCTAAATCCTTTTAAATCAAAATAAATTATTGTAACGTTTGTCACGTCTGTTACTAGCTATAATATAGAGCTAAAAATCTATAGCTTTAAAACAGTAGCAATAGCTAAAAATTTATCTTGTATAAAAAAAAACGAACATACGTATGTATATGTACCGTACCGTATATAAAGACAAATTCATAGTAATGAGATCACATTTTACAATCATGCACCAAAACCATTCCTTGAATATAATTTATATAATATAGTCAAAATTTTCATGTTTGTTACATTTATTTTTTAACAATTTTTTTGTTTTGTTTTTGTATTTTTAAAATTAGATTTAGACAAGATTTAAAGGTTACCTGCTGAAATAGAATTTATTTTGATATTGTATGTGTGTAAAAAAAAGGATGTATGGAAATAAATGTGTATAAGCAAAATTATAAAAAAAAAGAAGTTTAAATTTTTGTTTTTTTGTTAATTTTCAGATCACGTTTAGAAAAAAATTCAGAATATATTTTCAATGTTATTAAAACAATTTAAGTTTTCGTTTAAAGAAAAAAATATTTTAAATAAAAATTTTAATTTGGTTTTTAAATTTTTAAATATATAAAGAAAAAATTGACTGTTACATCATGTAATGAGATGTGAATAAAGTTATAAAAAATATATTTACTATAAATTTTAAGTAATTACTAATTTAGTAAAGTCCATGTACATAATTTTGATGTTAAATATTACTATCTAGTCTTATAGTCCCCCGACTTAAATATAATGTAAATTATCCAGAAAAAGTTTTTCATTTATAAATTATTTTTCTCAAAAATGTACTTAAATCATTTCTCACATTTTGTTCCATATTACTTAGGCTAATAAATTAATCTCCCACCGACTACAAATCTTCTCACAGACTTAAATATTCTCCCATCCAGCATCCAGCTTAATATTACTAGCACGTTTTTAATTCATTGACGATGAAAGAATATCTAAGGTAAAATATTGTTTAAGGATTCATTAATGCTGTTATACTATCCATATACCCATATACATATACATATATGATTTTCTCCATTTTCTTTGTGCCACGATTATACGCACATATTTTTTTTATAGAAAAATTTTTTTTTTAATCAATCCGCAATACGACAAAAAAAAATGAAAAATTTTTCTAGAAAAACGATATATTTAAGGATCTAATATTTATAATTTTCTTTCTCGTTGGGAAAATATTTTCTTTTGTATTTCTTATATAAAGGGAAAGAAAAATTATTTAAGTAGATTTTAAGTAGGGAAAACGATATTGGGTATAAATGATATTATGATCCTTAGCAAGAAAAAAAAAAGGATATCTTAATCGGATTAGAAAGTATTTTATATGTTGAAAGGAATAAATTTTAAATAAAATTTATTATAACTAATAAGCAAAAATTTTGAAGCAGGTGATGAAAAAAATTTATATAATAAAAAATTTCTTTTATACAGATTAAGTCGATGGAATGGAAAATTGTTACCAAATTTACTGTGAGAATTTGGACCTTTTTTCAAGACAACCAAAAAAATAAATTTACTATTATTTAAATATTTAATTTTTAAGCTTTTTTATATACGATAAATATGAAAAAAAAAAAAATACAAATTAATTTTAATATCAAAAAGGTTCTATATACCAATTTTCTGAATTTAATTTGAATACAAATTATAAATTTAATAAGAAATTAATTAATCTTTTTATCTAACTATTAATAATTAACTTCAATATTTAATTATAATTGAAATATTTAATAACCCCTTCAATTAAATTCATTTATATATAAATAATCATATTTCTGGGAATTATAAAATCTATACACAACATAAAATAAAATAAAATGTAATTTTATTATTTAAATCAATAAAATTTAAAATTTAAATATGATTAAAATCTTAAATAAACACAAAAATATAATTTGTTATTACATCCCAGAAATAAACATATTGCCATCATCATCAAAGAAAATATTATAGTATTGAAAATTCATAAATCATTTTCATTAAACTGACGATAGGAGAAAATCATATTGAAACCAATGTAAAAAAATTTTTTGTTCATAAATCAAAAATTACAAAAACAAAAGTTTATAAATGGTATTTTATATTATGTACAAGAAATTTTTTGTAGTATATTGATTTTTTTTTAAATAATACAGAGTGATTCCTTGAATAATAATCAATTTATTGTAAAATATTTAAATTATTGTTTAATGGAGCATATGGCAGGGAAGATAGATACCTGCCTTTCCTGGTATTATATTTAGGTGAATTTGTTGTTTTAGCTTATAATTTCGAGCCAAGACATTGCTTTCTGTCTAATTTCAATAAAGTTATTGCAGTATTAAATGTATATAGTTTTTAGATAAACTGATTTTATGGCTATGGGCAACAGTTGCCTCAATATACATACTATTACTTGTTGCAATTATTATATATATATATATATAGATACATAGTTTCTTCAAATATAAGAAATTTACATCTCATACTCTGTATTAAAGTATAATTCATATAATTTTAAATTTAATATACTATTTTTTAAATCTTTTCTAACAATACATATTAGTCCAAAATTTCGGAATTCGACTATTACTTTAAATTGAAATTTTCATATTGTACAAAAGGAAAACCATAATATTAATGTAATATACGAATATACCACATAATCCACCTTGTTCAATATTATTTCACTATCATTAAGTTTATATATTAAAAATATATTAAAATAAAATCATATTCATTTCCATTTCATTTAATCTAAATAGCATAATATGTATATGTAAGTATGTATGTATATGTAGATAATATTGACTAAAAAAATTGTCAAATTTAACCATAATATTTAAAACAATTTTCGTAATATGAAAATAAGATTTTACAATAAAAATTAAACGTTAATAATATTTAAAATGCCTGTGGCAAATAGTAAATATATAAAAAAAATTTAATTATACTGAAAAACCTAAACGAATTTCTAAACCAAAGAAGGATTTAACTCTACTTTTGTGTTTAATCGTATTTACCCAATTATTAATGTAACTATACTATATGTATAATAATAGTTTCATATTTCCTCCTATATTATAATTGTTTATTTTTACTACTTTGGAAAATCTACTTTTCCTCTAATAAAATTTTTTAAGTACAACTATCAAGGATATGAGCAGAATTAGTTCTTTTTTATGACTGCAAATAAATTATATTATATTATATACACAAAAACTGGTCTATAGAAGCATTAAATAATATGAAAATGACTAAAATTTATGATCAAATTATTTCATTCTGTACATTTATTAAACGAACAAAAAAAATTATAATTTATATTGCCAGTTAAAATATTAATTTTAATATAATATTTTGGATTATATAAAATTTTAAATGTCATTGAAAATGAAGAATTTTCATTTCTTTTACAAATTATAATAATTTATAATAATTATTATGAAATAAAAGTTTTATATTTGCAAAAAAAATGGTAAAATGAAATTTTTAAATAGCTTTTCATAATAAAATTTATTAATTTAATGAAATAAAAAATTTCTTAATAAGAAAATTTATTTACTACTTAAATTTAAAAATATTTTAAGCTTTGACCACTTCTTATAATTCTTGAATTATTTTATGACTTTTAACACAATTAAGAATAAAAGTTTAATTTATTTTTCTTGTATTTTTCATATTTTCGAATATTTTATGGAAATTTATTACTTGAAGTGTGAAGAAAATAATTTCTCAGTAAAATTGTATATAAACAAAAATATTGTAATAAATTTTAAATTCGAAATCTTTTTATTTAATATATTATTTATTTTAGAAAGTAAATTAAAGACAAACAATTTTAAGTATGTATTGTGTTTAATTAACTTAAAAAAATTTAATTTCAAGGATTATTTTTAAAATTCTTTTAGGGTTGAGTTTTTGTTTTGAACACAAATTTGTGCCGCATTTGTGACTTCGTAATTCTCAACAAAATTATACAAATTGAATTACACATTTGATGAATTTAGTTTAGCTAACTAACGATTAGATAATTTGCTTCTGAAAAAATGAACATTAATTTTATCAATTATTGTCAATTATAGAAAGTTATTTAAAATTTGGAAAATTTTTGTTCTTATTCAAAAAATAATAAGTATGGCAAAACTATAATTACGTAATTTAAAAACATTAAAAATTTATGTAAATAGAAAAAAGGGCTACTGATGCAGATATACTGATATTTGGTTAAAACCTTTGATTCGCTCATATGAAATATATAATAAATTTCTAATGGTAATAGAAACAAATGAAAAGTAAATAGTAATTGAAAATATAATAAACTATCTAAAATATTTGTTGAAATTTAATATATATGTAGTAATAAAATTTAATTTAAATAAAGTTTGTTACTAGAATATTTTTGTTGTTGTTGAATCTAATTTGTTAATTTTTATTCTTACATAATAATTTATGTAAACACAAATATGATGAAATAAAACTATTAATTTACATAAGAGCCTTTTATATTTTCATTTCACAAAATAAGAAAAAATGCACTTTTCAATTCTAAAATGTAATATTTTCTCCATTTTTGAAAAATGTTTACTAAAAGCAAAAGAAAAATAAACCAACCTTTTTTGAATCTACTCTACTATAGTTGCATATTTTTCTTCACCCACAATGTTTTATGTATTTTATATATATACATATGTACATATTATTTAGCAGAAAAAAAAACTAGAAACTATCTTTTTTTGTAACATGTTTTTACTCTGGTTAAAAAAAGATAGTATTTGTATGCAAACAAGATATAGAAAAAAAATTCTTATTATTATTACTTATTTTACATAGATACCAACAAACATTATTAAATGATATAATGTATAATATTTTAGTATATATGTATGTTGATTGTATGGGGTTTGCTTTATCTACATATATGTATACAAGTATATAATGATGGAATCTAGAAATAACAAACATATTTATTTTGGAGTCAAAATGAAAAAAAAAAAACTTCTAGCTTAAATAAATTTTTCCTTTATAATACAAACAAAACAAATTAAAGTGTGTGTGTGTTTCATCCTCTTCTACATGTTTAAATACACAAAAAAAATGGAAATCTATGATATGATTTCATAATATTTCATCATAAACTCACAACATATTAAAATATAAATATGAAAGAAAAAAAATTTCGTTGTTGTATGATAATGAAACCATGAAGGGAAGCTATTTTTTTTAGTGATTCTTTTGTAAATTTTTGTTTTTGTTGATGCAATTTTCAATTTACATATTTCATAAAATGCAAAAAAAAAACGAAAAAAGAAGAAAATTTTTTATGTAAATATAACTGGAAAGGATCTATTTTGGTTAAGAGAACATACTTCTTAATAAGAACAATTTACGTAAGTAAACAAATTGTTGGAATATGCGAGTTTTCCTATTTTTGGTATTGCAATGAATTCAAATGTAATAATTAATGAAAATATGAGTTATGTGTTTTTGTTTTTTAGTAAATGTTTTAATTTTTAGTTGTTTGCGGTTATGTAAGTTTTTGTACATTTTTATACTTACATAACATTTCATTAGGTTAAGAGGATGAAAGAATATTTATTCAGGTAAACATACAGAGAAAAAAAATAAATGTATTATTATCAAATGGTAAAACTTCATATTTTAGGTTAACTTTTTAGTTGTTTCTGAGTAAATGGTAATTAGGAAACTATAAATTATCCCTTCTTAATAATAAGCACAAGATTCAAATCAATGTGAAAAATTATAGTTATCCTGAAACGATATTTCTTTCTAAATACTTTCCAGTCAACATTTATGCTTTATCCTTAAAGAAACATCTCTTTTTTGTACTAAAATCATTTTAGGAGAAAATTACTTCTTGCATTTCATTTAGAAATACAGAAAATTTTTATTCGATTTATGTAGTTTTTCATTCCTTAATTTTTTTATTTATACTTCTTTCTATTTTTCTTACACAAAAAAAAAACAAAATATTTTTATATATTTTCAATTACATTTATCACAACAACAAAAAAGATTGAAAAAGTTTTAACCACAATAAAACCACAGTGAAACTAAAAACTTTTTTTTTTTTAAATAATTAACAAAAAAAAAATAGTAGATGAAAAGTTTTAGAATTTCATTTTGCTTAACTGATTTTAGGACAATAACCTTAAAAACCAAAAGAGAAAAAGGAAAAAAAAACGCATACAATGACAAGAAACTGATTGCACACAATAAAAACACTTCCCTTTTTTCCACTTATGTATTATAATAAAGAAAAAATAACAAACATTGAATTTTCTAAAGAATTTTTCAGTGAACAAAAACAACAAGAAAAATCTAGATAGTTTTTTTTATATACATAATATTTACCTAAGATTATTCTATTGTATTGTCATCAACAGGATGCCTAAAGTATATCCTGTCTGGTAGAAATTCTACAATAACCAAAACAAAATATAATAAAAAAAAATTTAGTGTATAAATATCATTTAAAGGGGTTTGATAATGAACTATTTGGTTTTGTAATTTCACATAGAGGCAACTAAAATCTTTAGACAACTCCAAAACTCCTCATTTACAAAAAATCTTCACTTTCTGAAGTTCAGTTTTGTGATGTCGCTGGTAACCAATTGCTCCGCACTACAACAAAATTTGGGTTGAAAATTTCCTTATTAATGTCATTTTTGTCCAAATATGAAATTCACAATATTATTTTTAGAAAAAGATTTTGAAACTTCTAGAGTTAAAGCTACCGAATGCTTTAAAAGTACTAGATATAAACTGATTATATGATTGCATTTGTACAAATATTTTATAAAATTATAAAAAAAAAACTTTCCGGCAGAATAAAATTTATAAGAATATTTAAATCTGAAAATTCAGAAGTTAAAAAAAAATAGTTCAAATAAACTAACATGATAATAAATACATGACGTATAGAAAAATGAGCACAAACTAAAAAAAAATTGTGATCATGGTCCTTTTAACAAAGAATTCCACACAATGAAAAAGGACTAAAAATATATTAATAGTAAATGTACAAATTCTTGTCAGCAATTCCATTATTACACAATTTTTTTTTTGTATGCTATGAAAAAATTAAGATTAGTTACAATCAAAAACATTTTTTTTTTTTTCATATTTTTTTTTTGCAACTAGATGATATTTTTCTACATGGCTACGTGACCTACATACCGAAAAAGAACATTTAGACTTACTCCACTAAATTTCCTTTTTATATTAAAAAAAAAAGGATATTTTTCATTATATTCTGCTTTTACTATATTTAAACAGTAAGTAAAAGCCCACTAATTTCTTTTTTATATACATAATTTTTTTTTATGTAAATGTATGTAGAAAGGATATTAAATATATAAAGGACTATTTTATGTGCTTTCAACAAACACAACCAAAAATACATTACTTAATCTTTTTTTTTTGTTGGAAATTTAATATAAACACGAATTAAAATTAAAAAGTATACTGCACAATAATATTACAGTTTTTTGCAGATTTTTAAACCGCAAAATATTAAAACTATAATATATTTAAATTTTCGTTTAATGAACCAAAAAAAAAAAATGAAATTCGAAACTTTTTTAATATAATTTGTAATTAACTCTAACATAAATATTACTAATTGTTGAGCAAAGAAAAAAAAAAATAGTAAAATGAAAATTTATATTTTAATATACACCAACTAAGAAAAAAAAATTATGATATTTTTCCAACATTATTTAGTTAATTTTAATCGTTAAAGTTTCATATTTTCCTAGTTGGAAAAAATTAAAATGTTGTTTGTTCAATGCAGACCATAGAAAAATAAATGCAAGGAAAAAAAAATTGTGAAAAAATATCCTTTAAAAGTTTTTTGTTTTTATGAATTTAATTTGCTTTTAAAAGGAAATGAGAAAATTATTAATTTTAAAATACAATTATGCGAGAAGGAAAATATTTTAATAAATATTTTTTTTTTATAATATGTATTTTATATTTGTGTTTTTTTTTATTTACCATAAACATTTGTTTATAATATCACTATCTTTAAATCTCAATATATTTAATATAGTTTTATTTACAAAAAAAAAATTTACAAATATTTCATAAAGAAGTGTTTAATATAGAATTATCTGCAGGATAATTATTTATTATATATAAAATTATAATTTAAATCATAGTTCATTTCCGCTTTATGAAAAATTCTGCCAGTAGTCCAATCAAATCATAATATCAATTTACTGAACACATTTCTATTATTTTTTTATCCGTATATATTAAACATCTAATTATATTTTAATTGGCAAAATTTTCGATCAAGAAAATTTAAGATATTTATTTTATTTCCTAATTTTCATTAAAATTATTACCAAATCTATAACTATAGGTAAATATGAGTTGTATACATTAAAACAAGTTTTAAGAATCTGAATTTATTAGGCAATTTCTTATATTTAAGTTATATTTTATACTAAATCATATTTAATATGTCAAAAATCAAATAAATAAGAATCCAATTTTAAATTTTTAATTTAGCTTAACATCTACTTGCAAATAGTTACTCGTCATCTAATCATCTTACTGAAACATTATATCATTATTTACAGAATCTTTACAAGTTTATAATTTCATCTCCATCCATTAAAAAGTAGCCTAATTGAACAGTATAAAATTATTATAAAATGAAATTATTATGTTTATTACATTCCTCTTTAAAATATAATAAAAGTACTAAATAAATATTTCAAAACATAGAATATTTTTTTTTTTTAAATTGATTAAAAACAAAAGATATTATATTAAATTGAAAGACTCCATAATTGAAACATGTTGACACTATTTATATATGTACATAGTTTTATAAATGTATTCTTAAATTAAATTTTCAAAATTACAAAATTACCCATCATCCTTTTAAAAATACAAAAAATTAGGTCGAGAATGATGAATTCTTCCATTCTTTTTCATTTAATATTTATCTTAAAAGTTTACGTTCATTTTCTACTCCATCGAAGACATTTCCTACTTATACTTCGACTATGCCTTAATTGAATTTCCTTTTTGTTAGGTTTCAGGAATAACAACAACGAATAATCAGTATTATATATATTATGTAAGTATATATGTATGTATATTTCCATTTTTTCCTGTCAAGGAAAATCTTTTTAAAAAGAAAGAAAATCTCTGTATTGTTGACTTTTACTTTTCTTACCAGGAACTTTTTCCGTTGTTATTTTATTTGTTTGTTATTTTTTATAAAGAAGAAACGCACGTGTATAACTTTTTAATGTTGATTTAAATTTGAAATCATGTTTATACATTTTCGTCCTTGTTATTTAGTAATAAAAAAAAAAAAAGAATGTACACCAGATTTTTATAATGTGATTTTTAGCTGTTGTTGAAATATTGCAATGGTAAAATTTTTGTTGCCTTATTTATACTTAAAAAAATGTGAAAAATATTCTATGTAAATTACTAAAATATAACAACAATGACAAATATATCGTATCAAAAGTTTATTTATATTACTTTATTTTTCTATGTAAGGAAATAATTAAATATAAAATAAGTATTCGTTGAATTACATAACAAAATTATGAAACATTTTACTTCCTTACCGAACAAAAAAAGAATGATAGTTGAATTTTTTTATGATTATTTAAAATTGACTACAAAATATAAATATAATATTTAATTAGGAATATTAATTTTCGAAAACATTTCAGGAAACTTTGAAACAGTGAATTTTTATTAAAGATTAAATTATTGGATAACTCACACTCTGACTCTATGGAATTCTGTTTAATATAGTATATTATGTAGCAGAGAATGAAAATCATAAACAATTTTTAATCAACTTGTCATCCTTTCAACAAAATTTTGATTTGTTTTGTTTTGTATAAAATAAAATAAGCTAAAAATAAATTTATTATGTAGTAATGAGGACTGAATTATAATCATATATTATACCAAAATTTCTATATATTCAAAACATATACCATTAAAATCAAGGACTTTATTTACACATGCAATATTAACAAAATTCAAAAAAAAATTGTTGTTGAAAAATATAAAATTCTATACGAACATGAAAATTATTTACACATACTAAAATAATTATATTTATAGCTTCAAGCAATAATTATTTTGTACTTATTTAAAAAAAAAATTCTAACATAAAAAAAACGTTTCTGTCATTGAAGAATCATTCATATGAAAAACGTATACCAAAAAAAAAACCATACAAAAAATATTCATTTATGTACAAAATATGTGGAGTATAATAGATATACAATTAAAACTTTAAAAATGAATTTTTGACACGCACAGAAAAACTTCAAATTCTATAAATAAGAAAGGAAAATAACAAATCTCTTTTACCATTTCAATATTAAAGAAAACATTTTTAAATATATTTTTATTTTTGATAAATTATGGTATACCTATATATGCTATGATTGGGTCTAAGATATCTGTAAACTTCATTCAAGGGATAGAATTTATATTTATACCAGGATTATTGTATGACCACACTCATCATATAAACTGGCAAAGGACATATGTGCAACAATTCCTTAATATACCCAAACTTTATTCTTCAATAATTAATTTAATTTGGTTATCGTTGTTATTTTATTGAAAATTTCTTATAATTCCAGTGGTACTCAATTTATTTTAATAACATTTTCATATATACATATATTGTATATTAAAATATATTATTATTTATATATTTTTACAATACCCAGAGTCTCCTCTTCAACACAAATTTTTTCTCGTTATCCTTAAATCAATATATATAATATAATATAAGGAGTTCCTTAAAAGCTTTTTACCATAAATTTCATACAATAAAGCGTCTTAATTTTAGTATGTTCACAACAAATTTATGTTGTTAGGGAAAACCATATTTTATGTATTTTATATGTTCAATGTTAACGTACCATACTTGATATTAAATTGGAAATTTAATATTGTACTTTTCAAAAAAAAAAATGGCATAAGCAAGAGAAAAAATGTCTAAATTTTATATTTCTTTAATATTACTTGATATAACGATGTCAATACAATATAACACTTTATTATTTTGTAAAATATATTTACAGAAAATAATTTTTTTTTCTATAACATAAAATTTTATTAGATAGAAAATTATATAAAATAAAATTTTTTTCACTCTTCGTGTACAATATTATTATATTTAATTAAATTATTTTATGTTGAATTTTAATAAACAAAATTTTTCAAATATACATAATTTCTTTTTTTTTTTATAAAGAATAAACAAATATATAACAAAATTTCAATTTCAGATTAAATTGAACATAAAATTATTTTGGTATTTCTTCTTTATATTTTGATTAATTTTTGAATAAAATATTTTAGATATATTGGTAAATAAAATATTTTAATATTAAATATCAATTTATATAATAAAATCCCACCATTAAAATTTGAAAATTCCATTTTGAAATTTTAATGGTGTTATTTAAATATCATATCATGTATACCAAAGGGATCTGTAAATAGAGTATAATTAAATTTCATAAGTCTAAGCAAGGCAACAAAATTAACTGTAACTTGACTTCTAAATTGTCCAAAAAATAATTTACATTAAGTATGTATACTTCAAAAAACTTTCGTAAATAATATTCTGCTAAACATAATATGTATAATTTATCATAGTTAATCTAAATATTACATAATCTTAATTTTCATTAATCTAAAATTTTATAGGCACACGATGGAATGATGGAATATATTATGATCGGAATGTTTTTGAATTAATTGAAATATTTCAATATGATTCAAAAAAATAAATCCGATTTTTCATAACAGTATATGAAATATCAAATATAATAATAATATGATACATTTCATTATATGTATTACCATATAGTTTTTATAATACCTAAATCATTTTTAATATAGATAATAACCATATTATATATATAATTATTTAATTAAAACATTTTTACATATATACATATTATAAAAGTCCATTAATGAAATCTAATTTAACCTTCTCATACTGGACCAAAATTAATTACTATATTCACAATTTCTAAGCATGTAATTAGAATTAATTATACTGACACTTTCATATACTAAAATTTCTTTTCGTAATATAAAGATATTATTATATTTTCTAAATTATACATTAAGGATAAAAAAAAATATACAAAATACCACATATACATATAATGTATGTACATATAATATGAAATTTTATTTTGTGTAAATTAGTAAACACATGTTTCTTTAACCATTCTCCTATATATATATACATTTATATACATATAATATACTTATGACACCCTTTGTCTAAATTATATATTAATCTGTAAGGATATTGCGTCAGATTTGTTAAATATATAAAAATAACTTTTTCGTTATATACATATTTAAAGAATTAAAATTAATTAGATTTTTATATTATTATTAAGAAAGACGAGTAAAATTTATTATATGTACATGAATTTTTTTTTTATTTGCCTTCAAAATTATAATCAGATTTTTTAGATTTAATCTGGCAAAAAAAAAAAAACTTTCTCCTTTTATTCATCCAATTATAACACATGAACAAGATTTAAAATCTAGAAACAGAAATCTTCAAAAAAAAAATATATAATAAGAATGAAAAAAAAAAAAAAATGAAAATAACATTAAAAAAGGATTTTATTAAAATTAATATTTAAGAAAATATATAAAAAAAAATTAAATTAATAAGAACAAGTTTTTTTTCTTGTTTATTTTTAAGAACTTTTAATTACTTGACACTTTGGAAATTATATGAAATAAGGATTTAAGATTTATATATTATATGTAAGAGTTAAGAGGATTAAAATTAAGAATTAACTTTTTATATATCCTTTTTTCACTTTAATTGAGCGTTTTGCATATTTATGGGACTTTCCACAATTTTTCCAATAACCAAACTTAATTCTATGGTAATATTGGCTAATATATTTATCGGGACAAATTTAAGATTGTAGCATAGCCGTAAATAACGGCTTTGATTGTAGTACATAGTCAAACAATAACTCCGTTTCGTTTTTCAAGAAATTTTTCAATAATAACAGTTCTGTAATATCATTATATACACGTCAAAAGTTTTAATCAACAATGCCTTGGAGGTTTAATATAGGATTTTACCCCAAAAAACAATAAATTGATTAAATTTCAATTTTTTTATATACAATTTCAATATTTCGAATTTAATTATTATTTTTGTTAAATTTCCAATTTAATAAAGCACAAATATAAAAACCAAAATTTTATTATTTTCTCCATTTTATTTTTAATATAATTATCAAAAAAATATAAAATATAATTTACCTACCATTTTTTTTAAATAAAGTTCTTCAACCGTAAAAAAAATAAAATATTATGTATGGCATAAATAAAAATTTCACAAATTTCTAGAAAATTTTTTTTGATGAATATTATAAACTTTAAAAAATTTATTTATTTTGTTATCACAAAAAGTTTTATTTGACAAAAATTGGAAAAAAGAATTTTAAATTAAAGTTTTTATATTATTTTTCCAATTTTAAATATTCAAAAAAAAAAAATAAACATATTTTTGTTTCAGTTTTTCATATAAAAAAACATAACTATATTTATATACCATATACATAAGTATGTAAAAAAAAATTACTGAAATTCTTAATAAATTTTGTCAAAACACGCAAATTCAAATTTCTATAAAAAATATTTCGTCCCTATTATTTATTATCTATATATGTATAGGAGCATGAAAATTATATTATTTATGTGATGTTCGTGTACGAAATTCAAATTATCCTTAAACTAAACTATATAAAATATATATATAATATAATACACACATACATAGATTATATAAAATAAAAATATTTAACACTTGATCTTTGTTTCTATTTATATGTATATAATATAAATGTTCAAAAAATATCAACGACTATCTACTATATTACAATACAAATATACATATAAATACTCCTATATAAATATAGATTTATTAGAGTTTAGTTTTTCAAATTGGAAAAGCAATCATCACTTCACGTTCTCACAATTTATCGATATTTTTATGCTTTATCAAATTTGAATATATAAATCAAACGTTTTACAAGTAGAGAAAAGAGAATATATATATTTAAATAAAATAGCAAATTTTACCTTAGTAAAATGTTTATAATAATTTTACAAACTATAAATTATTATATTTATTTTATTTTTTCGAGACGAGAATTATTGAAGAAACATAAAAATAAGTCGTTAATATTTGAAAGTGGCATCATAAGTTACTTCTTTTAAATGAGACTCTGGATAATAAAAAAAAATATATATAGATCTGAAATATCATTCAACATTTCACTTTTTATGAGATAATAAATTAAAATAATGTAATCATCTGTAATCGTACTTTGAAATAACCAAAAAAAAAATTTTTTCAAATATGGATTTATTATATTTGCCAAATTAAAGATTGAATATATTATAGAAATACACAATTTTATATATCAGATACAAATAGTTCTCTCCATTCAGACAGATCCGTTCGATTTTTATGGAAATAAAGCAATTACTTATCTCCTCAGTACTGACCGAACTTATTTATCTGTTATAAAATCTTCTAAATCTATATTAATACAAACAACACTACTGCTTTCTTAAATTATTTAAATATATTCTAAACAAAATTTACATAAAATATATTAAAGATTCAATCTTAAATTAAATAATTCTTTTCCTATATTCTAATATAAAAAAAAACAACAACAAAGGTTTACCATGATGATACAAAATTAACTTCATACTCTAATTAACTTTAAGATGAACTAAAATTAATTAACCAATAACTATTAAAATATTTTCAGTTATCATATTTTTCCAAAAGTTTTAATAATTTTGTTTGTCATTGACGACGCTGTATATATAAAATGTAGTTTATTAATTACATATAAATATAATTTTAACGTTGTATAACCCACAAAATTTTATCCCTGGAATGTCTAAAATTTCAAAATATTTTGTAAATTTAATTATTTCAATTTCATTTAGATTATAATAGTATTTTTTTTTTTTTTTGCTCAATGCTTTTGGTAGGAAAATTGTATAAAATTTTATGAAAATTACGAAAATATGATGAATTGAAATTTAGTTTGTACAAAGTGATTTATTGTAATAATATTAAATATAATATAGAATAGAAAATTTGTTTTCTTCAGATTATTTTGACAGATTTGTGGTCTTGAAACAGCAAAGAAGAAATATTAATTTTAAATAAGAGTTTCCGTAAGTATTTTCGAAATAATGATCAGGATAATTGACTAGAAATAATAGATATAGTCTAGCAAGTCTTGAGTTTTGAAATAATATACTTCCTTTTCAATTTTAAATTATTGACACATTGGATATAACAAGGAAATATTTAAAAATTATTTATAAACGCAACTCTGATCATAGGGTAATTATACCATAAACAATTTAATGATTTCTTATTTATTTTAAAAAGTTTAATTATAAACCTTTATTTTAATAAACGACCCTGTAATATTGTGCTATAAATGTTAATAAAATTTTTGAATGAAAATTATTGGTACCTTCTGTTTGGTATAAATGGATAGCGGAAACTTTTTACGAATATATTAGTTTACTTTCACGTTTTTATTATACAAGTATGTATATATTTTATATACCTTCTACCATAATATATATATATACATATATATATATATATATTTCAGTTCAAACGAGAGAAGAGTATTTAAGCGTATATAAATCAATATCAATTTTTTTGCTGGTGAATTTTATCATTTTAATCCAAGATTTATTATCAAATAAATTGGCTTGTTCGAAATAATGAAGCTATTATTATTATTATCATTATTTTTGTATGGAATTAAATTTTTTTTTTCTGAAATTATATAATAGTGTAACACACATTGTTGTTACTAATGTGGAAAAATCATTAAATGAAAATTTTTGGGGTTGAAACAAGAGAGACAAATTATGAAAGAAATTGATGGTAATTTATTATACATTATATAAATTAAGGGTAATTATTGAATTAATTGGTTAGCCAAATAAAAATATTATATAAAAATAGTTTTTTTTTTTTTTAGTTTTCTGTTGGCAATAATATACTACATACATATTTTATATAAAATAATTAATTATATTTGTATAGTTATAAACAAAGCTAAAAAGGATTTTTTTCGTTAGTTTTTCAATAAAAATTCAAGAATAACAAAAATATTTCAAGAAAAACTAAGAATAACGAGAAAATATTTCATTATTCACATTCTTTTTAGTTATTTTTTTTTTGTAAATAAAAAAAAAATAAATTTTTTCAATATTTTCCCAAAGGAAATATTTTCGTGTTGGTCTAAACAAGTTCATAAGCACATTATGAAATTTTTAACATTATTGTGCTTAAAGTTTTGTAGTAATTGACGATATTCCTAAAATGATTTTTACTATAAACTATTTATTTATATATAAATTATCTTTGTTTATAGAATATTAAAAATTTTTACCGGAAGTAAGAAAATATTCTAAAAAAAATTTAGATTTTTAAAATTTTTAAATATTTATTTTTAGAACAAAATATTAATTCTAATCGAACAATCCTCAAATTTTTACTACATTAAAATACATATTTATAAAATTTCAATCTTTTGTTATTTTCTCTGGCATGTATACTATACATACAAGTATTTTTCTATCTTCTTTTATGTACATTTTCAATCCTGTTGCACAAGAATTTTCATTATTTTATTTTGTTAAAAAAAAAAAACATAAAAAAATCTCATCTAAAATATAAAAAAAATGAAACAATTTTATTCTGACTAAATAGCTTCCTTTTGATGATTTTTTATCTTCACAATTTCTATTATTTTTTTTTCAAACGAAAATCTTTTTTCCAATATTCTGTAAAAATTAATTTTTTTTTTTTATTTATGTTTAAAAAATATTAAATTTTTGATTTTTCCTTACAACAAAAAAAACTTATCAAATATTTTCTTGATGGTAACAAAAAATAAATTAATGAATTTTTTAAAAAAAATTTAATTTAATAATTATGAATAAAACTGATTGCAATATTGATTTTTAAAATATTGATTATTTATATGTTCGAAAATATATTTTTGTCCTTTTATATATATAAAAATTTTCTTATACCTTTTTATAGTAAATTTATTTTATAAAGTTTAGTTGCTTAATTCAATAAATAAAATCGATTTATTATTAACATAAAATTGCTCCATTTTATTTTTCTTCTTTCTTAAATTAAATTTTGCAAAAGCACTTAACAAACTTTTACACACTTATAGAAATATTTTTTTAACTAAACTTACAACACAGACAAGACCTTAAAAATAAACTATTTTTTTTAATACTCAAATGTCTCAAGGACATTGTTAACTCCTACAATATATACACAAAAAAAAAACTCCTTAAATTCTATAGTATAACAAAATACTATATATTATGTACGTTTTTTGAAAAGGACTTTCAGGAAAATTTATCAGTGAAAAATAGATACAATTTTACAGATATAATCCTTCTATCATTATTATGGGTATGTGCATAATTATATGTATTAATAAAGTTAATGTAATGTCAGTCAATTCACAAAACTTGATTTTAGGAAGAAAAATGTTGTAATTTGATCGAGAATTTTTTTAATCAACTTTAAACTATTGACACATTTATTAACTTTGTAATTAAAGCCAAATTCAATTATATTTTTTTTTTTGGTTTTCTAAGTTAACTATGTCATTCTCCATCAACCTCACTGTCCAAGTTTCCATTAAATATTTGTATTCCTAAAGATTATTTTAAAAGGAAAACTTTTAACAATAGTTTAATTTGAGTCCTTAAGAAAGACAATAGAATGGTATTTAATTTGTTTCATTTACAATAGTTATCGAAAGCTCCTCTTAAAACAATAAAGGATTTAAATATTATTTTGAATAGCCTTAATAATTTTCATTGGCTAGAATCTAGAAAACTCATTAACTATTTAAAAAAAATTACTATGATAAAATCTTTTTAAACTATTTCAAAATCTTGTACGCATAAAAGAATAATTTTTCAAGGAAATTTTCATATATAAATTTTCTAAAAAAAAATTATTTAATTTGTCTACTATAATTTTCCATCCTGCTACAATAATTTATTATAATTTCTTTTGTAATTCACTTTTTTTGTTTCACTCTCTAATGTATAAATTACGACAGTGTGAAGATTAAAATCATTAAAAAAAATGTTATTAATATCTTTTCTTCATCTTTTGTAACTATATTAAAGACGACAAAAATTTGGAATTATTCCAGCCATAGAGACAATTTTACAGTCCATAAAATTACAAATTAATTTGATAAAAATTATATAAAAAAAACATTTCTTTAGTTCCTTGAAAAGTTTTCTGTTACCATACAATGAAGAAAATTGTAAATTTGTAGAAAAGTATTATTTAAGTTTTAATTTGAATTTAAAATATTCAAATATCCGAACAGAATGTGTTGCTGTCTAAGTTATCCATTACTTACATAAATTGTCAAACATATCAAAAATTCTGCATTCCATATTTAAGATTAGAATATTTTCCAATCTCTCCTCTTTCTGCCATATATTACCTCTATAACATATAATTTGGTATTTAAAATAAATTACCTGTCGTGAGCACATTCAACTATGATAAATCCGAAAATTCTATTCAGGCATATTAATTTAAAAATTTTATTGAATTTATTAAATTTACTAACCCTAAAAATAAATATTCGAATTTAATGAATATTATCATAAAATTAAATCATGTCAACTTTATATTTTATAATTTAATATTCAATTTAATAATTTAATATACCAAAAATAGATTAACTAAAAACCAAAAAAAAAAATTCATATTACAAAAATAAATTTTATTTTCTAACAAATTTATTTTTTTAATATAATATTAACCAAAAAACCATAAAATGATATTATCAAGGACTATTTAATATACACAGAAAAAATTGGTCAACTAAAAAGTGTATAAATCATTGAAATTTGTGTTTAAAAGTTGGTCTAATAAAATATGTTACTGGTTTATCTAAAATTTTATTGATTTGACTATTTGTTTTTTACGTTTCAATGAAAATTTAAATAAATCATAGAAAAAAGTAGTAAAATCATAAAAAGTTTTTCAAACACTGAAGAGTGTTTGAAAAATCCACTTAATTTTTTTCTGTGTATATACATAAATATATATATGTATAATAGAAGTATATATTTATTTTTGACCTCATTGAAAAACCGAGCAAACATTAATTGATAAAAAAAAATTATTTTAAAATTTGTTAGCCACTAATTACAATTTTAATATGTCAAAATATAATAATTTATTAATTATGACTTAAATGAAATAAATATACATATATTTTATATAATATCAAAAATTAATAATTAATTAAATATGAGGTTTAACATATTATTGTCTACCAGAGAAACACTTTTATTAATAATGTTTATAAAATTTTTGATGAAAATGGAAGAGAAAATTTATATAATATTAAATAAATGATAATAAAAATTATGTATATATAAAATACGAATATATATATAGAGAATTTTAGGTTTATTTATTTGGGTCACTTGAATTAAATATGAATATAAAATCTCAAATGAACATAATTATTTATGCACTTCTGGGATTTACTAAATGGAAAATTATTTAATTTTTCTTTTTTAATATTTTTGGAAAATATATTTTTAATTATTCGTTAGACAACAAATTTTCATGTAAATTAAAATTTATATAAAATAATAAATGAATTATTAATAAAGGATATGTGTGGTCTCTAAAAATGATTTATGAAGATGGAAAAATTGTTTGAATATTATATACATATATAAGTATATATAAGTATATATGTTTAAGTATATTTTTAAATTTTGTTATAATCTCAAATTAAATTTGAACCCTTAAGATATAAAATGAAAAATTTATTTTATATGTACACAAAAATAATAAAAGTTTTATAAAAATTTAATTTTCAAAAATTATATTACAAATTTACTTTTAAAATTTTATGCTATTGCGTAAAAACCTAATATGTATTTATACATACATATACTTAAAATATATAAAGTGAATCTTTATTCTAATAAAAGGATTTTACGTTATAATATTTAATTAGAAAGTACGTGTATCCTGACATTCCTCCTACTATTCTCCCCCAATTTTACAAAACCAAAATATAATAAAGATACAAAAAAAAAAAAAATATTAAATAATATTTAAACTGTAGCTAAATGCTCCCTCATGTAGAAAAGTTAACAAAGTTTTGATAAACGATATAAGTAGATTTATGGTTTCTATAGTTAGTTTACGTATAAAAATGGATAATATAAGTATATATACATATATATGACTTAAAAGTTACATGCGATATTTGTGTAAAATATAAAAGGATTAAATATAATTTACCTGAGGTCGTTTGCCAATTAATAAGCTTTATATCTATTTAACATTTATAGTTTGATATAATAAAAACTTTTAATATAAGTAAAATATTTAATACTTAAAACGAATAATTAAATAAGAATATTTTATTTAAATTAAAAGAATTATTTTTATATAAAATATGTTAATTGAATTTCTTTCAGAAAGTGTCTTAAATCTTTCTTGGAATATCATTTTCTGGGAAAGTGTTCTCTTAGATACTCTAGTTACACTCCTCCAAAGACACTCCACAATATTCAAATCAAAATAGGACATTCAAAAATTAATAAATGCTTGACATAAAAGTGTCTCTAAACATTATAAATGACATAATTTATTTTCATTTTTCATTATTAATAATATAAGAGTTTTTGAGTATTTTTGGTATTGATTATATTAATTAATTGAAATTTACTTGATCATCAATTCAAGTGATATAAATTATTCCTATAATATTTAGTAGTATGTATATTGTTATACCTTTAGTATAATTATTAATTTAAGTTAAGGAATTATTAATTATGTCAAGTATATAATTTATAGCAATAACAGGTTTTTAAATGATCTTTTATTTCGAAAGAGACAAATTTGGTTTGAGGCAATCAAAATTGTATTTAAGAAAGAAGACCAATTTGAATGTTAAAAAGACCAATTTTACCTGAATATGCTAACATTTTCGTTTCAATAAATACTTGACATCTGATTTATGATCGAAAATTTTACAACATAAAAAATTTATCAAAATTATTCTATATAAATTTACGATCTTTATTTTCAAAAATCATTTAATATTTTACTTTCTCATTTGTGTATTAAATTTCAAAATGTCATCACACTAAAATTTTGGATACAATGTTAAAATTTAATTATACTATTGAGGATTATACTATTGAGGATTGAGGATATTGAGGAAATTGAAAATATTAAAAACATTTTAAGCTTTTTAAAAAATTTGAACTTGTATAATAAAATATAAAATTATATAAAATGAAATAAAAATAATTTAAATAGTAATTTTTGGGAAGTTGTTTAATTTAAATGTTATTATGAATAAAAATATGACTTATTTGAAATATATGAATTTAAACTGTAATATAAAATTTAATATGTATAATTGTAAAAATAGAAATTCTAAAAATGAACATTATAATTTGAACAATTTTATTTTGATATATTTATAAAAATGTATAAAATGTAAATTTTGGGCCTGATAAAATCCTTAAAGGGTTAACTGGCCTATAAAAACACTAAAATAAATAAATAAATAAATTATACTATTAAAATTTGAACATAAAAAATTAATAGTGAAATAATAACACGATTTTAAAGATATTTTTTCGACTATAATTTATTTTTCTCATTATTACAATTCGATTAATTTTTTTCTTTTAAAAATAATAATAAAAAAAAAATGACAAGAAAAAGAAAATTCATTTTATTTTATAGTCACCCAGAAAATGACGATAATAAAATAATTTTATCCGAATGCGAAAAATTTATGTGTATAAAAAACAACAACTCTGAATTTGTAAAAAAAAAAAATTATGATGAAAATATTGGAAAAAAAGCCGAAGAAAAGAAAATTGGAAATATATAAATTGTTGCCCGATAATAAAACAGAAACACATAAGAAAAGATGAAATTGACAATCATAAAAGCATTACAATTCAGTGAATTTAATAATATTTTCTTTCAATTTATCATATTTTCCTTCATTTTTTTTTTATTTATTTTATATTGATGACGGAAAATTCAATTGAAAATTTCTGTTTTTTTTTTTTCAAATTAGAAAGATATTTGTTTATTTTTTTTTTATTATTATTATAATACTAATTCCAAATATGAGTTAAATAAATAATATATTAAATTTCTTTGGTGTATCAATGTTTGTTTTTAATAATTATTGTTTAATGCCTGGATGTTAAATCGATTAAGAATTACGGATTCAAAGATATAAATTTACTGAATGTCGACCACAAATAGCAAATATTCTTTTGGGCTACAACTACATCATTCCAATTATGTCATACCAAAATTCCAAAGATTTAATTATTCTACATAATTAATATCAAACTGTTAATTACAGTTATATTAGGAATCATAATATACCATTGAGGTTTCATTAATTCTACTATTCCACTGACTTAGAATATCTATTTCAAATACTTCTTAATGCATTTTATATGTATAAAAACTTTAGATTAAATAAAGAAATATTTAAATATTTATTGAGTGTAAGTGAACTTGAAATTCAATTACAATTTATTAAATCAATTAATTTCTGGTGGTCCTAAGACAATTTATTCCTTTGGTACCATTTCCCAAAATACATTAATTTCAGTTTTAGCGTTTGAAAATCCTTTTTGTTTGAGACCATTAGTTAACAAGTCTTTAAAATTGATTATTATTTGTTTGTTTAGTAGGCCTCTACAAAATATACAAATTTAAATAATACAATTATAAAATATTCTTAATAATGCTTACATATTTTGATAATTTTACTTTAATTTTACTTTTTTCGTATAAAAAAGTCAATTTTCTATTCTATGTTAACTAGTAGAATACTGATTTTCGAAAAATCGGAAAAATTTCTATTCACGTGAAAATGAGAATTAAGCTGCATTAAAAAAAAATTAATTTAACTTTAATAATATTAAAATTGATTGTCATATAAGTTTTATGAGTGTGAATTTTTAAAAACTTCACAATAGACTTGACTTACTTAACTATATGACTATTATAATAGTGAATAGTCCAATTGCAGCAATTAAATGATGCCTTCATAATATCTATATTACTATATATATAAAATAAATATTGAAAATGAAAATGTTTAAAATTATATAAATTGATTTTAAATATATGAAGAAATATGAAGAATATGAATTATATTAAGATGTGAAGAATTAATTAATCACATACAAAAAAAGAAAATTCATAATTTTCAATAATCTAAATTCATAAATTCGCACAATTTCGTATTTACCAATAAATCAAATGCAAACTATGGAAAGATTCACTACTAAAGTATAATATTATTGAAATTTCAAATTTCAAAAATCAACAATCATTTTGCCTTTCTGAATTTCACCAAATGTAAACATATAAAATTTATAGAACTTTTTCTTAATTATCAAGCTCAATTTTTCAAAGAGAATATATTTTTTATATTTACTTTGACAAAAAAATTCCTTTCAATTAAAATATTTCTAATTTTTACCATCCCTTATAATAAAACTAAAAAGAAACATTATGCAATTTGTAAAGAATTTATTTTTTTAACATAAATTTTACTTGTATAGACCACAAAAAAAAATTTATTTATTTATTAAAATTAGAAAACTTTCATATTATATGTTTGTATTAAAGTTGAGCTAATTTCACTAGTTTATATACTCGTAATTCTTGTTTGTTTATTTATAAATTTTTATACTTGTTTTTTGTTATACCATATACATACATACTATATTTCAACAATTTGCATTTAATATTTTGTACTATAAAAAAACATATACTTCATGCCAAAAAAATTAAAAGAATTTCTATTAAAATTATATATAAAATCTCTAGAAATTTTTACTAAAACAAATATTTACTTATTTAAGAATTTAAATTTATGGGTCTTGCAATTTTCTGTAAATAAAATATATATAAATTTTTATATATAACATTTCTAACTTGGACATTTTAAAAATTTTAAATTATTGTTGGTTATTATTAATTATTTTTTTAAATGAAAATTTAATCTAGGTATAATTTTCAAATTAAATATTTTATTTAAAACGACATTTTGGACAACAAATATTTATGTGATTTTATTATAGATACATATATTTCCAGAAACAATTTATGTTACTTTTTATAAAATATTTGTTATATATATATTTGGTTTTTTTTTAATTAAATAGATTGATATTATTATTATTTAATATTTGAAAATTCTATTTTCAATTTTGGTTGCAAACATTATTTTATTAAATAAGAATATTGGAATACTTGAGGTTGAAAATGTCAATTGGATGATAGTATCTTGGGACTATCATTATATATAGTAAATATATATAATTATTTATTATAATGTTGCAAGTAATAAAAAGTAGGAAAAATTGAAATAAATTATATTGTTGATATAAAATGGGTATAAATAAATGTATTTTTGATGATCATTCATGATTATTAAATAGTATTAAATAAATGAAAATTGATTGTAAAATTTATATTTTAAATAAATAATAATTTCATAAGATTATTATTGCAGTCGTGATAAAGAATATGTCAGCAGAATTGAATTGAAAGCCATATATAACCTTATATTTTCGATATTTTATTCCGAATTTCAATTTAATTTCAAAAGTTTAATTTGGAAAAAACAAAAAACTTCTCAGTAAAATAAATTTTTTTAAATTATAAAAGAAAACCATTTATTCACAATTTTTAAAGTGCAATTTTTCATTCAAAATATCTGGGAAAGAAAGTGTAAAGAAAAGATTAACTTTTTCAAAAAAAAAAAATACGAATTAGTTTACTAAATTAAATAAAAATGATAACAGAGATAAAAGAATATTTAAAATTTATGATCAAATTAATGCTGACAGCTTTCGTTATTCTTTTTAAATTGCATTTAAAAACATATTTTACTTTTTTTTAGCATGATTTTTCTGTAAAAATAAAATTTTAAACAATAAAGTTTGATATAACATTCAATTTGGTCATTTAGCAAAAAATGGAAAAGTATTTCATGCAAAATGAGTTTTTATATAATTTTGACACATTTTATTGGCCAGTTTAAGAAATTTGAATTTATAATTTTAAATTCATATATCATATTAGGTGTCATATCCGATAAATATGACACCTAAAATGTTATAGTGTACAAAATTTTAATCATATAAATATTTAAAAAAAAAATTTAAAATGGTCTTTCAACAAACCCTTGACATATACTATATTTTTATTTTATTATTATTTGTTTCATTATTTAATTTTTTTTTTTTGAAGAAAATTGTTAAGGATTTCCGTTTTAATTCACATCACGTAATTTTCCTTTTTGCTGTAAAATAGTAATATTATTTTTCATTTATCTTTCTTTCGGTATATATTTTTTTATAATGTTCCTTTATGGGGGGACAATGGGGCGTTTTGTATATGGTTGTTGTTTCATTCAAATCAAAATCCTTGGGTGATCTTGAACGTCTGGACGGATTTTTTATTATATATTTTTTTTTTTTTTTTGCTTTCTTTTTGATTATTATTTTTACCCAGTACAAAGGATAAGTTTATTCGTCAGGGTGTAAATATAAGAAGAATGGAAAACATCAATTCTCATTATCATATATACAACAGAGAAATTATATGTGCGTTGATTCAGTTTTTCATTTTGCAATTTATGTAAATCTATTGTATATGTATTGGGAGAAGGATAATATAATAATCATCCTTAATATACAGACAGATATGAAATTTAATTTAATTTTTTCTTTCACCATCACTTGATTTCGTTTGATAAATTAAGTCAGACAAATGTTTTGTTATTTCTTAGTTTGTTTTGATTATCATCTTTTTTCTTTATACATATTCCTAAACGAATGAGTAGAGGATATCATAGGATTTTGTGATGACAAACCCTCCATAATATTAAGTCATAATTTTACTTCAATTAATTGAATTTTAATAATAAAAATTATTGTGAAAATGAACTTATAAAAGATAAAAGGAAAATAAAAGGAAAAGACAAGACAATATTATATTAAATTCCTTTATAAATTTTTGACTTTAACCATAAACTCGTATAAAAAGTAATTAAATATTATTAATTAAATAATTCAACAACAGCCAACAAAACATTTGCAAAACATTTAACCTATAAATATAGTTTTATATATAAAAAAAAATCATTCTACATTTAAAAATAAGATTTAATCCTTTTCCTCATACGCAAATTCCTTTTAAACATGAAAATTTGTTTTTATGTAAACCATTAAAAACAATAAATAACAAACTTTATTAAGAAGAAAATTTTCTTATTTTATATTTAAATTACATTCTTCTAAGATCGTTAAAATTCTTTATAAAAAAAAATAAACAGGATCATATATCCTTAAATACGTACACATAAAAACCACACATTTAAACGCGATTAAACATTTACAAAAAAAAATTGTTTCTTTCTTTTCACAATTCTAAAAAATTATAATTACATAAATTTATGTATACACCAACCGAAAAAAAAAAGAAATGTTTATTACCAAATTGTAATTTTTCTTCATTTACCAAATTGCAAAAAATTTTTTTCAAAAATTGTTTAGTATAGAAATTTCTCACTTTTTATGAGTTAAACAAGAGTCTATTAAGCCCCTACATGCTCTACAAAGCGCCACCCCACCCACATCTTCAATAAAAAAAAGTAAAACATAAAAATATTGTAAATTAAATGAATTTTTTTTTTTAAAGTCTTTAATTAAGAGGTTTCACTTATTTAACTTTTGTAAGCATTTTCCAATGTTTCAATGGTTTTTTTTTCTTGGTAAAATAATGAACAGATGTGTATAAGGCTTTTATTTGAGCCTAATTATATACGAACTTTTCAGGTTTTTCAATATGGTTAGCTGAGCGTTAAAATTACAATTTTGTGGTTTTCATTTTGGTATGGTGTTATTAATTTGTTGAGCATATATATGAAAATAAAAGTTTTTTTTTAGCTATACACATATTCGTTTTAAATTGTTTTTTGTTGGCTTGACATGTAATAAAAAGTTTTGTAATTAATGTTTAATAAAAAGGTTTTAATAAAAAAAAAATTAAGAAAAAAATTATGAATATAAAAAAATGTAAAAAGATAAAGATAAATATACAAAGAATTGTGATTATTTAATATACTATAGGAAATATGTTTATTTTCTATTTTGTAATTTTTTAATATGGTATTTTTGGAATATGTTATGGTAATTTAGAAATATTTTATACATAATTACATAAATGTTAATTTTAGAATTGTATTAAAAATTAATTATTCTTTTCAATAAATAATATAGTTGAAGCTATATATAAGAATCAAATTCAATAGCTGATGCTGGAATTTAAGGATTTAAATTGAATAGTGAAAATATTGAAATTACCCTTAACTAGTTAATAGCACTTCAACAAATATAAGTTTATTTGTTAAAATTAATCTTATTTGTTGTATTTAATATTATTATACTGAAATTCGTATTATACATACAAAATATTATCAGAAATACGATAATAACACAAATAATTAATAATTTTAAGTGATCTTATTTACATGTGAATATTATTCCAAAATCATTTTTCATGAAATACAATTTTTTCGCCATTTTATTCAAGTAGTAAAAAAATCATTATTCAAAATTAATAATAAACCATTTAAATCAAATAAGTTCTCTTACTTTCACCAAATAAATTAAAAAACTTCTTATATTTCAAAAAAAAAGAAAATTTGATAATCTTAATTTGCAATTTTTCTTTACATCCCAAAAATATGATCGAACCCAAAAATAAGACACCCTAGAAAAATAAAAAAAGAAAACACTTAAAACTTTATTAAATTTTTTCAATTTAATTTTAGCCTTTTAGCAAATTTTAAAAAGTAAACCGACAACAACAACAAAAAATAACTTTAATCATAATAATAATAATAAAAAAAAGGGAAAAACGAAAAGAAAATTCCATCTGCCATTTTTCCAGATCATCAAAAAAATAAAAACAAAAAAAAAAGAATTTAACTAATCAAAATTTTATGAGAAAATTCTTTTAAAAAATTTCCCCAAAAAAAAAATAACATGAAACGAAAATGATTATTAAAGAAACATGTGAATGATTTCCCAGAAGATATTTTAACCCAATTTTTTTAATTGAATTATCGAAGGAAATAAATATATAACAAAAATTTTCTATTTACGATTATAAATTTAATTCAAAACAAAATAAAAAGAAACAGAAGATTATTTTTTTATTCTTTCTAATTTCATTTGATTAATTTTCAGAACTAGAAATTTTTTTGTGGTGTTGTTCAAAAAATTATAAATTAAAATCATTTTATGGCTAAAGTTGTTCAAATAGTAAATTAAATTATAAAAGAATTTCAAAACATTTTTAAAGAATATTTTCATTAAATAAAATGTCTTTTAATTTTGATATACTCATAAGTCTAGTAAAGAAAATAATTCCAATAACTTAAAAAAGTATACCAATTTAAAGTAGTAAACAAACATTTAATTGACATTTATAAACTCTGAAAAAGAATAATATAATATAAAAGGTACAATCTTTTGAATTTAATATCTAAATATTTAAATCCTCCCCAGTAACACTGAATTCATTTTTTTATGATTATCGTTTACGAACTCAAAAAAAACAAAAAAACAACAGCAAACGAAAATAATAATAATAATAATAAAAAATATAAGCTACAAAATCCTTACATAAACCACGTAGTTCTAAGGACATAAAATAAAATCGTTATAATCTGAAATTGATACTATTAAAAGCCTAAATAATGAATGATCCTTGACGTAAGACTTTATACCTTGACATAGCCATATTTAGGATATATATTTCTTCGTTTTGTACATATATATATATAGGTATATGTATAAATATTTTCTTTTCTTTTGGTGGCAACATGTCAAACCATTCTTAAACAAAACAAAAAGAATTTTTTTAGGAGTTTCATTTTTTGGCCTTGGTATAATTATTTTTCTCCTCAAAATTGTTCAATAACTAACTACACAAAGTTTTGTTGTGAAAATTATTAAAATTCCTGGTCTTTTTTTCCTTACGAAAAATACTTTCGGAGTGGGTAAAATGCCTCCTCCATGATTAAGGATACAATCATACAATATTCGGAATATAAAAGGAGAAATAATTGCTGGGGATTGGGGTAAGCAAAAAAGAGCTTTTTCTCTAAAGCGAATTCATTTTTATATTCGAAACATTTTTTTTACAATTTTTTGAATAAAATATTTTCCAATGTTCATCAGTGAAACTTTGAGTTTTCATGAAAATTGATGTATATTTATGTACTATAAATATTTTACAATTATTTTTTTCTAAAACGAAAATTTAAATCGAAATTTTGTACGCACAAATTCATAAATTTTATTTCAAAGATAAAAATTATTTTATATAATCATAATTTAATTGAAATTTGAAATAAGTAAATATAAAATATAATTTCATTTTAAGTTATAATAAATATTAAATTTATGATGGTATACTGAAAACTGCGCTTGTGTATACATTTAAATATATTTTTTTTAAATAAATGAATTAAGAAAAATCTACTGCATCGTCCTAAAAAAATAAAGTCAAGGTAAGAAATCAAAAGATATTAATTGATGTATAATTACGAATCGTATAAAAATTAAGTTTTTGCCTATTAATGCACAATGCAGGCAAAAAAAAAGCTTAAATGCATTTTATTTAAGAAAGTTAAACAACATTTTATTTTTCATTGTTTAGTGATGTGAAAATTTAAGTAAAATTACGTTAGGGACCATTAATAAATTTCCGATAATTTTAAATATTTAACTAATAAATTTTTTTTTTTAATTTAATTGTAATCTCATTACATTTTTTATTAATTTCCGGTTATAACCCAATTGTTTGGCGTATTCTCCTAATAGATGTCTCGCGATTTTAATTATACTTCATTCTACTATTAGATCTACTATTAAGTTGAAATTTATCTAAATTTTTTAATAGTGTGGAAACAATTAATAACAATAATCTAAATATAGTACAGTAAATTATGTTCTGGACAAAATTGGCTCAATCTTTTCTATTCTTTCAAGTCTTAAAATTAAATATTAAAAGTTTAGAACCAACTGGATGAAAAAAATGGACTGTATTTTTATTTAAATGTTTTTATGGATAATTTATTAATTTTATTATATGAAATAATCAATTTCATCGGAAACTAAATAGACTATTTTTTTTGTAGATTTTTTTATATTTCCGCTGAATCATACTCCGATTTCTTTTGAATTCCGTTTTGTTTGGTAAAATCATATATCCTATTTTTTCATATGATTAAATATTTCTACACGAAAGAATCCTTTCATGTTAATATTTTGATTATGTTCATACATAACATTTGTTTGGTTCTTTTTTTTTTCAAGGATATGATTTCTCTCTATATATATAATACTCGTATATGTGTATAATTTTTTATGTAGATTTAAGTAATCAAATGGTTATTTATTTATAGTTCCCGAAATATCCTTTTTATATTCTCAAACACACATATATATATATATATATATGTATATATATAATTAAAGCAATAAAAAAATATAATGCTAAGAGAAAAATAAAATCTATAGAAAGAAAACTTTGAAATTTAATGAGTTCGGTATAAGTTTTGAAAAGAAATTTTCAGTCTTTTGAAATATATGTTATAGGGTATGTTCAAATTGAGTCCTTAAAGCAAATATATAGAAAAAGTTATAAATAAAAATAAGGCGAATTAATTTTGTTTTGTTTATTTTGTAATTAATTCTTATACAATTTCGTCTTATGTTTGTTTGTTTTAATTTTATTATAAATTAAGTCAAGTAAAAAGAAATCATTTCATATAAAGTCCTTATACATATTACTACTTTTATAGATATACATAAATACTAAATTTCACTGAAATTCTATAATTATGAAATTTAATATTTTAAATTCATTTTTAATCAATCCAATTTTCATTTAAAATGTATATGTCCTTATAATAATATTTAAGTATAATTGAAAAAAGTATTCTGTTAAATAATAGTTTTAATATTTTACTAAATAATTATAAAATTTAAAATATACATACATATAATGGCAATTCTCAGTAAGTACATAACAATTCTTTGATTTAATTTACTTTTGTAGTACAATTAATTGATTTTAAAGTTTTTAATTCTGATTAAATTATGTTATATAATATCTTTATCAATATTTTATTAACATAAATCAGTTTTACTAACGTTTTATGCTAATTTTTTAAAGAAACTTTTTCTTTTTTTTAATTTAAAAAGACAAGGAAATAATATATATAAAAAGAAAGTATATATTTTAAATTGCATACATATTATAAATGTATAAATGAAAAGCTTTGCATTACACTTTAAACTATAAAAATGTCAACCCATTTCAATGTCACATGGCAAGGCAATTAAAAAAGCTCTTAAGGCTACAAAAAAAAACGGAAAATTATACAAAAAAAAAATATAATTTTAACCTACAACCAAAGCCATATATAGGTACTATATACATACTTAGTATATACGGCTTTGCTACAACTTTTAATTACTTATTCAAAAGAATCTAAAAACTTGTGAATAAAAATTATGGAAATTCTAATTATCATGTAAATTTATATATGTGTAAATTTAAATTATTATTTTTTATTATTATATTTATAATTTTAATTTCATAAAAAAAAATTCCATAAAACTTTACAGACAAAATATGAAAAATTCTTACAGTCTGTTTAACATCAACGAAAAAGTCATCATGAATGCTAATTAAAATATAATTACAAAGTTTATTATTTTCAACCAGAAAAAAAAAAATGGAGAGAAAAAATGGTGTAAATATATTTTAATTTATTTAATTTTAAAATTATTCAACTAAAAATTTAAAATGACGATAATATTTTTGAAATTAAGTATATTTACTTTTTTGAGACATTTTGTTCGGATAATTGTTAAAGTTTTAAACATTATAATATTTTTGATAAATTTTATAATTATAGTTTATTTCTTTAAATTTTACTTTTTAAACCTTTCAGAAAATTTGACTAATAAGTTTTTATGCCTGAAGACTATTTTGTATGTAGTCTCAGTAACATTTTCAGATAAAAAAATTTCTAATCTTTTACACGAGCACCCAATTTATAATTTCAAATGTTTCAAATGACTGACCAGAATTTTTTCTTTATTTATTTTTTTTTTTCAACAAAGTAATTTCCTGAAAATTATAAAGGGTCTAATAATAAGTCATCGTCGGTTCTTGCTGTAAAAAGAGAGAAAAATAATTGTAAGGAATTATGCAAATATTGTGATTACTGATTACAATTGTTTTGAACTTAAAAATCCCGCCGGATATAAGAAATTTACCCGATTAATTTAATTAGAATATAAACATTTTTATAGACTTCAATTATTCTGTTCTTTTTTAACTACTATAGAAAATTAAAAATTAACGATAACATCTTGTATTTTGAAATATGAAATTTTTCAGAGTTAACAGATAGTTTGTCTATATAACTCACATTATTGTATACTCGTATATATATATAATAATTTAAAATTCTATAAATTATTAATATGTTATTTATCTAAACAAGTTTTAAAAAACATCCTTTTTAAATTATTTATTTAGAGAAAAACTCATTTACCGGGAAAAAAATTATAGAATATAGTAAAATATCGTAATTTTTGATATTGCATTGTATCATAGTATACAGTATACACAATAATTTATAACATATTTAACATAAAATGCAAAATTTTATTATTTTAATAAAAAAATATATAAATTATATAATAAAATGTTAATTTCGAAAAATATAAATGTACAATTTAATTTTTTAGTTTTACAGAAAATATTCTTTGAAATGTTTCCAATAAAAATATAAAATGCAAATTTTATAATATTGCATACATAAATTGTTGTTTAACGTAAAACTTTCTCATTATGGGTCAACACAAAATTTGTATAATATTATTTTGTTGCTTTACAAAAAAAAATTACATAGAATTTCTATTAAGAATGAGAATTGTTATTGCATAATAGAAAATTATAGTAAAATGTAATCATGAATTGTTTTAAAAGTTTTTTGGAGAAAAATTAATGTAAAAATTTTTGCATGTTTAATAAAAGTTGTTAAAATTTCATTTAAATATAACAAAGTATTTTACAAAAAATTATAATGTAATGTATATCGAAAATATTTTGTATAAGTATACTATAATCTTTATTATTGAACTCGACTCGTCTCTCGACTCGATTGTTATTATCAGTTTGGTTTGATTGAACAATTCAATTGACGGAGAAGTCAACAGAGAATTTACTCATATTGTCAAATGATCAAATGATTGAAGTTGATTTAATGAAGATTTATTGAAATAAAAATAAATTGCTTTGAAAATACCAAAGGATAATTATATTTTATTTATGTAACTTTTAAAATTTAATTTCATTGTTCCAATTATCGACATATTACATATATGTTATCTAAAATAATCATATGAAGAATTATATCCTTAAATTTAATGTTTTTGATAGAAATTCTTACGGTTTATCTATTTTTTAACATTATCTTTTTTGTTATAATGGTGTATTAAAAAAACTCTTCGGTTTTAAACGCTTTTAATACTTTTTTGTTTAAACTTTTCTTCTTCAAATTGTTTCGAATTATATTTAATTTTAAAATACATGAAAATATTTCTTTAAACTTTTTCGTTTCGGATTTAACTTTTGGAAATTTTGTTCGTCCAGATGCCCCCACCACCCTAACTGAAAATAAGAAATATATACAGAACAGATTATTAAGGAACTAAAAAGGATTATTATAAAGAAAAATATATTTTATTTCTTTTTATTTTCACAATTTACCAAATAAAAAAACGTATCAAAATTTTCGCAAACTTTTCAAATTTTTCCTTTTTTTTTTTGTACTTTTCTAATACTCGGAATAAAAAAGTTTTTCCTGGAAAATTTATGAAAACAACTAAGAAAAACTTAAATTTTTATTTTTTTTGTGAATTCGGTTTGAATTTTTGTTGAATATTATTTTCTTCTTAGTTTTCATATATATACATAGTTAAAATTATGGACATCTCTCAGCCATATACTTTATTAAAATTAATATAAGTTTTATGTCTGCTTTCGGGATTGTCTCTGTTTCTATTTCTATTATTTTTGTTTTGCAATTTTGACTTTGTAAAAACTTCATCAGCAACAAAAATAAAAATAAAAGTTCATCATAAATTTCTATTACATATATAAATAATTTTATTTTTTTAAATATATATATTGAGTTGTCAACCCCTGCCGCTATCATTGAAGATCCTTAAAAAAGAATTTATATTTCTAATTTATCTTTTTTTAAAGTTTTTCAAAAATATGTCAACTTATAAAAAAAAGAGCTGTGTGAGAAAAAAGTTTATAAACAATTGTGAAAAATAATATATTTAATAATAACTAGGGAGTATTTTGTCTGTCATTTTTACTAAACTAAAATTTAAGAAATATATGTTTTTATAGTCAATTATTTTTCATTTTTCAAATTGTTAACAGATTTATATACCATTTTAATAAGTTTTGATTTATTTTTAAAAGAATATTCATAATTTAATAGAAAACTTTTGTAAAATGATTTAAGAATTTTCAACTTTTTAATATAAAAAAATATATTTTGATTTTGTTAAAAGTTTAAGAGCACTAATTTGATTATAATTAATAATGTTTCTATTTTTTGTTATAAAAAAAAATATCATAATTATAATATAATTTATAAGGATTTCCTAATTTTATATAATGGCCAACATATTATTGTTATGGGAAAATATTTAAAACATTTAAAACTCTACACTACATAATAAAAGTGTGTGAATTAGTAGATTAATTAGCGTCTACCACTTTAAATGCCTTAACTCGTTAACTTTATTTAAGAATTTTTATGTATTGCTGTAGAAATTATTACGCTAAGTACAAAATTTTAATTAACAATATAAAGTTGTATTTAAATAAATTGCTAACGCCTCGTATAGTATTTAAAATGGTAGACCTTAAACACGTCATGTGAAATAAAACAGGAAAATAACCATATTATTTTCTCTTACTTATTTATGATAAAATTTCAATTTTGAAATTACAAAAGTTATAAAAAAATAAACATTTTATAGATATAGATAAAAATGTTGATAGTAAAATAGCGAACACTGAATAATGTTGCAGAAAATATAAAATTGGAGTTTAAAAGTGCTTGCATGTAATTTCTTAAAACCTGGCATTAATACAGAACATTGTTGAAATTAATTAGATGATTTACATTTTCATAAAGTTATCTTATAAATATACTTTAATATTTTTATTATAATTTAAAAGGTTAACAAAAATCGTTTACTTTTCATTACAATTATTTATAAAATATTTGTTTTCATTAAAAGATTTCCTTTATTTGAAAGCTTTAAATATATAAATTTAATACATTATTTTCCACGTCCCATAAATTTCACCTTAACGCAGTCTACATTACCGGAAATTAAATTTATAAAACATTTATAACAAAAACCAACACAGTATAAATTATTTTCCATATAAGAATTTTTTATATAATTTTAACAACAGGAAAAAAAAATCCTTATCATTCCGACACTTTCCAATATTGAAAGATTATATACTCGTTATTTACCACACTATTAAAAATTCCTTATTGATTTTTTATTTTTGTAATAAAAAAAACTGGAAGCAACAACAAAAATCTTCCTTTTTAATAAATAACACTAAAGGATATTATTATTTTTTAACATTATTAAAAGATTTTAAAACTTTTCTTCTGACATTCCTTAAAACTAGTTTCGTAAATAAAACCATAAATTTCAATAGTTAAGACAAACCAAACCAAAAAAAAAAAAACAGTGAGATACCGAAATATAATAGTAAAATCTTGCAATCGTAAATTACATGGTGACAAGGGTCAACCAAAAAAAACAGCATAAGAAAAATTTGTGGGAGGACAAAATGTTTTTTAGTGAATAAATTTGTATAATAAAAAATATAGAATAACATCAAACCAAAACCATAGCTTCTGTGTCATTGGACAAAGCTTTCTGGTTAAAGTAACAAAACAAGCTTTAAATTTTATTACTTATACTTATATATACTATTTTTTGGGGTTAGTATTCCTAGTGGAATAAAGAGTTTGTAATAACAAAATTTACCCATAAGATAATGGAAAAATGTTGGAAAAGTTCAATTTTAGACTAACATAAACACTACTTTAAATATTTATAGGGACGAGATTATCGAAAATGAATTGAGAAAAAAACCAAAATAATAATAAAAGAAAAATTAAAAGATTTTTATTTTTATTTTCTGGGATTCGAAGATTATTGGAAAATTATATAGAGAGAATTCTTACTAGTATATTATATCACAGATATAAATTGTAATAAATTATATTCTAATTTTATATTTTGGTATAAAAAACTATTTAGTAATTTTAGTTTTAAATTACATTACTGTGTGTTTTATAAATACGTATCTATCTTATTTTCAAATCATAGATTTTCTACGAGATTTGAAATAATTTTCGTATAGTTGATTTGAAGTTATGCTATTGTGTGCTACCACAATTTTCTTTTCAAATTTTATTGAGCGTTTAATTTAAATAATTTTATGTAAATAAACTAAATATAGAAAAGGTATAATTTCATATTGGGTATATGTACATATACGGTATTATCATTATCGTTTTCATGCTTAAATGTCAGTTTCGATTTTTTGGTAAATAAATTATTTTTAAATTTTTCAATAAAAATATGAAATATATATAAGTATATATAAATATAAAAGAAAATTACTTAAAATATCTTAATAGTATTTATTTAAAATTCTTTTTAATTATTTTCGACTTTTTAATTAGACATTAAATGAATATACTTTGAACGTTTCCGAATAAATACAATAAATCAATATTGAATCAAATATCAAAAGATAAATTGCACCTAAAATTCCAGATAAAATCTAAATAAAATGCATTCAATTATTCTTTTCAATAGCATAAAAGTCATTTAATTGGCAAATATTATTAACATTATATAATTTACATAATAATATTATATTGAAAAATAATATTTTACTTAAATAGAGCTATATTATTCCTTTTCGGTTTAACAATATTCAATTTACATATTATAACATTTATATTTATGTATTTTGTGGTTTATTTGAACAATATATATTTCTATATTATTGGAAAATCCATTTATTTTTATTTTTTTTTTATTCTTAGGTTGGGGGATGTGATTTTTGAATATTTTAATGTAAACATTTTTACACAAAACATTAACATTCCATAATAATTTCTCAAAATATTATATAAAAGGATATGATTTTTCAATGTACGAGTATATAACTTTAATATTACCTATATAAACTTTTGTTTATTTTGATCAAATAACCGTATAAAATGCATAAAAGTAACAATAAATAAGGATAAATATTTTTATTAAATATCTAAGGCTTACATAATATATGTATATGTATATACATTCTGATCATAATATTCTTATGTGGTAATGTTAAAATTTTGTATAACAACAAAAATGAAAAAGGATTATTATTGACTGGTATATTTAGTATATTGGGTCAAGTCATTGTATGCATTCTTGAGAGTGTTACATATGTAAAGTAATTAAATATTATTAGAGAAGTTTTGAACATTATAATAATTTGTTAGATGTATGTACTTGGTATTATAATGTTACTTAAACATCAAATTCTCTTCGTTTACTCTTTAAATATGTTATACTATTATATGTAATATGAGTTTGTGTTGAAAAGTAAAAAATATTTTTTAGTATATATTTTATTTGTAAATTTTAATATCCTTTTTTTTTGTTAGTCCTTTAACTATCGTTAAATGGAAAAGATTATGGAAATATTATAACTCAACTATAACAATATGCGCAATATACATTTTTAGGCAAATCCTTTTAACGCCATCAGAAACCAAATTTCTTAATGCTAAAGAGACCAATTTTTGGAACAAGAAAAGCAGTAATTAATGATAAATAGTTTCAAATTACTATTCGCTTTGGTATAATATAAATTCTGATTTTACCACCATTTTGTAAAGTAGTTTTTATAGAAAATATTTTATATAAAAAATTTACCATCAAAAAATTTAATGTAAAGATTTTATAATATTCTAAAAATAAGTTTATTTAATGTATAGTGTCCATCACATTTATCCAAATTTATCCATTTCATTTAAATAACAGCAACGGGTTAAATTACTAAAAAAAAAATTTAAGGTCCAACTTTTATATTTAACCTTCAACCGAAAAATATATTTATTATAATCTTTAAATAAAAATTATTAAAACGAAAAAAAAAAAATATTGTAATCCTTTTTTATTTTTGTATTACCTGCACAAAAACCACTACAAAATTTTATACGATACGAAAAATTATTATTACCTTAGGGAAATATGACTAGGATTTAAAATTTAATTGGTTTTTCCTTTCCAGATGAAATCTTTGTCTATACTAAGAGATTCTCTGGATGTTCTTTCTTTATCCTTTTCGAAATTATATAATTTCATTTTTTTTTCCAAATAATTTTTTTGGGGTCTTCATAAATACAAAAATTCAAAAAGGTACAAGAAGTAAACTGAATTTAGTTAAAAACAAAATTATTGTTAATGTTGGCTTCAAGCCCAAAAAAACAAGAAAAAGGATATTTTATTATATTATAAAGAAAAAAAAAAGGTTTATGTGTTTGTTTTAAATTTATATGTAATTATATTATTTTTATGATATTTTTTTACTGTTGTAAAATCACAGTATTTACCATATAACTTATTTATAATTTCCACGTACAAAAAAAAAAATATTTCGTTTTAATCCAGTAAAAATCATATTAATAAAATGTAATTATTTGTTGAAAAAAAAAATTCATTTTGAATTTATATTTCTTTTTATCAATAATTTTTCAGTACTAATAGCATAGGAGACATGATGATCGGAAAATATTGTACATGTGTTACATAAACGTGGAACGTTATGCATTTTCATATTATCGGACCACTCTCATAATCCATGGCAGAATTTCATTTTTAATCTTGGTAAGTTGCCAAGAAATATATATAAAAACCATTACAAAAATATATATAAGTACATGCATATATAATGATAATATTGAAAATATGCGACATTGCACTGTTATATAGAATAGGTAGGATTTTAGAATATTTTGTTGGTTTCACCTGAAGTTTATATGAAGATATCATAACATTGAATATTGTGTTGAAATATAATTTCTTAAAGGTAAAGTTATTAATATTTATTAGGTCATTTTTTGAATCTTTTTTTTTAAATATATAAAGATAGAAAAAATTAATTTGAATTTTTTTTTATTTTAATAAATTTTGTTATCTATTATGAATTATTTATATAATTTAATTAAATTTTTCAAATTCTTTTTACAGGTTTATTTAACCAGAATTGAATAAATAGCAGAATTATATTAGAATTTACTTAAAAGTTTTGAATAAAAATTGAAATTTTGTAATAGAATGAATATAAATTTTTCTATGTATAAAAATTTGTAAGTATAATAAAATAAATTTAAATTTTATATTTAAATAAGTTTTGGTTTCCTTTTTTGTACAAAAATAGTGAAACGAAATCTTTAAGTTTCACCAGCTATATATATATATAAGCTTCTATAATAATTAGAATTACTTATATGTTTAATCACACTTATACCATATTTACTAATGGGACTCAAATTAATATTATAAAAAAAAATATTAAAAGAATACCAAATTATGAAAAATTTAAAGTATAAAACAAAACTAGACAAGTACATGACTACTGCTGTGAGGATATAATATTATTTTTTACAAGTGACATCGCTTAAGAATTTGCCTAAACTATCGAAATATATTAAGAAAAATTGACACTCTATTTATACTTTATTTATGATTTCAAATCTTTCGATTATCTTAGGAATCTTAACAAAAATATTCTGTTTATAAATCTCACAAATTTAATTACATATAATGGAATCATATAAAATAACTGTGTAGTACAATTAAATTTTATTTAAAATTTAATATTAAACCCAAAAAATTTTAATTAAGTATAAAATTTTACTTAAATAAATAATACAAATAATAAAAATTTACTATTATTAAATATATAATCATTTTATTCCGCCATCAGGTGTTATAATCTTTATGATTTCCTGTTTCCCGGAAAATTATCATTTTACTGTGACAAATAATTATTTACTTTTATTTGACAATATAATATATTATTTTTATTATATTTTTATTGTACAAAAGCATCAGCACAAGCAGTTGTACTGTAGTAGCAGATGTTCTGACGAAAGATCATATATATATAGAATAAAATTATTGTTTTCAACTAAATTTCATAAAAAATAATGACATGTCGCATTTCACTGAGGAAGTTTTTTTTTACTATTTATAATAAAAAAAACTTTTTTAAATGCAGCATTTTCTCTCCCAATTCAATTGTAATTTTTTTTTTTGTTTATTTATGCTATGCGACCTGAAAATTCCATTAAACTTAATTAAACTTTTAGGAAAATTTCTAAATAAAATTATTACAACTGCCAGATAACATAAACCAGAGAAAAATATCTATTTAATCGAAAAGTTTTTGGAATAAAACTTGAAAAGTTTCAAAAATATTAATTCAATTTGCATATTCAACAGATTCTCGCTACTCGGTTGGTTCGTTGGATATTGAATATTGATTTCAAGAAAAACTTTATTCTGATGCAACAACAAAAAAACCAATCAATTCAAAAAAATTCAATTTTTTTAATAAGAGCTCATTTTTTAAAGATTTTTTTACTATAGCAAGGTAAAACAAAATGTATTTACAATTGGTAAAAGTATAAAAGTTTTTGTATCAAAGTTTAATAAATATAAATTCGAATTTTATTTGAAAAGGACTACAAAAGTTGGACAAAAATTAATTTTTGTTGATTGGATTTTCAGTAAAGATAAGTAATAAGTAAAATCTAAAGATAAGTAATTAATTTTATTGAAATTTTGTTGTAAATTATTCGTAATACATACATGTATTTTTATTTTTTTGGACTTCAAGACCACATGATCTCCAAACTATCCATGAAATAGTTCTGAAAAAGTTGTGAAAAAAAATGTTGTGGAGAAAAATATAAATTGAAAATTTGGATGACAAATTTGAAAACAATTAAATTGATTTAAAAAAAACCGGAAACTACAAATATTTTTAATTACAAAAATAATCAAAATCAAATGCTACAATTTCATCTTTATATTAATTTCCAAAACCTTATTTTATTATAGAAGATTTTAGTCCCCATCGATTGGAAATTTACAGATTTCTCAATTTTTTCACGATGAACTGCGTACAAATCCTGTGAAATATCAGCGGAATTTTTCATCTCTAGTTTTCACGATGGAATTTTGTATAGGAAATTTCGCTACGCGAGATGCTCCATGATATGGGCCTTTAAATTAAAAACAAAAAATTGAAAATCGGATAAGTAAGTTTCGGTTGCATATTGTATACTCGTACATATATACTTATTTAAACTTCCGTTTTCTGTTCCTAGAGAAAGAATTAATTATGACCTTATACATTCTTACAAGAAAGGTTACTAATCATTATCTTGCTATAAGCCTATGCCTATACGAATAAATTTCAAATGTATTATAATTAGCTAACCTAAAAGTATGCAATTTATTTATCATTAATTTAAAATTATTTATGTTCTCACTTTTTTACATTATTGTTATTTAAGCAAATCCTTAAACGCTGAGAACTCTCCCTAAACACCGGCGTATGGCTATGGCGTATAGCGTCTGTCAAAATCGTTTCATGCACATACATTTTGTATGAGAGCTCCCGAAATACGCGGCGTACGTACGAACGCCGACAATTCGAATTTCCAATTTTTTAAATTATTATTATAGCATTTAAAGCAAATTTTAATTTGATGTGATGTATTTCTATATGTATTTACATATATTAAACCAAGAAGATTAAATCCTGAAAAGCGAAATTTTAACAAATAAGATAAGAAACAGAATATAACCATATTATCATTATGGAAAATATAAAATTTATTTTTTTCTATTCAATTTCCAAATTTATTTATTTCATAGATCAAGCAATTCCAGTAAAGCATTTTAACTTAAATTTACTCATATCATAATAAATAAATGTAGTAAAATATAAAAATAATTATTTTACTATTGGTCACAGTGTGGAATATTTATATACACGTTGGCAACACTTCAGTGCCAAAAATTTCACAATGTTGGCATTTCGAAAAAAAAAATCAAAAATAATGCTGTCAAAATTTGATTTTTTTTCTATATTCTTTTCAGTCAAAAAAACCTGATAAAAATTAAGGTTATAATATATAAATTGGGAGAAATTTAATTAATAAATTTCATCATTTTGTTTAATTGCATTTAAGAAATTTAACTTAATAAATTTTTTATCGTTCTATTTAACTACTAAATTCACAATAAATTATTAATAATGGCTGATTTTGATTCGTTACCGAAAGCTGGTGAAGGTGATCCGGAATTACAAGAATTCTTAATGATAGAAAAACAAAAAGCACAAGTCAATGCTCAAATACATGAATTTCATGAAATATGTTGGGATAAATGTATGGATAAACCTGGTAGTAAATTAGATAGTAGAACAGAAACATGTATGGCAAATTGTGTTGATAGATTCATTGATACATCATTATTAATAACAAATAGATTTGCACAAATTTTACAGAAAAGTAGTAATGCAATGTGAACAAAAAATTATGTAATATAGAAAATTAAATGAAATAAATTAGTTTTTTAAATGAAAAACAAAGTTTTTTTATTGCTTTTTTATTTATTTTATCCTTATAATTTAAAATATTTTCTAACCACACTTTTTTTTTAATTTTATTGATATTTTTGAAACATAATTTATAAAACTAAAAGGAAAACTCTACAAATAAAAGAAAATAAAAGAAAATTTACAAATAAAAGGCGAAACTTTTGACTAAACACACAAATACAATATTAAATATTCAATTAATTATTCTTTAATAATTTTAAGATTATTTTTCTTGAATAAATTTTAATAATTAAATTTTTGTCATATTTTAAATTAAGATTATTATGAAAAGAAATCAAATTTCTCTTTTTTTATAGTTTTGTTAACAATCTAAAGATAATATTTAATAATAATAATAAAAAAAAATTACTTTTAATACTAAATTAATTATAAACTAATTTTCAATATTTCGAATAGAAAAATCAATTATTTCAACTAAACATCGACCCAATTCTTCCAATATCATACGTTCAGTTTGTTTCGGTGATATAAGACTCTTTTGACATTCATCTGCCTGTGCAATCATACATTGTATTGTTGCATCTACAACGTCTTGTGTTATAAAATTATATGGTTGTTTAATTGGTGGTTGTTGCTGTTGTTGTTGCTGTATATTATCATCAAGATGAACTTGTTGATTCATTTGATTCAAACCAGTTGTTGATGATGTTGAATATGATTTAACTGATTGTTCTAAATAATCGTATGGACGTTTTGTAGCTATACCACGACCAAAATTATGTGCAATTTTAGCAACATCAATTATATCAATTGTTGTACGATCTTCAACATTACGACATCCTAAATATATATTTGAAGAATTTGTATTGTAAAATAATTTCAAAAGAGAATAAAAAATATATTATTTATATAAAAAAATCTCCACTCTTACCTAAACATTTACAATTTGATGAACATGCAATTTTAGCCTCATAACATTCACAATAATTTTTTAAACATCCAGAACGCTTACAATTACAACCTTTATTATGCAAACGTATATCATTTTGATCACGGGCTTTTGTAATTTTTGGCCTAAATAATTTAGAAAAGAATTATATTAAATTAAACAATTATTTTTTAAAATAAAATACATTTTCTTTAAGTTTTTTTTTCTTATAATCTTGAATAATTATGTCCTTTAAAATCTTCAAAAACCTTCAATTGTTTCTAATTTTTGAAATTTAAAATTGCCAATAACAAAAAAATTCTTAAATTGTTTTTCAAAGCCTCCCAATTTTTTTTGAAAATATTTGAATTTATTTTTAGGTTATTTTGAAATACTTTAAGGTGAAATAGAAAAAAACTTAAATATAAGTTTCTTTAAATACTAATAAAATCAACCTTAGATAAATTAGTGATGAACCTTTTATTGAAATTCTAATTCGAATTTTTTTTTGCATATTTTTGATTCCAGAGTTTTTGAAATTTTATCATTCTTTTTTCTAATTATAAACAAGATTTTTTTGTAATTTAGTATTTAATATTAACATAATAATTTTAAATATATCCCAGAAATACATAGTTCAAAGCATGTAAAATAAATATATTTAATGATTTCAAAATGATTGAATATTTGGTAAATAGTAATCTTCTTGTAATGAATTTGTAAATTTTTTGGTGAAAAGAGCCGATAATAATATACATATGAGTACATACTTTTACTCTTTTACCAAACATCCATTCAAATATAAATATTAAAATACAAGCCTTACAGTTAAATTTATATATATATATATATTATAAAAAAAATATGTATATTAAGTATACTAAACTAATACTAATTTAATCTTAGTTTAAAGCTTTCTACCAAATTTTATTACTAATTGAATATAAAAAATATAATAAAAATAATTTAATTAGCTTACTTAAATGCAGCCGGATTTCTTTCTATGCACATTTTAATAGCTTTTTGACGTTCATCCTCATAATCTAAATTATTAAAACATTCTTTACAATTACAGTCTTGACAAAATTCACCATTCGCAAAACAATCACAGTATAATTTTAAGCATTGTGATTTTGTACAATTACAATGTTTTCGCCTAATTCCACTATCTGGACTTGGTGAACGTTTTAGATTTGTTTCAGCTGTACTTGGTTTTAACGCTGTATATAATTTTTTTGGTGAATTTTCAACTTTAATCGATGTTGGTGTAATGTTTGGATTTGTTGTATTCAAATTTAAATTTTTTTTCGGTGAAAATTTCATTGACCGAAAAAGCTCTTGCGATACAACAACAAATTGTCCTTTTGAACTCGTATTCAAACGTTTTTGTAGTTCATTGGCTGCTTGAGCAGTTAAACCAGCAGCACCAGCAATATTATTTAAAAGTCTTGGTTTTATAGTTTGATTATTATTATTATTATTTAATTGTTGGGTTGATTTTAATTTATTCTTAGAAATATCTTCAATTTCCTTTTTTGTAATTTGTATTTGAACATCATCATTATTAATTTTACGAAGTGTTGGTACCGTAGCTATTTTATTGCTAGTCGTTGTTGATAAATTGTTTGCACTAACATTTATTCTACCTTGTTGAGATTGAGATTTATTTGTTGTTATCATTTTAACTGTATTATCACCTTGACGTAATAATGTTACTTTATTATTTAGAGCTTCTTTTGCCGCATCTGATGTTAAAACTCTTACATATTTAAAACCACCAGATTTATTTGGAAATTGTATCGTTTTTAAATTACTTGTTTGTGATAATTTAATAATATTTTGTGGATTAATAATTTTCTTACTACCACCACTATTATCATTATTCTTATCTGATGAATTTATAATTATTTTATGTGTTGTACCAGAACTAGATGAACTAATTGAAGCTGGTATAATTCTTTGTATTTTACCTTTTTGAACATCTGACATGGATATTGTTTGTATAACTGGTTTCGGATTTGCTAAACTACTTGAATTTTTCAATATAAATGTTCTTTGATTACCAGTTGAATTAGTTGTAATAATTTTTTTACCACTTATATCCAAATTACTTAAATTAATTGATTTATTTGTTTTTATTGGTACTAAATTTCCATGAGGTGTTCGTATTACTTGAATTGCTGTTGACTGTTTATTTTGGGTTGCAATTGTTGTACTATTACTATTATTGCTACTTGAACTTGTTATTGTATTATTACCTAACCTCACTGATTGACCATTTTTTGCTTGAATTAGAACAAATTGTCCTGTTGATGGATTTTTTGTTATTGTCCCCGAAATTGGTTTAGGTGCTATTTTTATTAAATTTGTTGTTTTTTTATTATTTTCCTGAGATGTTGTTGATTTCTCAATAGATTTTTTTGGATTTAATGATGTTATTATTGATGTCATTGAATGTTCTTCTTTTATACTATCATTATTTGTTGTTGATGAATTTTTTCCCGCTATATTTTTATCCAATAAATTACTTGCCATAATTATTAATTTTTTAATGTTTATCTGTAAATTGATACAGAATTTTTGAAATTATTTTTTTTTTATTAATGATTCATTTAGTAATGAATCGTAGTTAAACACTTTTTGTTGTAAAGTTGACAATATTCAATTTCGTTTTGTCTGGAATAGTCTTTCCATAATATTTTAAAAATATTATATAGTATGAATTAAATATATTACAATATAGAAATAATTATAAAACTTGAAAAATTTGTAAAAATTTCATAATAAATTTTCTTAAGGTTTAACGAAATTATGTATTTGACATATTTAAAAAAAACACTTAAATTGGAACAAATATTCAAAATTTTGAATTCAAAATAAAATACTTTTCTTTTTTACATAAAATAATCTTCAAAAATATTATTTCACAATTGTATTTTCTAATTTTGGCACTATTTACCACATAATCATTTTATTGCACTCAAAATTTTAAATACATTCTTTGTTTTTAGTCAACTTTTAAGATTTTTTCTTTTGAAATATTTTTTTTTCTATATTTATGAAAATTACACGCCCACCATCTTTTTTTTTTCAAAACGTCATTTAATTTGAAAAAAATTTCATTTGAAGTTTTCATTTAATATTTAGATTTTTTATCATATTTTAATTATATTTATCGTTTATAAATATTCTTCTTTTAAATTATATATTCACATTCTTACTATTTAATTTAATTAACCACAATAGTAAAATATTTTAATTAAAATTCGAAATGTTTTTAAAATTTACGAGGGTATTTTATTGACCTATGATAATTCAATTTTCTATAAGTTGGTATTAATTTACGACATTTCTGACAACGCGCGATACTAGCGACATTATTTTCGTAATTCAACCGCAAATACACACATTTGCCAGTGCTGCCTATGCGCAATAATATTGATTAAATATTTTCGCATTTATATTTATGTAGAAGAATTCAAATATTTTATTAAATATTATTCAAATGATCTAACTATTTATTTAAAATAATTTGTTTTAATGGCATATGGAGAATAATAAATTGTTTATAATTCCATTTCGAATTGGGTACATAACATAGTTATAAGTTATTAAATATTGTATTTTATTTTATTAGAATTTAGTTTACCCAGTCATGAATTTAATGGCTTCTGTTAAAATTTGCATATTTTTAGGATTATTATTACATATTTGGTACTACAAATAAATGTATCCATATTTTAAGTTGACGATATTTTTTTTTCGTTATATTTTAAATATAAAATATTAAATTTAATATAATACAATATACAATACACTATATCGCCGTTTACTACTAATTCTTTTTGGAAGTTTTCATTATACATATTGGCACAAATACAGTTTATAATTGACAATTTAATTCGTTATTATTATTACTTTTTTATTAAATATTTTAATTTCTCTTTTTTTAAATAATTATAAAATGTAAAAAAATGATATAAAATATATGATTAATATTATTCAAACATCTATATTAAAAAAATAAATTTTATTTCATTTTAGTTTTATATTTAATTCCATAATTTTTTCTATCAGAAAATTATTATTATTTTTGCCTTCATAAACAATAATCATAACTCCAAACTTTTAATTAACTTTTCATATATAAAATTGTATGTTGATTTTATTTATAATTCAGTTTTTATCTAAAAGTAAAAGCCAGTGATTAACAACCCAAAAGAAGAACTACGGCAATAAATTATATTAAATTTATAGGATAATTTTTAACGTATACTATGAAATTATTACCAAAACCAATTTGAAAAATTCTCGCGAATGTATTAACGAATAAAAGCCAAATAAATTAAACATATTATTATTTAAAAGGTTCAGCATCCCTGATTGAAACCATAAAAAATATTTTAAAACTTAAAGTATAGAGTTTGTTTTTAAAATTTAAATGAATTATACTTTTATAATTATTTTATTTATTTTTATATTATGGCATAAAAGCTTACTAAAAGTTAATTAAAAACTTTCAACTAAATTTTCACCCAGGCGTTCTCAATGAACAAGCAAATATTCTCATATACATACATACATACATATACTTAAATGTAACAAAAATAAAAGTTTTATTAATTTTAATTATTTTACATTCAATTAAATATTAAGAGAAACTAATTAACTCTGAGATAATTAACTCAACATAAAACTAAATTAAACTTTCCATTTATTTTCTCAGTTTCATTAAGGAATTATATAATTGTAAATTTTACGACCATAATTAACTTTTGTCGACAGTATTCCATTTTGTTTGTTTCTAAAATTGCGGTTTTTAAATTAACTATACTATCTATTTTTATAACTATAACTATTCAAGGCTTAACAATTTCCTAAATATTCCGGGGAATATAAAAATCGATTTGGTCTCTAACTGTGTTTCATTTCATTTCCCAAGGGAAAATTTAAATTAGCAAAATTACATTAAAAAATTCAAATTACAATTCAAATATGTATATAATGTATAAAAAAATTTATATTTAAATTCCCACTTAATTTTGCTTTGAATTTAATCATTTCAACTAGAAAATCATTTAATTTTCTATGTCCTTTTTTTATGTGTTATTGAAAAATTCATAAAAAGGTCACACATTGTTATATAATAATAAATTTTATTATTTTTAAATGTATATTTTGTCCTCTTCACTGTCGTTATCAGTTCATATACAATTTTGCACTTAAAATGCCAATAAAAATGAAAAACAAGTTAAATTAATGGTAATGGAATCGTTAAAAATGCAATAAAAAATTTTTTTGTAACTCTAGGATCGTTATTATTATTTGTTTTTATAGAGTGCAAAAAAAAGTAAAATAATTAACCTACCACACATGAAAATATATTATTTGTATGAACCAGCATTTTTTGTTGTTGTTGTTATCGTTATTAGGTTTTTAAAAGGATTTTCTTTTGAACAATTAAGTTTAGCCAATGCTTTTAAACGGTTAGTAAAACCATTTTTTATTTGTACATAGTACATTTAAAATTTAAGATTTGTTGTTTAAAAAAATTTTTTTGCTAATTTTTTGCTGCAAATCAATTATTTTTGATAATTTATTGACGAACTATTTAAAATTTAAACTAATATGAATTTATATGCATACATAATGCAATTACATATAATATTTAATAAATGAAAATTAAAATTTATAAAAATTGAAAAATTGAAAATCCATAAACAAGATCGAAGCTATTATTATTATTATAACATTAATTCATTTTAAAATGTTCTTTATATTATGGGAAATTATCACACAATCAAAAACTTAAAGTGAACAACTATTAACCACTTCGAAAAGTCTTTGTAAGTTTTGTACTTCTGGTATATTATCATTTTTTTTTATTTGTATTATATTATTTTTTGCTTTTCATCTTTTTGATGGATACAAAATGTTCGTGCTTCAAATTCAAAGAAGCCACTTTCCAATTTTGAAAGATATAAATAAGAATTCACCTCAAACAAGAAAAGAGAAATATAGTATAAAAGGAAGTGAAAATTAAACATATCCATATATAATACAATTCAGTTTATTATTTACTTATGTAGTTTTTGCAAGAAATTGTATAAACATATATATAAATTTATATATCTATGTAAGTAAATAAAAAGGATATTATTTTGATATTTTTATAGCTGGGACGCTTGACACAAAAAAAATACTATTTTTATATATTTTTCTGTGGGAAAAGGTTTTTTCTTCCAAATAAAAAAAAGCAGTTTTATATTATGTTTTCTATTTCAAATTTTGTTATACTAATAGAAAAAATTTTTAGATTACTTTTCAAAACACGTTTATTGTTTTTATCAAGTTAAATAATATTAAATTAAAATATTTTATTTTATTTTATGGAAAAGAAATAGGTGAGATTATTTAGGTTAATTATATTGCCTATATGATTTTTTAATAAAATTTATTTTAATCAAATAAATTTGATGAATATTCATTATTTATATAATAATATAAATCAAAAAAGTATCAAAGAAAATCTAAAATTGTTAAAAAACATTTGAAAGCGATAAAAAATAATAAAAATTTATCATAACAACAAACAAAACCGATTATCACAAAATTATATAAAAAAGAATCAAAATGAATGGAAAAAGGGATCAATATCGATCAATAACGATCAATAAGTATTAATAAAAATTTCGTTATCAATTTCGATTGATTGAATTTTATTTATTTATTGATCGATTTTAAAACACATAACGCGACGTAATTTTAAATAAAATCCTTCAAATCCATTCATTTCATTTCTGAATTTAAAATATTCAATTTATAATTTATTTATTTTATCTTTAGATTAGCGTAATTTTCATTTTGATTTTCATGTTTTTAGTTTTTCTATAGTGGATCCAGTTTTTTTTACTACCAACTTTAAATATTCTCTTTTTCTTAGTCAATAAATCCTTGTTACGTGGTAAGAATATTTTAAGTAAATATTTTTATAAATTACCTTTAACATTTTTGGATTTTAAATCTGGGATAGACAGAAAAAAAAACAATTCTATTTAAAATCAAAATCAAAAATAATCTTTTGATATACATAGTATACGAATGTCCTTTTCAACATTATTATCTACGTATAAATAATATTTATCAAAGGAAAAACTTAAGCTTTTATATTTTATAGTATTAAATATAATTTTATATTTTTCTTTTTGGTTTGCTTTATCCTAGAAACGTGACAAAATCTAAAGTAATTTATTGTAATTTTATATATGGATTTATGTTGATGGATTTATACAGATTTATACTATATAGATATAAAATATAAAGCCCCTCTTGAAAAAATTATATTTTATGAAAATTTAAAACTATTTAAGTTATTAAAATCTACTCAAAAATATTAGAATTTTTTTCGTTTTGTATATAAAAAATTGTAAATATTTTTGTCTTTAAAATTCATAGAAAAAATGAAAATGAAAAAAAAATACCACATAAGTTTATGAAAAACGAAAAACTTTGAATATTTATCTTTAAAAATATAATAATTTTATATTAGAAACAAGAGTATAGGAAAGGAATACGAATAGTAATATAAAAAATTCCGTCATTTATGAGTCCCCAAAGAGTTAAAAGTTTCTTTTTTAACATATTCCTAAAGGAAAATTTTCACTTTTCGTTTATATAGGTATAAAATAATTTAAATTGAGTTTTTTTTTTGTTTATCAAACTTTTAGTTATTACTTTCTTGGGATTTTTCTAGATTATATATATTTTAAATATGATTTATTTTCTTGAAAATTATACTAGATTTTTTAGCAAAAGAAAATGTTAAGCATTTAAAAAATGATTATTAGTTAACATATTAAATACAAATACAAAATGAACATGTTCTGTTTTTCTTTTTTTTATTGTAGTAGTCAAGTGGGGTATATATTTATGATTTTACTGAAATGTTTTTAAACCTATCAATAAATCTAATAAAAAATATTTTAAATAATTATTTAAACCATATACTTAAGTTCTATACATGCTCTCAAGATTTCTTACATTCAAATTTCAAAAATTCAAATACAAATTAAAAATTTTTCAAAAACTAAATATTTTTCAAAATATTCTTCAATGATAACATTGATTTCCATATTTCTTAATTCGATAAACTTTTATGTCTTACTAAATCATATAATTGACCTACATAATGGTTAACCTAATTGAATTATGACCTAAATTTACAATAACCACTTTACGTCTATACTTTAAGAAAAGAACTAACAATTTCTATGTAACAAAATAAAATATATATAAAATTTTACTTTAAATAACTTTTTTTACATAAATTTTAACTATAGTTTCCATTATATTTATAAAAGTTATATATAAGTTTGTATACATATAACAGTTTTCTTTCAAGTTTTATTAAATTTGCTGTGAATATTAAAATCCATATATCTCTCAAACTATATAATATCCACCTAATAAAATTCTGAACTAACTTTATTCCGGAAAAGCTAAAATAGAATAAATGCATAAATTTATATTACATATATATTTATGTAGGAACAAAAAATGAAATTTTTCTTTTGCATACGTTCCCATATAATATATTTTATTACTATCTCTGGCATAAATTTGTTACAAACTCTAATAATAAGAGAAAAAAATGAATTGGAAAATTTTCTATTTTATTTTCGTACATACATAATATTATATGTATGTATATATAAACTTCAGCACTTTGGAGACAAAAATGTATTATACAAAGAAATTTACTAAAAAATCTTTCATACTTGAAGATTTTGAGAAAAATTCATATTATCCTTTCTTTTAAACGAATATATTTTGCACATCGTAACCAAAATGTATATATTTATGTACATATATCAAATTTTAATGAAATAGTCTTCCATTTTTTGGTTTTAGGTATGTAAAAATATATACATATGTATATTTATTTATTATATGTAATACTATTGAAAAATTATATTTATTTTTTTGTCATTCATTTATTTTATTAGAATTACCAATAATACAATAATTCTTTCCTATAATACTCCGAGTTAATATGAATACCAAAACTACTTATAATAAATTTAATAAGAAATATATAATAATAATAATAAAAAATGTCTTTTTCGAAATATACTTTCAATCAATTTATGTATCTTGTTATATTATATATTTATTGATTTGTTTTTAGTATATATTTGTGTATTATTGAAATTGAAAAATATTTACATAATAAACTTGTTTGTCGAACTATTCTGGATATAATGGTAGTAAAAATGTGCAAAATTATGTCTGTATAGTTGTAAATACACAAATATCTTTAATTTTGAAAAAAAAATTAACCTTTAGATAAAGAATTATTTGAGAATTTTTAACACAATTAAATTAATTCATAAATTTTGTTTTTAACCATAATGAACTTTCAATATATAAAAATATATTGGTAGATTTTTAGAATTTCTGTCATAACTAGAACGCCTAGCAAAAATTATGTAATTTTTGTCCATAGTATTTATTTATACATATATTGCTTACATATGCTGTGAATTTACTAAATTTTGAAATTTTTTACAGAACTAATTGACAGTATTTATAATTTCAGGAATATACAATACGTAAAATTCGTTATTGCTGTAATAGTAATAATAACTAATTATTACCAATTAAAAAAATCAACAATTTTCAATTTTTCATTGAAAATTTGTGAAAATAATGTTTCTTGTTATTGTTAAAACTTTAAACAAACCTCCCAACAAATAAGAACTTTGATATTGTATATATATATATATATATATATACGTGTATATACCTATATTATGTAAAAGTGTCACACATATGATTACTGGCATTATATACATTATATTAAAATTGCAAAATTTAATGTTATCAATTCGAAAGACAAAATGTTTTCTATATTTTCTATATAGTTTATAGAAACAATATTATTATATTTCTTATATTTTATTTGTTATATTTATGTTGGTTATATCCGAATAATACGCAACCACGAACAACAACAAATATAATATTAAATTCAATTCAAACTGATGGAATTTGAATCATGTAAATTGATTTATATAATATTATATTTTATAGAAGATATTTGTATAGATAAGATACATAACAAAAAAAAAAGATTTTTACATGGAAATTCACTCATTCTGTTCAAATGCTTTTAGTTGTCACATAAATAATTTATATATACATATATCGAATATATATATATATATATATATATATATATATATATATATGTATATTCGGCTTCCTGTGGATAAATAAAATATATACAATAAAAAATTCAATTTCAGAGAAAAATCAGTTAAATTGCATAATAATCGAAAATATTTTATGAAAAGAATTGTAATTTTTTTTTATATGTATATTTCTATGTTGTTGAATAGATATTTTTATTTATGTAATATTTAAAAATAAAAAAAATTCCAATTTGTATTAAAATATAACTGATTATACAATAAAAATTGAAAATATTGAAGAAGATTATGATGAATAAATGATAAAAATTTTCTATTATAATAATACAAATCAAAATTTTGCAGAATTTCAAATCAATTTTATTTATTTTTTATGAAATATTAATTCTCTAGATTTTATATTCATAGAAAATTTTATTTATTATTTACCTGAAGATATAATTTAATTTAAAAAATTATATTTTATAATTTAAGTGTATCAGATTTATATAAAATTATAGATGAAAATTATATTCAGTGAATAAAATTTGGTTATGTTTTTAATTACTTTTAGTTAATATTGTTTGCAAAGTAATAAAACAATATTAATATGTAGTTCTATTTGAATTTCATCTTGATTATTATAAAATTCTGATAAAGTACTCAAGTAAAAAATGAAGCAATTTCAAAAATATTTCATTCCTTTTAAGAAAAAAAAGAAACCATAATCAGAATGAGTAAAATTACGTTTAGTGTAACGACCATACAAGCTAAAATAATGATTTTATTGTTTAGTAATAATATCAAAACACTTTTTTTAATGAAATATTTAAATATAAAGTTCATGAACGACATATAAGCATTTCTTTTAATATATCAAAAAAAGTGACTACCTCATTCTGTAAATTTTATGTATACAAGTTTCAGTAATAAAACAAAAATTACATAAATTTTTCTCTACTTAATTATTAAATACCAACAATATCTTCAAAATAATTTACATAATATTTCAATAAACATTCCTTTTTTATTGTCATTAAATTTACTTTTTTAACCATTAAATCAATTTCATAAAAAAAAATAAGAATTTTTTAAATTATCTCCAAAAAAAAAAAATTTTTTACAATGATATATTTTTATATATGTATATGTAATATGTATATTTTTCTGAAAACCATTAACAATTTTTCCAAAAAAAAAAGAACAAAATGAACCGAAATAAAATAAAATTTATATTATATGTATTTAAATTTATTTTTTCCCTTAAGGACGATAAATTGAGATATACCATATGCATATATAAAAGGAGGTGGTCTCTAAAGAAATAATGATACCCCCCCCCCCCCCGCCTTCAGTAAAAAAACAACAAAGAATTTTTATACCAGAAATATCAAAATTCAGTTCGTATATTATTTTTCTATATACAAAATTTACCAACTTTTATCATTGTTATAAAGTTATAATAATGTAAATAGTATGCGAAAAGAAAATTCTGGGATAAAACTATATAAAAAGGACAAAACCAAAAAAAAAAAAAAAACAAGTGAAATAATGTAAAATAATGTATCCTTCAGTACTAGGTACAAAAAAAGATATTTTATGTTGTTAAAAAGAAAAAAAAAATAATTTAATTTTTTTTTAAACATTTTTTTTATATATAACTGTCCATTTATCACTGTATTCTTTGGGAATATAAATTTATATATTTAAAATTTCAGATGCACCAAATAAAAAACCTCAATTGACATCTTAACTTTATATTTATATTTTTCTTTACACAAAAATTTTCTACATAAAAATTTAAATATTTTATACAAATAATATATTTATTTTTGAAATAAATATTTATATAAATTTTTCAAAACTGTCAAAAATTTAAATTGAAAATTTTGAATATGGTTTTTGGTATATTAATAAAAGAGATATTCTAATTTTATAAACAACTTGTTGAAAAGTTTAATATTATTTGTGCAATGTATTTGAAAATTAAAGCTTTTTTGATTTATTATTTTAATATTGTAATATTGTATCGAATATTGAAATTAAAATTAAACGACCGAATAATATGCGGAAATTTGTTAATAGCTGATTGATTTTTACATACCAAACTATATTGAATCTGTGAGAAAAATACAAATCTTTATCAATGACTATATTGACTGACCATCTAATTTGTCGAGCGGCATATATCAAATAATACACGTAATAACTAATTACTCTAGAAAGCTTGACACAAAGACAAAAGTGGCAATAAATTGTATTTCTGAGATTGCAAGCAGCAAATGGAACCGAAACGCATAAAAATTAAAAGTAAATTTAGGCTGGCGAAGTAAAAACCATACAGGATAAAATGTTGTTTTATCCTGTATGGTTTTTCAAATTAAAGAAAATCTTTTTCAAATTAAAACAAAAGAAAACATTGAAAACACTTCGGAATTTTTTTTAAATAATATACAATTTTCCTTAATTATATTAAAATATTTTCCAAATATGTGATTACATTTTGATACAGAAAAAAATTTGTGTTTTATGAATTTGCATAATCAACAATTCAAAATTTACTGAAAATTACTAAAAATTAAATGAATGTATGCATTCATTTTTTATGCAAATTCAGCAAAATACCAAAATTCAAAATTAACTTCCTTCTTCTATGGATACAAAAACGAAAAAAAAAACAATTTTCATTTTATAAATTACTTTAAATTATTTTTGAAATCAAAAAACATAATAATTTTCACTTTTGTTTTTCATTCTATTTTTTTATTTTCCTCTTAATTTTCTATTGAAATGCTTAAAATTTAATTATAAATTACTTCCAGAATTTTCAAAATGTTTTGTATCACGTATTATATCCTTCGAACACAAAAAAAAATATATTTAAAACAAACTGTACATACATGAATATAAAATTTTGTGAATATTTTTTTGGATAAACAAAAAAGGATTAATGAGAAGGAAATTCACATTCATAGTGTCAGTAAAATATATAAGAAATCATTTTGATAATGGATATTTTAATAATAGAATTAGAAAAGCTCAAACTTGAAGTAGAAAAAAGACGAAATTATAGAAATTTAAAATTGTTAGCTCGAGTTTTTAGATTACTCTTTCTGAATAATTAATTATTTTCATTCAGGATCACGTATATAAAAAAAATAGAATTACAAAAATATTACATAAATGAAATACGAAAATTTAAATTTTTGTTCATGTCAATTAAAATTTCTAATAATTTATTTTGCATAATTTTGCAATTACACAATTTTCTATAGCTTTCTTATTTTTAAGGAAGAAAAAATTATTTAAATTAAGAAATTACTTTTCTAAAAATTCGATGGTAATAAATGCTTTTAAATTGTATATTCTATAAAATCCTTTAAATTTTAAATCCCTAAAAATGTAATAAAAAATTAAAATTTATAAAAATCTGATTTTAAAATATTCAAAAGAAACAAATTAAGACAAATTCATTATTTCCTTTTGCAATTAATTTTCAATAAATATTTCCATTTTAGTAATAACTCAATAAATTCCCAACAATAAATAAATATAATTATGTATTTGAAATAATTGAAAATCTTTAAGTAAATATATAACTTTATAAAAAAAAAATTCTTTCTCAATTGAGGAAAAAAACTATTATATATATAATATATATTTTTATTAATTATGTATCGACTGAGAATATCCTTCTGGCGATAAGGATTCACTAAATTACAAAAAGCTATTAATGTAATTTATATCTACAATTAACATTACGGATAAAATCCATTAGTCTGGCCAGAGATTCATCTCTAGGGTATATTACAAATCCATTAGAAAAAGGGTCGAAATATATTTTATATATAATATTTATTTTGCATAATAATGGTTTTTCAGGTTATACTCGTACATATAACAAAATTGTATCTTTAGTAAAATTTTTGTAATATTTTATATTTTTGAATGATTTAAATTTCTTTAAAAACTTTAAATAATAATTGGAAAGTTTTTATCATAATTTAATTTCTATTTTTTCGTATTATTCATTTGTATAAATTATTATGTACTGTAATAAATTTCCAATAATTATTAAGTCTTATAAGGGAATTTAGAATTTGTCATATATAATAAATTAGCATTCTTAAATATTTTTCTGTGTAGCTTACCATTTATACTACAGTTAAATTATGTTAAAAATCTTACTTGAAAAGTCAAAGTATTAAAAATATATAAATATTTTATGTAACTCAAATAATTTAAATAAATATATCAAATTTTATTACTTTTATACTATTGAAATATTTGTAATTCAGTAAAATATTTCCGAAGTAAAATCACGTTCTGAGTTTAAAATTTTCAAGAAATATAAGATTTTAAATATTTTACAGAATGTATATTTAAATTATAAATAAACTAAAATATTTTTAAATCAAAATATTAATGTTACACAATTCAAAAATTTTCATAGAAATTATCATGTTTTGGTCACCATTTATTTGATTTGTGTCCCTTTATTTCATTTTATAGATTTTTCATTAAATTAAATTTTATTAATAAATAGTAAGTAATATTCATTAGTTTTAAGTATGATATTTAAATCAATTCCTTTGGAATATAACAATTTTTTTACAGTGTACAAGTTACTGATTTAACAAGTAAAAAAAATTCTAAGAGAATTGAAGCAAATATAATATCGTATAATATTTTTGATCCTTTTTGACAATCTTTAGAACTTACCGGAAATTTAAATATTAAATATTCAATATATGCAATTTAATTAAAATATTTATTAATAAAATATGCAAAATTAAAATAATTTTTTATAAATGTATATACATATATGTAATATGTACATATGGATATTACATTATTTGAAATTCCTAATCTTAATTTCTATGAATTTTATATATTAAAAATTTAATTTTATATTAGAAATTCTGCAAATATCAAATTAATTTCAAATTATAAATGCTGGATTCAATCAATTATACATATTTCAAATAATATTTGTTATAAAGTTAATTAATTATAATACATTAAATGAAATTTGATTTTTAGAATTCAAAGGATTTTATAAATTTTACCATTAATATGTTAATTACAACATATCTTAATGCTTAATAATTTACAGTAGAAGCAATTTTGTAATTAGTTAAAACATTCATTTTCAAGAAAATTAAGAAAAAAAAAATAGTTTAAATTTAACTATGTAGATTTATTACACAACGAATATTTTTTATATTTATTTAAGTATCTTTGCAATTTTCATATAATAAAATCATGGAGGTTGACTACTCTCTAAACTTGCAATTAACATTAAAAATGTTTAAATATGCATTAGTATATATATAGTATATATATATATACCATATTTAACTATCATTTTCAATTATTTAATGCAAAATTGCATTTCTCTAGCCATGACACACAACACAGAAATTTTATGCAAATATACGAGTATACTTATTTTGTTCATTAGGAAAATAAAATTAAACTTTAAAAGTATAATGTTGTATTTATGTTAATTTTCAAAGGAATACTTGAAGTATTATATACAAATATATTGTGTAAATTGAACATATTCTTATATCCTTATACATATATAATATTATATCTATTGTTTATACTTCATTTTAATATTAAATAAAATGTTTACTTTAATTACTTATACAATGCAATTTTATATATAAATTTTATCTTATAAACATATCCTGTTTAAGGAGAATTTTTTTTTCTTTACTATAAAGCCATAAGGACATGTAAGACAATATTCAAATTATAATTTATTTAATCATCATTTATACATATAATATGCATTTATAAAATTAGACCATAATAAATATTTATTGCAACTTAAATTCTTTTTATATATAAGTATAGTATATGTCCATTATATTATTATATATATTTTGCGTTACAAAATTCGTCCTTTTTTCATCCTTTAGTAAATAATAGATTATATAATAATAAATATGCTAACTAAAATTATGATACATAGATATATAAAATTTATAGTATAATAATTTAGTATTCCTTGGTGGATTTTCATTTTAGAAACTATTTAAAATTTATTATGGAAAAATTTATTAATTATTAATGAGAAAAGTCAAAAATCATGTTCAAAAGAAATTGTAATTTTTGATTTATGTTGTCTCTATAGTACATATTTATACAAGAATGTAAAGTTATTTATATAATTATACTCCTACTAAGATTAGAAATATTTTTGCAGTTATGTTCAAGGTATTAATAATTAACATTATGCTCTTTGAATTAAATATTAAATATTTTTATGGAATGTTCGAAAACTTTAACTCAAGATACCACAACATATTATTTACTACTGTAACAAGGCTAGTTAAAATCCTATGCAAATATACAATTTTGTTGTAAACCCCATACCCACTGTACAATTTATATTACACGACTATGGAGAAAGCCTTACAAACCAAATATACCATCAATTTTAAAACTGAATTATAAAAATTAAATATGTTTTACTTCCTTCAATTCAAATAAAAAAATGCCTTTATTAAATAAAAAAAATATATAGTGAAAATTAGGGTCGATAGTGAAAATTAGGGTTGATATGAAAATATGAAAGATATGAAAAATTGATCCTTTTATTTATTTATTAGTTGCCACAAAATCTTAACTATATATACACGTATATAATAATATTTAAATAAACTCATCAAATCCCCGAAAAAATAATAAAAAAAAAATATTATTAAATATTTGATCAATATCCTTCAGACAAACTAAACAAACAAAAAAAGCAGAGGATATAAATCAAAATATTATACAATTTTTTTTTATGATTCGTTAGTAAATCAAATTACACAAACAAAGCAGAAAATTTCATAAATCAATTTCCGTTTTTATTTTCCTTTTCTTCATATTTTCGATTTGTATTTTTTTCTTTTTTTCCTTTTTTGGAAAAAATCATTGATTCCAAAGGAGATCAAATAGATTTGTATATACAAGGACATAAAAAACTATATTGATACTGTGTCAATAAAAATTGAATTTTGTATTGATTCCTATTGTTTTTGTGTTTCATAATTTATATTTTTGTATAATATTTGATTTCTTTTTTCTTCTTATGTTTATGTTTATTTATGATAAGGACTTCTGGTGTTTATTAATAAAAACAGAGATATAAATCCTCTAGCTGGGGTCTAAATCCTATATTGTATGGTATATATCATACAACAAAAATTATTAAAGTGAAATAAAATTTAATATTGATGAAATTTGAAATAAATTAATTTAATAAAATATTGATTTAAAAAATTTCCTATTCTTTAGATTAGATTTTAAAAAATGTTTTTACTATAGATATTTACAAAAAGTCTAGTCAAATATTTATTTTTCATGTTCTTGTGCAAATATAGAAAAGATATAATTTTATTAATTGGAAAAATTTTCATTTGAAATTTTCAATATGTGATATTTGTTTTTGTGGACTTTTGAAATAGGAAAAAAAAAACTATATATATTTTATAAAATCGTACATAAAGTTTAATTAACTATTCATATATTTATTTTCAATTGAGTTCAATTTATATATACGTGATCCTGAATTGCTCAATATAAAAAAACACATAGATATTTATATAATCATGATTTTCTGGTATTCATATATCCTTTTATATAAAGCAATTATAATTAGTTGAATTATTTCAAAATTTCAAAGTTAATTAATGAACAGAAAATGGAACTTAATTAAAATGTAAAACAGACTTTTTTTGAAATTAATTATATACTAACAAAAATTAGATTTTTTAGGGAAATTTTTGGTTTAAATATAATTATTCTTAGAATATAATTAGAATATAAATTGAGAATTAATTTATAATCTATGGTGGTATTTTTCGAAATATAGTTAAGTACAATATAATATATATAGTGTCATATAAAAAGGATAATTAAAGATGAATTTCTATATAGACTAATTATGACCATTAATTATCACTAAACTAAAAGATAAAATTCTTTTTCTTATTTCCTTTTTTAGGTCAGAGAAACTTATAATTTTTGTTTGGAAACACTTTTAAATTTTTATATGATACTTTACGAAATATTTATAAAAGATATTCTTAAATGATAACGTGTCGGAATTGGAATAAATTATTTTCTATATACATATATAAATTGTGTAATATAAAAAATATTTGCAAAAAGTTCTTTTTTTTTTTTTTTTGAGAAATTTACAAAATCCTTAAAACACATATGAATTTAAGATTAAATATTTTGTTTTTATCTAGTTAGGGTTATCTTAGCACATTTGCATATTTTAGAATTTATAATATTTTATTCTGTCTAGTTTTGCATAATATCCTTTTTATTAAATGCTACTTTAAAGATAAAATTTAATAGATATCACATAAATATAATTCCTTAAGGACTTTAATTCTGTGGTCTGAAATATATAAAGAGAAATATATTTTTAAGGAAAAATATAATTTTTTCATATTATTTAAACAGAATTCAATATATGTATAAAAGGTAATGTAAATATAATTGAATTTTGTATTATTTTGGTATACATATTTAATGTAAATGGAATACTATTTGTTTGCTCGCGAGTAAATTGAAGACAATAAATGTTATTTTTTTTATCTATAGTACAAATAAATAGTAAAGAAAAATTCATCGAAATAACAAATTTGGAATCATATCATTTTTATCTACAATAAATTTAATTGCAAAAAATTTTGAATTTATTTCTAAATCGATAAGAAGAAATTTTATAGTTTGTATATTTTAAAACAAACTTTTAGTTTTCTGATTGGATTTGAACTTTTATTTTATGGTATATAACAAAATCATTTATCACTCTGTCCATTTGAAAAAAAGAAGAAAAATCAAACAGTTTTGAATAGGAAACTATTATAGAATAATAAGGAAAAGTTTTAAGAAAAGTATGATAACTTGAGAAAATGATAAATGGAATTTTAAATACATATTAAAAAAAATGAAAAATCCATTAATGGCAAAACTTATGCTGAAAATAATATAAATCTTACCTGTCACGTAATTTATTGCTTGTCTCGTAATTTATTACATCAGAAAAAATTTATTACATCACGTAATTTGTAATGTCACATAATTTATTTCTTCTGTTTTAGGGAAATAGCTCGATGTATGAGCCTAAGTCTATATCATATTGCAATTTAGGATTTTTAGGCAAACTCGGTTGTGGCTTCGTGTGTAGTGTTCTATGCTGCGGTACATGAGGTCGTGAGTACAATTCCCGGTTGAAGGCATCAATGTCGTTCTAAGTTGATTTTAAATGTGAATATCGGTAATAAAATACATATTATACAGCAATGTAAATTTTAAGACTGAGAAAAATTGTAGTGGTCGAATCCAATTGCTGACAAACAATTGACTCACTACAAAGGCATTAGCTCGTTGCAATAAATAGTTTTTCCGCTACTGAGAAATTTATGGTCCGGAATCCATTTAAAATTAATAAGTCCTAAATTACAATAAAATGTCAGGAAAAAACCTCTAAGAGGTAGGCCCAGGCCCACATCGGGCTGGTTATGCCAAAAAAAGAAAACTCTTAATCATTACAACAAGCTATATACTAACATTTAGTAGTGAGCGAATTGTAATGATTAGGAGACATTGAGACAAGAAATGAGACATAAATAACAAAATACTAAGGTAATAAGATGATGAATAATTCTTATATAAATTAAATTATAAACAAAGTCATTCGGTAATATCGAATTTCAAGAAGTCTATAACAAAATTAAAACTATATAAATGAAAACATGATTTCATATTATAGCTTTCAAATTAAAAATTACATTACATACATATATCCAAAATAATATACAAAAATTTAAAAAAAACCAATATTTTTCGTTATTGGATTTTTCAATATCCTTAATTTTCTAATTGAATGAACTTATTTGTTTTTTTTTTTCTCATAACCAATTTTTCTTTATTTTTAATGGCAAACTATAAAAATGGCTTTTTTTTTTAAAGAAAATTAAAAATTGCTGAAAAATATTGTAGAAATATTAAATACATTAAAAAATTTAAAATACTATAAAACCAGAATCATGTTTTTACTTTCCACTTCATTTAGTGTTCTACTTTTATAAAAGAGCATATACGTACATTATATTATTTTGTTTTAAATATAACATTTTAACGACTTTTCATACACTTGATTAAATATATATATAATTCGGAAAGAAATTTTAACTTCTTTTTTTTTCATAAATATACATCAAAGATACTATTAAATTTATTCATACTTTAAATATATTTAAAAAAATTCAACCATGCAATTTAATTTTTTAAAATCTTAAAAAAATAAAATTATATTAAAAACAAAAACAAAATTATCATATCCTCAAAAAAAAAAACTACATTATTAAATTTCATGCATAACCAAATAAACCAAAAAAAAAAAACCACAGGAGTCTTTTGTCCTAGTTAGGTCAGCTTTTGTGTTCAATTTTTGTGGTTTATATGTTTTATCCATAGTTGTCATAGTACTTTTTATTTAACATAATAATTATATCGTTAAACTAGCGTTCCATTTAACTAAAACAATATCTATTTGAATGTACATTGTTCATTCCTTTTTATTAGCTTGGAAATACTAATTTCTATTTGTAATTTTTATTCTAGTGACCAGATAATGTCCAATCAGATCTTTAAATCCAGATAGATTTAAATCCAGATAGTCCAGATATTTAAGCAGAAATATACATAATATATTGTATGTATTTAAATTTTCTCTGAGATTGCTAAACTTTGTTTAGAATCCACCAACACAAATTATTTTTTTTCTAAAAATAAAACTTAACAGTTTTAATCATAACTTAACAATTTTAATCATAACTTTATTGTAACATAATTAATTATTATATTTATATATGTATATATTTTTAGCCCACAAAAGCATATCTTTATCTTTATTATTATGAAAATGATTTCGAAAATTCAAAAAAAAATACATATATATATATTTAATTGTTAATTTATAATTAAACAATAGTGTTGTGGGAACAATTGTTTTAAATTTTCGCTTTATTATTATTTAACAATTTTTTTAAATTAAAATTTATTGTTTTACTCTTAACCTATATGAATGTTTGAAAAGGATCTATTTATTATCCTTTTTTGTAAAATTTTATAATAATTTTTAGTCAGAAATTTGTGTGTGTGTGTGTGTGTTCGTTGTTTTGTAGTGCAATTAATTTCAGTTATTTTTGTTGAAAGTACTTTTTGTATATAATATATATAAAATTATAATAACAACTTTTTTTTTTGGTTATTCTTTAAATTCTAAGGATAATCGTTGGGACCAAAAACAAAAATTATTTAAATGAAATAAATTATTTTTTTTATTCTGTAATGAGAGAATGTTTTAAATTTAAATACATAAATCCTTTTTTTTGTTTGGTTGAATATCCCGTAGAATTCTAATAAAGGATTCAAAATAGTTTTATCTAAATTTTCTATGAAATTTTATGAAAAATTTTTAAGACATTTGAATATAAAAAAAATTTTGATTGTGAAATTAAACAAAGATAAAATAATGGGTTTGCTCAATCAATTATATAGGTAGTAAATGTTAGTTTAGTTAGTTTATTAATATAAACCAAAAACTGTTATTAGATAAAAATAGATTTTTACTTTAATTTTCTTAATGTATGATATTTGGAATTCAATCATTACACCTCACCCTAAATTCAAAGCGTATGGTGTATTCAAAGCGTATGGCATAATGTATGTGCATGAACCGATTTTGACAGACGGTATACAACGCCATACGTTCTGATTAGAGTTGTTATGGTTAGGAAAAATTATAAAGTTTTTTATATAAATTATATTTAAATTGTATCCATCTATTACAAAATACAATTACATCAATTTTGAAAGTATATGTATTCATAAATCCAAAATTTTGAGAATTTTTCAATATTTGTTGTATAACAAAAATTATTGTTATATACATAATTGTAAAAAATTACATAGTAAAAATTACATGAAATAAATCTCTAAAAATTAAATTATTAAAAAATCAACATTGCTTTTATTCATTAATATCGATTTTCAATAAACAATTTTGCCTATTCAAATATTATCCAGCACCAGCAGATATAATAAAAAACACACAATAAAAAAAATTAGCGGCAGCAAAACAGGCAAATTCAGCATAAATTCTATATCCATACATATATGTAGGTATTAATTATTTAAAATTCGGGAAAATTGATTTTGGCTTTTGAATATTTCAGGAGTTAAAACTAAAAACCAAACAAAATGATGATGTTAAAAGAAAACTCTATTTTCATTTTTCAAATTTTCCGTTTATTGATTTATTTTCATTGTTTTACTATAATATAGAGTAGAGTTTCGTATTTATTTTCCAAATTGAATGTAAAAACATTTTTCCTCAGTCAGGATATAAATCTATATAGTTTTTATACTATAATACGGAAAAGCCAATTGACCTATATCCTTTTTATTATGGTTCTCTCATTGTGTATTGAAAATAAGTTTTTCTTGTATTTTATAAATTTTCGCTTAAAATGCACAAAATTGTGATTATATTTTTTCTAGTTCGTATATTAAGGAAAAATTCCTAAATAAAAATTAGTTTTTTTTTTGTATAAAACGGAAAATAATAAAAAATGCATTGACAGTTTTTTTTTTCAAATTTTATTATCCTTGGTATCTATAATATACACAAGAATTACATTTTCTATATATGCAAAACAAAAAGGATTTAAAAATAAAATAACCATAACTAAAATGCATATTATGTATAGAGTTTTGTTGTAGAGTCATGGTAAATAAATATTATATCTAAAATAATAATTTTTTGAATATAAAATTTCCATGAAAAATTTATATATATGTATGTAATGTATATTTTAAATATATAAATAATTTATTTTCACTTTGCTTTTTGGAAAATGCTTTTTCAATATGGAACAAAAAAGAAAATAATTATAGCTAGAAAATTTTATGGAAAATTTATTATCATTATTATTATTTTTATATAAATAAAAATTATCGTATAATAAGAGAAAAGTTTTTATCATTAATATTTATAGATATTCGATAAAAAATAATTTTATATACATATATTACATATATTTATAACTTAAATTATACTATCTTCCTTAAAGTATCTGTAAATGATAAAAGCTAATAAAAAACTTTATTTTAATTCTAATTTTTCCTTAAAAATAAAAGTTTTTTGTCTATGGAAAAAATAAAATTTTATACATATATAATTATAAATTTTGTCTACTATACCATTGTATATATGTATTAGTATTTTTGATATTTTAATTATAATTTGAGAAAAAATATAAAAAATGTTCTTTCCTTGAAATTCAAATAACATTGAATCGATTTTTAATTATCAAATTTAGATAATTTTCATCTTGAGACTGCAATTAAGAACCAAAAATTTAAAATTAAAAATTGTTACGAACAAAACATTTTTACTTATAGTAATAGCAAAATTTGAATAGTTCAACTTTTTTGTAATTATAAAATTCAACTACAAAATTACGTAGTAAAACATTATAAAATATGTACATATAATGTATTAAAATTAATTAAGAATTTTTAGCTATAGGAAAACTATTATTTAAATTTAATTAAAAGAAAAATACTTTGTTAAAAATTTATGACTTTTTTCTTTTGTGGAAATACTTAACTAATATTTCTATAGAAAAATTACTAAAATAAACCTTTGGGTTAACGATATAAAATTACCCCAATTTACCATATAAATATATGCCATAAAAAATATTAAAGATTAATCTATAAAATATATTAAAAGGAGAAAATTATATATATGTACATACATATATAGAAATAATATTTTTAATGATGTTTAATCTTTTGTTTTGCTTCCCAATAGATCAGTCACACTTTACCCAATAAGCATTGTCCTTATATTCATGTCACGTATTACAAATATATATATATAAAAGGAAAAGTATATAAAAGAAACAAAATCATAACTCTAAACATTGTTATATATAATCTTGATTTTCTCATCAAAAATAGATATTAATATATTATATAGAAAAAATGAATTCTGCTGACATCCATTATTCTGTACGTCCTTTCCTTTCTATATTTTATTATTATATACATTCAAACATATATCGTTGATGGGAATTTTATCCTTCTCTCTATATAAATAATGTCCATCATTTTTGGGCTGAATTTAATCTGAAATATTCGTAAATATTCCTTTTTAATATATAAAATACTATCAATGTTTTCCTTTTTAAATATCCTTTTTATATTTATGAAAGACAAAATGGGTACTTAAGGTTTTGTGTTTAAATTGATAGAAAATATAAAAAATTATTTAGAATTTTCATATCACCTTTCTTTATATTAAATGGAAGAATTTTTTACTAGAAAATCTTTTTTTTTTTTAATTATTTAGGGTTTCAGTTGTTGTTGTAGGCAGTAGGAAGTCAATAATAATTAGTTAATATTAATGGCATGGGGGTATGGTATTGTCGCATTAAAGAAATTATGGAGATATTATATAACTTTTTTTCCATAATTTAAATTTGTCTTGATCGAAAAAACCGATAAACTACAAAAAAAAGAATTTGATTTGGAAAAATAATAATTTTATTTGGAAAAAAATCTTTTTTTTTTGTTGAGAAAATGATCAATTTAATTATAAAAAAATCAATTTAACACGTTATATTACTTGGCTTTTCAAATTGCATTATAATTCTTTGCATTACTATCACAATATCGAAAATATAAAATTAATAAGAAAAGCACTAACTTTTTTTTTAAAAAATTCCACCTAAATAAAAAAAAATAATTTCCACTTTATTATTAGAACCACAGCAAAAAATAATTTGATTGTCACAAGTTTTCCACAAAGAAAAAAATTATAACTTTCTACAATGAAAAAAAAAAATAAAGAAAATTTATAAATTTATTTAAATAATATTTTCAAAAAGAAAAAAGCCCAACAAAAAGAGAAAAAAACTCACACACCAATAAATTATATGAACATTAATTTCACAAAAAAAAAAAATCTAGAAGAAGTAAAATTAAAGAAGAAAAAAATATTTCTAACCACTGGAAAAAATTTCTTATCACAGCAACAAGAAAAAAAAAATATAAAGGAAAATAAAAACTTTTTATTTTGGCATAATGAAAAATTGGAAATTATAAAAAGAAAATTTCAGTGAAAACGCACATTATTCACGGTCCACCAAGGGGACGAAAAGTTTAAAATATTTTCCAAATTTCATTTCATTTTTTTTTTTCTTATGTTACT